>RJWH01001852.1:0-198594 GCA_004363575.1 Solenodon paradoxus
AAAGGAAGGAAGACAGACATGTGAGGAAAGAGATAGGGGACAGAGAAGGGACAGCAAACACTACAAAGGAGCCTGCTTATCTGACCCTATTTTCCCCGGAAGCACTGGCCACCTTCTAGCTTCCAATATGTCTTATTAATTGTGCTCACTGCCCATCTATCGCCCCCATAAGAAATGACGCTCTAGGAGGGCAGGCCTGTGCTGGTCACAGTGATGGATGGCAGGTGCCCAGAAAAGTGCCTAGTAGAGAGGTGCTCAATGCCCATCTGGTAAATGAGCGAATGGTGCATGCACAGGTGGGTGGGCCACCTGCCCCAGGGCACCCAGAGAGAAGTAGAAAAGGGAAAAACTGGATGGAAGAGAACCGAGAGTATTCAGGAGAGGAAGAAACACGGGAGCACGAGGTACACGAGAGCTGGAATCAGGAAAACAGCAACCGTGAGTAAAGAAAAAAGCCAACTCTAGGTACACCCTGGTAGCAGCGGTTAGGTCCACCGCTTCCGGCTGAACGCAGTCCACATACATCCCAAGGACCCAGGTTCGCTTCCTGGGGTGCAGCGGAGGGAGGAACTCCCAAGATGAACAACTTACATAAAAAATAACGTACTTCTTCTTCCTCTCTCCCTGCCTGCTCACCTTCATGCCTGCCTGGCTGCACTTCTCCTTTTAAAAACATCCACTCTAAAGACAGCTGGGTGGGGCGCAGACCTGGTGCTCAGGGCGCAGCCTGCATGCAGCTCCAGGACCCAGATCTCGGCCCAGGGCCGGAAGGAACAATGAAAATAAACAACCAAGTAAACAAATGATGCTTTTCCTCCTCTCTTCCTGCTCATCTTCATTCCTGCCTGCCTGCCTTGCTCTTTTAAAAAAAAAAAATCAACTGCTGAGCAGTCGTGTAACAGTGGGACAGTATCCAGCTCCCAGAAACAAAACCTGCCCCCAAGAGGGGTACCCCACAAAGAGAAACTTGCATCAGCACACTGGAGCCTCATGAGGAAGCAGGCGCCAGCTCCCCTCCCAGAAGCGGGGTGCCATCCAGCCAGCAGCCAGGCCACTGGAGCTTGGCCTTCCCCAGCCCGGCCATCCGCCTCCCTGGCCCCCTCCGCACCCCGCCAGGAGCCGGCACTTACCTTGTACAGCTTCAGGCTGGCCTCGTGCCTGGAGTTGACCGTGTGCAGCCGCAGCTTCTCCAAGCTGTTGGTGTAGTAGTCACAGGCATTGCATTTGAGGTGCACGGGATTGCCGATGGCCACACATTTGAGCCGCCACTCGTTGGCTTTTCCACCCTCCTTGATGTGGGCCACCAGCTGGTACTTCTGCACATGCTTGTCCGTCTTGCAGTGCAGCTGGAAGTTGGCCTTGAGCTGGGTGTTGTAGCGGCAGAGTTTGCACTGGAACGAGTCCCCCATTGCCGCCTTCCACTCATCCTCCGGGAGGCTACGCTCCGCGCTCATGTGCAGCCCCAGCAGGTCCAAGTTGTCAGTGGTGAACCTGTTGCAGACGGCGCACTGGAAGAGCTTCAGCGATGGGTCGCTGGTCTGGATGAAGCTCTCGCCCAAGTTCATCAGCTCCTCGGACACCAGCTGCCCGCCCCCGAGCCGCATGTCCAGGGGGATCTCACCGCCCACTGTGGGGAAGGACAGGGCAGAGAATCAGAGACCCCACCACACAGCTGTGGCCAAAACAGAGCTCACCGCCCGGCCCCCTACCCCTCCCCCCCATCCTCGCCCCGGCTTCGAGGAGGAAAAGACCACGTTTTGAGCGCTGAAGAGAATGACTGGCTGGAAAAATCGCCCCCAGCTATCAACACGATGGGCGTGGAGTTTTCCACGAGCGTTTGGAAATTTCTGCAAGGCTTTGGTTTTCTTTCCTTTGGAAGACGGCACCTAGAAAAAGGTAGGAGCCAGTCTCTCTTGAATATTCTGAGTCAGTCCTTCACTCAGATCCAAGCAGAGAGAGAAATAAGCATTCACTGGACAGAAAACAATTGGAAATGTCGGTGCCCAAACATCGGAAGTGAGTTACAGCTACAGTGGAAGAGAGGAAACCTTTAGGTCTATCCGAAAGGGGTCCAGAATTTGTTGAAGGCGGCGTGCTGCCCCAGTGAATGTTCTGTGGAGATGGCAATGTTCTGTACGGGACGGTCCACGTGGTCATCATCAGCCGCGCACGGCTGCCGAACTCGGGAAACAGGCTACAGAGCAAGCATGGAGCTGAAGCTTTGTTATTTAATGGTCATTATAAGGAGGCGACTAGCAGCTCCTGCACTGGACAGTGCCCTCTGTATCAGAGACCTTGCTCATCATCTCCCTCGTCCCTGTCATACCCTGGGGACACTCTCCTACCTGGCCACCAGTGGTGTCAGCCTCTCCCCGTCTCCCAACAGGATGACCTTCCCCCTTTCAGCATCTTTGTGGGTCTACTGCAGGACAAGCCATGTTCTCCTTTCTCACTAGTCAGCCAGGTGATGGCCATCAGGTCTGACCCCTTCAGGACAGGCCTGGATCTCGTGAGCCTCCAAAGAGTGGAGAGACCTCCGTAGACATGCACAGACGCCGGCAAAAAGGGGCTGAAACGTTACAGGTTTGGGAAGCAAATGGAGACACACGAGAAACACACAGGTCACCTTGTGGTCCCAGGAAAAAGGGTCCGAGAAAGGTCTGCTGCCCACTCTCACTCTTCTTTTGCTGGCCATCTCTGCCCTCCACGAAGCCCTGGGCTCTCACTCTGGGGCGGTCATTGACACTGTGACTTATTTCAAGCTCAAGACACGCTTGGGAAGAGCAGCCTTCTCTGCACCGCCTACAAAGTGCAGTCACGCGGGGCCTCATGCCTCTGCCCTAAGCACGCGCACTGTTGGATCACTCCGTCCTTCCCGGTCCCTCCCCAACTGGTATTTAAACTTGACCCTTTCCCTGAAGTTGGACTTCTGTTGTGTTACTTTAGGAGCAATTAGGATCCACGTTAGTGGCTAATCCAAGAAAAGATTCCTTTTTAATGATATTCTTATTTATACTACATGAGACACCTCAATTCTGAGCCCACCGACGGCTGCCTGCCTGTGAAGACTGCAGTCTAACAAGTCACATAGGAAGCATCTTGCGTGCACATTATAGGAAACTGGGGAAGCGTTTTGCGTGTCTTCTCTTGTGCCATCTCCCCTGGTGAGAGAAGCTCTAACTATAGCATTCTGTTTAGGACAAGACAGGAAAAAGAGCAGGGGAAAAAAATTAAAAAGGGAGACTTCAAGCTCCATCCTTAATGGGGACGAAGGCCAGGCAGCATGCAGGAAACAGGAGGTTTTCAGTAAAAGCAGAAACTGCCTGGAGGGTAGGACAAGGAGCAAACATATATTTGTTTCTGATGCCAACCACCTGAAGCATTAAATCTTCTCCACTTTTAAAATCTAACCCCAGCACATCAATATCGCTCCAAAGAGAAATCCAGCTGTCATGTCGCTGGATGCCTGAGTCCTCGGAACACGCAGAGGAAATAAGCCCCTGTTTGCATCCCAGCTCTTACAGTGAAATGCAAATCAAAGGCAGAAGCAGAGAAGCAGTAAAATGGGGGAGCCAGACCAGCCGGGGCTCCCCGCTCCTTCTGAACATGCTTGCTTAGAGAAACAAACCCAGGGCTTAGAATCTACAGATGCGTGGAGCTGGCTGGAAGGAATGCACTCAGTCCCTCCCCAGGAAGAGGCGTCACTCCCACGGTCCACAGACTGGTAGTTGTTTACTCCCGAGCCAAGGATTGATGGTCTTGGGAAGCAGTGGCCCCAGCCTCCCCCACACCTAACTCCAAAGGGAAACGCACACCCCGGCACACGCTCAGAGGGGCACACGGATTAAAAGAGACTTTCTAGAACCAAAGGGAGAAGCAGAGCACCCACTAAATGCCACACAGGTGTCCTGAGGATGACTGACCACTTGGGAAACACGTGGATGTCCCCACAAGCTACCCCCTTTCTCAGTGCTGTGCTAGACTTCAGTCTAAAGGGAGGTTTGGAAGGAGGTTCAAAGGCCTCAGGTCTAACAGCTTGTCTACACAGGGCAGCAAATCCAACCGGTCCAGCAAATCCAACCAAGTTGGGGTGCTGTTCCTCAACATTCTCCAAACCAAAAGCATCCCTGGAATCAAGAGGCTTGGATAACACCAAAGAGAAGGCCCTGTCAAAGGCAGTTTGAGGACAGTAACTTTGTAAATGTGAGTATATTTCATAAAAACTTTTGCCCTCGTGCAGAACCTCATACTATCTAATCAGGCCCTATAGCCTTCTCCTCGGTAGGAAGGCTCGGTCATTACTAAAGTAATGACTCTTGTCATTTGCATAAGCTGACTTCCACGAAGGTGGTACCACTGAAATGGTGACTTCCTATGGTCCGCACATTCACCCAAGCTCCCAGCATGAAGTATCTGTGGTTCTACCCAGATGTGACCTAAGGAAGGCACAGAAGTCTTCTAGTCACCTTGGATGACAGGTGGTGATACTGGAAATGGAAAGCCCTTTTTGGCTGTCCTGGGTACAAGGTCTTTAGAAGGAAGAACTCTTTTAATTCTCTTTTTAAATTCTCTTTTAAGAACTAAGACACGGTGGTACTATGAATGCTCAGAACACAGAGATGCATTCTTCTATCTCATACGGGTCCTATATTATCCTTGAGCTACTTCAAGGTCTGCTTCCCCCAGATTTTAACTCTTCAGACAAGAAAAGGCCACTTCCCAGCGTGAGGCTAAAGACTTGAAAAAAAAAATTTTAAATGTCCAGAGCACCAGTTACCCCTGCATCTCACTAGAGGACAGTGAGCCCCATGCATCCATAATTAACCGTTGGGTAAAAACATCTTCCAAACACTGAGCAGTAATTAGGAGCAACAGGTCAATGTTCCAAAATACAGAATGAGGACAGGGCAGGAAGGATTCAAATGTAAACACATAGCAGCAGAAACACATTACGGGCTATGAAATATAACTCAGTCGCAACGATTAACACAAAAACACCACACAAATAAAGACGTGCCAACTGGTGAGGTCTGGCCCCCTGGCACTAACTTAAAGCCTGCCAGAATAAAGGCACCTGGCTCACACTCTGTTGTGGAGAACAGGCGACTCTCATGGTAGTAAGGGCAAACTGTCTAACTCAGGCCGAGAAGTTGGAATGAAGACCAAGTAAGCAGTGCCTGTCGGAGTCACAGGTGCCGGGGGCCCAACCATCACGCTGGTCCTCATGAATCCGATGTGTGTATGTCTTTGGTGGTGATGATTCACTTTACATAAAGATTCGTGTTTTCAACATGGAAGTCCTATCCCCTTGGTCCCCTTTAGATGTAGTCAGTCAGGAAGATGTGTCCAGAGTCAATTCACCTGCTCTAACATGGTTCATTTTTCATGGCAACAACAAGAAGTCCATGAGCCAGGATCTTCCCAGGATGAAAACTGAGTTTTCTCTGACGTACAACTTTAGGGTGTATTCCTTGTTCATCTCTCACCCCGCCCCCCCTACAGCGCCCCCGCAGGTAACTGAACGCCCAGCTCTCCAAATCACCAGCAACTCACGCAAAATAAGGATGAAAAACAACACATCCCATCGCCTCCCTCCTCCTGATACACTGGCGCACTCCAAGAGTTCTACCTGGAATGACACCCCACTCAGCCCAGAGCCCGACCTCGGTCACCTGAATGAGGTATGCGACAGCTTTGAGTCCTCCCACAGACACGACTGTCCCCCTTTCAGACGCCATCTACCATGTCCCGTAGGTGTTGATACATATTTCATGCAACCCCAAAGTTTCGATAATCGGCGCTTTTTCAGATGGAGAGAACGACAGACCGGAAACCGAAAGGAAGCTGGACCAGGAGCCACAAACCAGAGGAGACACTGAAATTTTAATCCCAGCCTGTCGTGGAAGCCGAGTGTCATCAGGGCTGTGTCGAACGCATAGAGGCGCACACCCAGAGTTCAGGGATTCTTGCAAACACTATCTGACCGCTGGACAACCCCGTCTTCACACCGCACAACTTGAGGAGATGAAAAATAAAAAACTAACCGGATCCACGGGGCTCGGCAGAATCCACCCCACCGAGGCGCTGGGGGCCTCATCCCAGCGCCCCCCCAGTTGCACTCGACCCATCTGCGCGCCCACACAGGGAGTCAGCCTCACCTAGAGCCGGCGTCATGGCAGCCATGGGCCCGGTGGGGTCCAGCTGGAAGCCGCTCATCAGGAACGGGGCGTCCGAGGCAGCGCTGTCCATCTTCAGGTTGGGCAGGTTCATGTTCTGGGCCAGGTAGTACTGGTAGAGCTCGGCCTCGGCGGGCGAGGGCAGGCCGCCGAGCCCCAGGTGCCGGCTGTGCTGCATCTGGGTCATGTTCTGCTGCAGCAGCATCATGTTATGCATGTGCTTCTCGCTGGTCATGTGGATGCGCAGGTTCCTGGCCACGTTGGTCTCGTAGTCGCACACCTCGCAGCGCCAGGTGGGTTTGCTTTTTGGTTTGGTGGGCGAGGGGGCCCCGCAGGAGCTGCTGATGTTGGCGGCCGCGGCGGCTGCAGCCGCCGCCGCCGCCGCCCCGGCCGTGTGGCTGAAGACCTGCTCCCCGGCCCCGTTCTGCAGGTTCTGCATGTTGTTGAGATGCTTGTCGGACTGCATGTGGATGCTGAGGTTGCCTTTGGTCGTCGTGGAGTAGTTACACACCTCGCAGCGGAAAGGCTTATAGCCACACGTGTAGCTCTCGCCGCGCGCCAGCCGCGGGTGGGGCTGCCCGCTTTTGCAGTAGACGCAGGAGCCCCCCGGCTCGGGGTGCTTCTCCTTCATGTGCGCCTCCAGCGTCTGCTGGTACTTGTAGTGCCAGTTGCACTTGGGGCACTTGAGTGTCTTACACGAGTTTCGAGAATGCATCATGGTCATGTGGCCACCCAGCGAGCGGGAGGAGCCCAGGACCGTGTCGCATTTGGGGCACTCCACGCCGCTCCCCGAGGGGCACTCCCCCACCCCAAGCTCGCAGAGGGAGCCAGCGTGCTGGTGATGCGGGACGAAGCCCCCATCGTCGCCCTCTGTGCTTTCATTTGGTTCTGGTGCTGTGGCATTGTCCTTATTGGCACTTTCGTCGGCGAAGTCCAGCCTCCTGCCGCCCTCTGCCACATTGGCCCTGACGCCCTCACTGTTAAAGCTTAAACGATTCCTCCTGTTCGCACCATCAAAGACAACAAAGGAAGAAGCGGAATTAGAACTAGTAGACGCTGTGCCCCGCGACAGGGTCTGGAGCACAGGAGGCATTAAGGGGGAGTTAGAAATGCTTTGGTTTGAGAGAGCAAGGTCCTTTTTGCTGCCACCACCTGCCGCGGCCCCCGACTCCTGGGGTGGCCTGTCCTCCAGCTCATCGTCCAGCTCGCTTGGAAAGAGTCCTTTGCAACCCTCGTCTTCCTCCTCCTCCTCCTCCTCCTCTTCCTCCTCCTCCTCCTCCTCGGCCTCTTCCTCCTCCTCTTCCTCCTCCGCCTCCTCCTCGGCAGGCTCTGCTTTCTCGGAGAAGCAGTCTGCCTCGGCCGCGTCTTGCGTCTCCCCCGCTGCTGTCCCAGAGTCCTTGCTCTCTGAGGATTTGGCAGGACTGGAGGCAAGAGGCCCCAGGGGAACTGAGGTAATGGGGGTCTTCAGGACCGAGCTGGTGAGCCCGCCAAGGTTCAAGAGGGCGCTGGGGGTCAAGAGACCAGCCTGGGGCTGGTCGGGGCCGGCGGCTGTGCCGGCTGGGAGCGCCTCCTCCCCTTCCATCCGAATGCCACTAAATTTACCGTAAAAACTGTGTCCGGGGCCTATGAGGTTAGCTGTGGAAACTAAAGGGTGTTGAAAGTTTTTGTTTTTTGGTTCCAGAAAACTGACGAGCGGTTCCTTGTCCTTGCCGATCCCTTGGATGATAGCGGAGATGTTCTTATGGCTAAGAATCTTCCGCTCGTCTTCGCTCAGGGTCATCCGGTGGTCGTGCACTGCGTGGGTCACGAAGGACCGGACGTAGCCGAAGGAGAGTTTGCACAAGAAACACATCAAGATGGGCTTCCTCTTGCCATACAGCACGAAGCCATCGAATTTGGACAGGTCCACATTGTTGGGGACATCTTTGGATACGCAGGAGCTTTTGGCAGAGCCGTCGCTATTCAGGTAATCCTTGTGACTTTTGTGTCGCACGTCAAACACGCGGAAGCTGTGCAGGACGGGGCTGAGCCCCGCCAGGGCTGAGGTATCCGGGAAAGCCTGGTCTGGGCCCTCAAACCATTTCCCAAAGGATGAGGCTATGTGGAAAGTGTTGATGATCTGTGGGTAGACGGGTGCAGCACAAGAAGGGTCCCCTTGCTTGCCCCCCGCGCCGGGGAGAGACTTCAGAAAGAGCGAGGGGAGGGGCCCGCTGCCACCGCCACCGGCTCCGGCCCCGGCAGCCCCGCTCTGGGTCAGCTGGCTCAGGCTCTCCACAATGTAGGCCGAGCCGTCGGGCTGGTAGACGATCTCCCCAGCCAGGTTCTCCACGTCACTCTCCTCGTCCCCCTCCTCGCTGCTGTCGCTGCTGCCGCTGTCCTGATGCAGGGGCGGCGGGGGACGCGCGCTGGGGCAGTGGTGCTCCATGTAGGACTGGAGGCTGGCAAAGGAGGCCGCGCACTCGTTACAGCTGACCTCCTGGCCCGCCGGCTCGGCGGGCGGCCCGGCCGCAGCGGCACTGTCCGCCAGACGCTCACTGAAGGGGGCCCTCAGGCTGTCCAGGGGCCCGTGGCTCTCGCTTGAGGACGGCTCCATGCTACCGGGGGTGTCGGGGAGGTGGGTGCTGTTGAGTTCAGTCCATTGCTGGTGCTGAGGGATACCGCACCCATTGTCCTGCCCCGAGACGACGGGCGAGTCACAGCCTTCCATGGTAAGGCCTGCGTGGAGCTTTCATTGCACCCAGTACGGATCGGACCTGAAGGGCGGAGGCAAAGGGGAGAAGAGGGAGAGAGGGGGAAGAGAGAGAGAAAGGAAAGAGGTTAGGAGGGCCGAGGCTCAGGTCCCGCACAGAGCAGCCCAACGGGCATCCGTCCACACCCACAAGAGACCGCGGGGGCCGGGCGAGCTGAGGGTGGGTGGGAGGCCCTGGGAAAGGGCGGCGGGTGAGGGAATGGCAGGCTGCAGGCTGCCAGCTGCCCTACCTCTGGACCCGGGTTCGAATTTCCATTCTGTGCAAGTGTAGCGTTGAAGTCGGGGCCAGGGGACAAGCCAAGGGAGACAGAGGAGGAGGAAGAGGAAGACCGAATCGTCCGGCCAGGCCCGGATGAGGTCACAGAAGGGTGGCCCGGCCGCACACAGGCGCCCAACACAAGTCATCACGATGCTGTGTGTGGGCCTGGGGGCCGAGTGGAGGGCCAGCAGGGGTACGTTTGCAGACAGAGGCGAAGTTGCTGCTTTGATTTCACAAGGTCACATCTCTGGTTGGAGAGGTGTGTAAGGACAGCGCAGCTCCGAGAGCACACGTGCCAGCCTGGACACGCTCCTCAAAGGCCCCGACATGCCCGGGGCTGGATCACCCTCTCCGGGTCTGGGGAGCAGCAGCCCATTTTACAAGCAGTGAAACTGAGGGGCTAAATGTGAACACGGTCCCTGGCGTCCCTGCAATGCGACGCAGAGAACATGGGTCTCCGACTGCCCATCCCACACCCCAGCCGGTAAAACACCCTCACTGGTGACTCAGGCAGCTTCAGACTAAAGATACACAGGTACAAAAATGCCAAATTCATGTTTCTAGGAAGAAGAGCCAGACGATTCCCTCGGCTGCCTCCCCCACCGTGCAGGTCTTTTCAGACGAAGCTGGTGCCACCACCAGGGGTGGTTGGGGCTGGTGAGGACCTTAGCGACAAACTGAGCCGGCAGCTGGGCTGACGAGCCCCGTTCCACACCTGCCTCTTAGTTATTAGTCGCCATCCGAGCAGCTGCCCTTCGGCCCTGGGGCTTTTCCACTTCCGACTCCAGAGTGCCACTCAGCTGAATCTGCCCTCCGAGACCTGGAGTCCCCGGGGAGAGAAGCGTCAGCTCACCAGCCGCCGCTCTGCTCCGGGGGCTACAACATGGCAGGGGTGTTGCTTCTGTCCCCAGCACAGCTCCTGCAGGCCACTCAGAGCCTGATCGCCCCCTGCAGGCCCCAGGCCACCCTCCCTGCCGCCTCTTTCCTGGAGAGCACAGTGGCTGCTTCTCCACCCACCATCTCATTCATACACAGTCGAAGCAGGTTTGGGCTGGGGTTGGTCTCCCTCCTCCCCTCCCACCCGCATCTTCCCAGCCTCTTCATTTCTTGATTCCTGACTGCACAGTAAGCCAACAGCTCCCCCTCGGGAAAAGTCAGGGAAGGCCGGTTTACCAGAAGTCTCAGGAGAAATAACTTTTTGGGAGGATGTGTCTGTCATGTTCTGTTATACACACACACACAGCCCTCTTCTCCGTGTACAGCCTCAAACTCCATTACAACCAAGTTGCATGTGCCTTAGACAAAGACGTTCTGATTTTAAACAAACATGACTACACTAAGCCCCACCCAATGGCAGATGCCATGGGACTTATTCAGGCGGCTTTGCGGGGATACAGGTGAGAATCTGGATGGTACTTCTTAGGGCTGCGCCTGATTGGTCAGGCGACATCTGATTGACAGCTTGGGCCAAAAAGGTTGGCAGGCCTGAAGGGGCGGGAGGGTTAACAGCCCGATTGTAAAATCAATTTCATAAATGCTTGGTAAGTTACAGGAACATGCGGGAAGGGGAAGCCACTATTGATAAAGGAGAACAGCTTTGATGCTTCACCAGGGAGTTACATATCGATGGCAAAGGCAATCTCCTCTTGAGCCTGGGCTGGGCCAGAGAAACCTGCAAGCGTTCGCCAATTAATTGGGCTTTTCTTGCTCTGTTTTCTCCGTCATCCTCCTCCTCCTCCTCCTCCTCCTCCACAGATCATCAAGCTAAGGGTTGGGACCTTTAAAAACTCGCCTAACTTTGTTTTCTGCTCCCTAGCAAGAGACTGACACTGTGGCCACCTCTGAGAAAAAGATGACCCTGTGACAAGTGACACCAGCCTTACAGAGGGGAGACGCAGGGACCACTCATTCGCACGAGGTGAGATGCCAGCAAGAAAGATGAATCCCGCTTCCATTCAGTGCATGCTGCCCACAAAGAGTAGAATCTTCCACCACCTTGCTGAGCCAAGTGTGAGTCCAGGAGAAGTAGCACTGCCCCGACTCGGGAACCCCGAGGCAGGCAGGTTCTTGGCCCCGCGTGCAGAATCTGCATGGACTGCCCTCCCCAGGGGATGGGAATTAACGCATGAGACTCTTTCTGCTTCAAAAACATCTTTACCAGATTGCCGAAGCCTCTGTGCTCGGCACCTGTCACTCCTAGGTAACCAGGGAGGGTTGGTCCCTGGGAGGGGGCAGGAACAGGGACGGGGACAGCAAAAGTGACCAGAGCACAGAGAGGAAGAAATCCTGTAGCTCAGGGATCTCGGGTGGCCCGTCCACCACCCTCCCGCCCAGCTCTCTCGCTCTGTTTATCAGCCAGTCAATAAGAAAAAGGTAGTTCTTACTTAAGGAAGCAGAAGTCAACTCGGCAGGTCGATCAGCACTCTGTCTGTAAACACGGTTTCCCGTAAAATCAATGATCTTCAGTTACAGAGGGCAGCCTGGGAACCCAGCGAGTCCCCGCACGCTCACAGGCTGTTCGGAACCAGCCCCCAGCTCTGCACCCCCTTCCTCGCCCTTCACTCCCATAAGGCAAGCTGACCATCACACCCTTGGGACCGGTCCCGCAGTCTGCTTCTCTTCTGCAGTGTCCTTCCTACATTCCCTTGAAACAAAGACACCCCCTACTCAGGACCACCAATATCACACTCCATTGGGAGGTTTTCCTGATTCCCTTAGATTTCAATAGAGCACAGCCCTCCAAGAAGACAGGTCAAGGAAAGAGACAACCCTGATGTGGGCCCCCTTTCTCTCTTGAGTAGGGCTTACATCTGCCTTTCTAAGAAGTCATCTTGTCCAGAAAAGTTCCAACTCAAGCCTTCCCCACCCTTGTTCCCCATCACAAGTCATCTTTTCGCGGGAACCTCCCCTGGAAAGCCCACAGGAGCTTTGCAAATATCAGTCTGTCTGCAGCAAAGACTGTTTAAAATGAGAGAACTCCCCCATGTTACCCCTCAGGCCCGTTAACAAAGTCATCCCTCGTTAAGAAGATGTGTTATGACAGGGCTAGCACCTTCCTTTCAGGAGGCAGGGCTGGGGACAATGCAACAGTTACAGGGAAGCTGGGGATGGGGTGGGGGGAGTGGGTATTAGGAAGGGGAGGGGCTCCCACTGCCATGCCAGCTCCCGGAGAATTAAACATGAACAGTCGCACTGTGTAATTTTAAATTGTTAATTAGCACAGGGTTAATTAGGCGGTCCTTTCACAAGAGGCTGTTTGGCAGAAAACCAAGAAAGGAAACAAAAGGGGGAAGGAAAGAAAAACAAAGAGACAATTGAGATGGGGAGAAACTGTTGCCTCTGCAAGTAAGCGGGGTAGCCCTGGAGGCTGGACACTGGTTTCTCCTGGGTCCCTGCTGGGGTCTCAGCACCGTCCTCCTGAAGGTGACCCAACAGGAGGTATGGAGAGCCTAAAGAAAACGCACATGCCCTGCAGCTCAGCAATTCCCACCTCTAGGAAACCACCCAAGATAAGCATAGCAATTGTAAGCATCTTCTTCACATGTGCCAGGGAAAGAGAAAAGAAAAAGATGGAAATAACCTGGTGAAACAGGAGACTCCTCAGTGCACAGGGTTCCACTGGATGTTAATAAAAGCGGCATTTGGTAAAGAAACTCTTTCTAGGCGTGGAGAAATGACCATGCAGGAAGCCAGGCCAGGGAAGCGTGTAGAGGTAGGCATGCAGAAAACCCACCGGGTTTCTATCAGTTCGTACAACAGTCACTGCCAGAGGTGGGTGAGGTTACGGCAACCTCATAGTGTCTGCATTTCCCCAAGCTTTTTTCAAATTAAAACCATATTAAGGGAAGCCAACCCCTCCTGAGTTAGGCATTGTGTCAGGACCTACAGCTACTGCCCCATCGGATTCCATAACCGCTCATGAGCCGGATGCTGTTGGTAGCCCCATTTTAAAGACGGGGAAACTGAGGCTGCCCAAGGTCACACACCTAAAATGGCAAAGCCATCATTTGGCTGCGGATTCTGCACTCTCAGTCGCTCCACTACTTTTTTCTTTAAGGTCGATTTCTCCAGGAGAACCCCAGAAAATCCCAACACTGGCGTGCACATTTGGTCTTTACGTACCAGGGGTCTGACTGTCTTAAGGGGGATACCAGGGTTGCTAGGTAAAAGGATGATCCCAATTTGTACACATGCCCCTTTTTTGTCTGGGGTTCGGGGGGGGGGGGATGGGGGACCAGAGTTAAGAAGGGATTGTTCTACTTGGATATCTCTATTCAGGAGAGAGGGGGTAAAGAGAGTGAAAGAAGTTGTTGTAAAGAAGAACGATCCCAATTGCTTTAAAGGGGAAAAAGATCATTCCAGAAACAATAAATGAAGAAATGTACTCATTCCTTTCTTCATTCACTCATTTAATATCTATGTGTACCTACTGTGTGTCAGATGCTAGGAGTCCATGAGGGACAGGTCTAAGTGTATTCCCCACCCCATTCTTGTGGGGGGACCGCCAAACAAAACATTCAGTGGAAAGCACGCAAATATGATATAAAGCCAGAAAAGAAGAAAAGTGTGATGTGTGCATTTTAGATAAGGAAATGATAGCAGATTTTTACAGATCTGTTGTAGATCAGATATGTCAAGTTCCTCAGCTTTAAGCAGTTTCAACAGCTACGGGCTGCACAGGGGTGGTGCTTTAGGAATCAGGAATTAGCTCTAGACTCAGAAAGAAAATTCATATAAAACAAAATAAAAAAGAGCCTCCCTTAGATTCAATGATCTGAGAAATGTCATGGAGAGCACTTGGTGGTGTTTTTTTTCAGATAAAGTTTATCATTTTTTTGTATCCAGGAGAGCAAAATGTCTTCCAGATAATAAAAAGTCTGGCCAATTTTATAGCCAGTAGAGGCCATTAGCTAAAGGATCTACTCAGAGGTCAATGAGTCTAGGAATGTGCCTCCGGGTTCAGTCTTGTTGCTGATTCCCTTCATTTGAACCCAGAACTTGAGGGATGAGACCAGGCATGCACATCAATTTGCAGAGCACGTAATGCTAAGAGGATGAACAGATACACTAAATGGTGGAACTGAGACTCAAAAAGTGTCTGGACCAGTTGGAACAATGGGCCCAAATGAACCCAGATGAAGTCCTGTGTGTAAACGCAATCCACCAAAGCAACAGGGGATGGAGAGACTTGGATTAACTAAAGTTCATGCAAATAAAACACCAACGAGTGTTCCTTCATGGCACACTCAGGGGAGGCTCAAAGATGATTCGGGCAGCCAAAGTCATACATGTGTCCTTGGGCTACAGGAGTCTATCGGACCTGATGAAGCATAGTGGATGCCCAGCCCATCATTTTCCCTGCAGGAAGAATCTAGGACCCCCTGCAGACGGTCTCCTAGGAGGACAAACCAACCAGAACCAGAGCCGCCATCCGAATGGCTGGCCACAAGCTGTACATCAAAGAGATCCACTGGTGGACCACCATCCTCAACTCTGGAGACCCGGCTGCCATACACAGTGAGGACGAGTTACTTGTCCATTCAGCTTCAGGGTTTAGTAGGGGTCACAGGGGGAAATGATAAGGAGTTAGAGTTCAGTTCAATATAAGCGAAAATCATCAAGACGATCCTACTCTCTGAAATACCACACTCCCTGGTCTCATCAGATAGTCTCTCTCGGGTCCCAGGAAGGTGAAGATTCTTTTCATTCCTGGGTCAGTCAGCTTTGATTCCTCCTCTGTGATCCCAGTGTTTGACATATGGTCACCTGTCACAATGCCAGGGTTATCACGCTGCTAATTATCTGGTGGCTGGTCTGCCTTTCCCACTAGACCATGAACCACTTGAAAGCAGTTTCCCTGGCTTGTCGTCTCTGCATCCTCCATGTCCGAGCTGCAACAGGTGCTTCATAAAACAGCGGGGGGAATTAAGGTAATAGGAGGAAAGATAACACTTTGAGAGGATAAAAGATGATCCTGGAACATGCTGTTTCTTCTGTGAGTTGAAGAAATGGCAGGTGTAACTCTTCTCCACTAAGTGGACCTAAGACAGACCCCCTTGGAGATAAGGCCAATTCTTGCTCGGGGGCAGGGAGAGTGGAAGATGACCCTGGAACACCTTCTTGAGCAAGAACATAGAGGAGTACACTTGGAAAGATGACCGAGTGGCAAAAGAAGAGCGGAGTGGGCAGAAGGGACCCCCGCTACTCACACCTGGGACAATCTGAGTAAGAAAATTACGAGAGTAAAGAATTACAGTCCCGGTGTAGAAGACCACATAACTCAGACCACATTTTTACAAATGAAAACTAAATAAATGTGGGAAAAGAGAAAGTTCCTCCTTTAAGTAGAAATCCAACTAACAACTGCAAAGTGAAAAAAATCACCATTTGGTAACCACCATAATAATGACTCTAAGTTCAGGAAAGAATCAATGGCTGTGAGAAGCGGTGAATGAAAGTTTGAGTAGTAACAGGATATTTACACAGTCCAAAGTATCTCTCCCCATAAGATACTTCATAATTACAGAAGGAAAAACATTAACTTTAGAGTAGAGAAAGCCTGGCAAGAAACCACCTTCACTCCCTCATCAAAGCTAACATCACCAGGAATGAGACAAAGAAACAGCATGTGTCTCCTTGAGAGGATTCACAAGAGGAACACACCCTCCCTTCCCTGACATCCTCCCAAAGGTGCAGAACCTGAAAGCTTATCACGGGGAACATCAGATGCATCCAAATTGAGGACAACTGACAAAATGCCCTACGCTCTTCCAATAGGTTAGTGTCATGAAACAGAGAGACAGGGAAGAATTTTCAAATTTAAGAGACTAAAGAGACACAACCAAGGAAACCCAACACGTTATCGAGAGTTTTCTTTTCCTGTAAAGGGCAGCATTGGGACAGGTAGCAAAATCTGGAGAAGGTCTGTAGACGGGACGGTGAGAGTACACGAATGCTGGTTTCCTAGCTGAGATACATGCGTTGTGGTTATAGGAAAGAATGTCCCTTTGATTTTTCTTTCTAAGAAAATACACACTGAGACATTTTAGAGGTGAAGGAGGAAGTCTCAAGTTTCCAATGGTTAGGAAAACAAGTGTTAAAGTGTGACTGTGTACACACACACACACACACACACATACACACACAAACACACACACACACGGAATGACCAACTATGAGATGTTAACATAAGTAAAGTCTAGATGCAGGGTAGATAAAAAAAAAGCTTTGTTCTGGTATTAAAACTTTCCTATGCCTCTGATATTGTATCAAAAGAAGGAAAAAAAAAAAACCAAAACTGTTCAGTGTATAAATCCTACCTATTGAACTTCCCAACCTACTTATGAATAAGCAACCGAGCAGACCCCCGTCTTCGTGCAAAACACATTCCTGACACACACGCTGGTGAAAGGAGGCAGCTGTAAGGTCACAGGGAGGTGCAGACACAGAGTTTCTAGAAAGCTCTCGGCGTGGAGAAGACAAGTGGCCACGCTAACTTAGGCAGAACTTCAAGGGACACAAAGCTGAAAGGTATCCATGATCCTGACTCAGGACAGATTTTCCCGAACTAGGTAACAAGCAGTTCTAAATATACGGACCAGGGAGGCCTTCACAGAAAAGCACCCTGGCACCCGACTGAAGATGAGCATTGTGCTGCTAGACTAAGAGTGAGACGCCATCCACCCGGTGGAAGTGCCCCAGTAACCTGAAGGAGGGGTCTGCCACTCGGCAAGGTCACACAGCACACACAGGCCAGAGCAGGCCCCTCCCGCTGCAGAAGGCTGACTTCCGGAAGGGCCCAAAGCATCGTCCAGGCCCTGGTTTCATGTTTGCTCATAAGTGCATCTGTGCTATTTGCAGTGTGAACATAAATCAGCCTAGAAGTGAAAACTGCTAGCTCAGTCCGATCTACAGCGAATCCACAACTATTCTTCTGGGTGACGGGGAGTCGAGTTGGGGAAGAGGAGGAGGTGACTGAGAGCAGAGGCGGGAACTCAGCCTGTGGGTGTTGAAGAGATGAGCTGGGTTTTAGGGGAATCACATTGTTTATTTTTACTAGAGACACCCGCTGTTCAGCAACAACCGAGCCCAGAGATACAATAAGAAAAAGTCAAACTATCAAGCTATTAGGGTCAGCCCTGTTCTTAACAGCCATCTGGGGCATCTTAACCAGCTACTCCAGTATCCGTATCCCAATATTTAGGCGCTTAAAAGCATTGTGCTGGGGTCTTTCCAGCAGATCCTGGAAAACCAGCATCCTTTGTCCGTAGCCCAAAAGGTTGTCTCTTGACCTGGATTTTATCACCAGAAAACATAGGTTCTCCTCCTGGGTCTAACGCAGCACTTTCTGTCCCCAAACACAGTAGCTCTGACTACCTCACAGCATCAATGGCCCCTCCGCTCCTTTCCGGCAGATGGGAGAGCTGGTGTACCCGCTTTCTACCCTCTGTGCTGTCCTACAAACCTAGACGCTGTCCCACATGAGCTGTAAGTGACAACTGCCAGGCTTCCTTTGCCAACATCCAAACTTTTCATCTCTACCCAATTCTGTCACATTTCTTAAGAGATCCCACTTAGGCTCTCTCCAGTCTTGCTGAGACCTCAGCGCAATTGCTAGAAGTTGACGCCAAAATAAACCATCTGGCTCATTACAGTTTCAATCTGGCATCTCATGATGTTACATTTATCTTAAATAATTTCTCCTGCAGATTAAAGTAGCTTGAGTTTATTATCAAAGGAAATCTGGATATGGGCAGAAAGACTCAAGAACTAAAATTAAAAAATCACCTATAATTCTATCAGCCAGTCACTGGTGGGTGGTTTTGTTGCCTTTTCCCTCTCTATGTCTATAGTTAATAGGTCTTCCTCACCAATCTTGGATCACACCGCTCCTTATGTGAGTTACCCTTTTAATTTAGTATGAATGTTTCCCTATGATATTAACTATTCTTGCGAAGTTAGAATTAAGGGCTCCCTACTGCATTTCATGGACAGAGCATAAGTTCAACGAATTATATAATCGCTTAATCTAGGCCATTCCTAATATTTTGCTATTAATGAGACAATAAACTCCCCTCAATTCTTGTGCATATATGATAACAGAGTACCAAATAAAAATCCACAGTGGTTCCACTAATACCCACTTAGTACAGTTAGGCATAGTTTTAAGCACTTTTAAAATATACATTATTTCATGCAATCCTTGTGACAGTCCATTTTACAGATGGGGAAATAGAGGCCTGTGGTAATTAAATATGTCACTCAAGACACAGCCAGCTAAGCCAGCCTTTAAAATCTGGTAAGCCTCCCTGGTTACTCTTAAAACCAAGACTCTTACCGGCAACATCCTGCCTCTATTTTCTTAGGATATATTTCTGGAAGTAGAATTATTGGCTCAACAACTAAGAATATTTAAGGTTCTCTGGCCTATGCCAAACTGCCCTCTAGGAAAAGTCCTTCCAACTCGTGCTTGCCTTGGCACAATGCACCGGTTTTCCTGCACCTTCCTCAATAGTGGGCATTATTTTTTGGGTTTTTTTGACTTTAAAAAACGTCATTTTGGCAGGCAAGAAAGAGCATCTCATTTTAACTAATACCCCTTGACAGTAAGGCAGAACCCATCTGCAGATACTTATTGGCGATGTGTATTTCTTTTGTGAATGGTCTGTTTCGTCCGGTTATTACTAAGAAGGCTTTACAGGACTTTACCTGGGACCCCACCCGCTTGACTCTCACTCTATTCCACTACCCCCAGGAGCCCCTGGATGAGCATCTGACCCACTCAGGTTGCCAAACAACACCCTGTCCTCCCTTCAGATCTCAGGTCCTTGAAACAAGTGGACTCAGCACTGCCTGTCTTCCTCCACGCCAGCCTTCTAAAGCTAGGTGAGTCCCTCCTCCTCTGTGTGCTTGGATGGCGAGATATGCAGCAGCCACCTTTCTCAGCTCTGCTCTACAGCAGAACCACTGTGGGGTTACAGACGATAGTTAGCTGGCCCCAACCTGGAATACGGATCAAGGTCTCTGCAGGACGGGGCTGGACAATGCTTCAGGTGAGTGAGAGATCCGACATCTCCAAGGTCACCAATCCCCGCCTCAGAGTGACCAATGGCTTGTCTCCTTCCACCCTCATCTTCTTCAGTCTCCTTTGTGTTCGAAAGTGCTGACCATGACACCTTGAAAGTTTCTCCTCCTGAGCTTCTCTGACATACTTTCCTGATTCTGTACAAAAATACATCTCCGGTCTCTACACTGCCCATCCCTCCTCCTATTCCTAGAGCGCTCCATAAACATGCTTTTCCAGTTATTGGCTAAAATTCCCTACCACATTAACCCACAGAAATCTCTCCTGTCTGTTCTCCTAGAGCATTTAACCATCATCATACCTCGCCCCCTCTGCTCTTATCGCTCTACATCATCTACCTAACTGCCCTGTGGTTTGAATTACCGAAATTATGAACTAACTCCCAAATCAAAAATTCCCATTCCTGCCTTACTGCCTGAACAGGCTCTCACCCTTTCAGCAGCCCACCAGTTGTCTGTAACGGCTAGCCTTCCACCACCAACACCTGAAGGGCTCAACGTGAGCACATGAAGGCCCCCTTCACTGGCTGCCCCAGCCCCTCCAGAGACAACTCATGGTACCATCTTTGATTCCAGAAGACAGGCAAGACTGGCCTGACCTTCCCAATGGCCTATTTATCAGGTGCCTTTTCCATGCAAGAGTCAGCTCTCTAATTATTCACACTTACACTCTCCAGACTGGTTTCCAGACTCTCAATATCTAGCCTCACATTGCTACTCAATCAGCTCTCTCCCTTTCACCTGTCAGAGTGCCGCCTCCCCATCACTTCCACATTCCTAGGCATTCCTGCCTGTCGCCCTGTAGTCCTAAGCCATTGGATGTCCTCCTTCCTCAACATGTAACCGAACTTCAGACATCCTTTAAGAAGCATAAAAGTTCAAGTCCTATGAGGCAATAAAAATTGCCTCTCTCGCTCAAGCCCACAAAAATCTCTGTCCAGTCAGTGCTCCCACAGTAATTATCCTCATGATATCACAACACTCTCTCTGTCCCACCTGTATTGCTTTTATCTCTACACCTTTTATCTCTGACTATAAGGTGCTGGAGGGCAAAAAAAAAAAAAAAGTCAGCATGTTTTTCTGTTTCTCTCTTTAGCCAAGTGTTAAGCATGTCATAAAAACAAAAACACTTGACTAACAGCACACTCTCTCTTTGCAGGAGAAATCTTCCACAGAATTTGTGGGCTCAGGTAGAGCTCAACATTATATATCATTAATTACCAGAGACTCAATCGTCCTAATTCTGAGACTCAGTTACACTATTTTGTGGTTTATAGCGTAGATGTATCATTTCCTACTCTAATACGTCAGAAAGTCTGAAGTCAATAGAAACAGCCCTGGCCCCAGCCCTCTTACAAAATTTGGTCAATGAAACAGAAATGCAGGAAGCACAGTAAACCCCTAAATATCATTGTGTTTGGGGCGGGAAGTCAGGTATGGACTAGAGACCGTGAACATCTGGGGTTCCCACCTCAGAGACAGGGTTCCAGAGACTGTGCTCAATAGTGTAAAAGAAAGGTGAGTCTACTGAATGCTTCTAAGGTCATTCTTAGTCGGCAGAACACACAATCTGAGCTTTATTCAAGGCTGCAGAGACCCAGAAGAAAGAGAACTTTGCACTTGTCCCCAGAATACAGGGAGAAGCAGGCGAGCCCCGAGCGCTTTTATAACTCATCTGATCTGCATGGGAACCAGTGAACAAGCCGTGATTGCAGTTTGCCTCTGGTCCTGCGGCAGCACCTGGGAAGCCCGCTCGACCTTCCTGGAGAGAGGAAATGCACGCGCTCTGCTGCCCCACCACCTGATGTTCACAGGCGACAGGGAGTCCCAAGGATGGGCTGAGAGGTGGCTCCCTTGGGGACTCTTTGAAAAAGGAGTGTGTTTTCCTCTCTGCAGGAAGAAAGCCACATGGTGGGCTCACCATCGGCAGCTGGCTCTGGCACAAGGGTCTGGGTTTGGCATCGTGATGAGATAAATGAGGGTTGTCATTCGAAGGCACATGAATGGGCCACACACACACACAGACACACAGACACACACACACACACACACACACACACACACACACACACGGCACCTCTCCCCAGCACAGGCACAGCGAGTTCTTGCATCCTCCCTGGCTCCCTGGCATGAGCAGCTTTTCAAGCAGCAGGGGACATGAGCGTCACCAAATAAAACAGGAGTGGGGCGCGCATGCTGGTGGAGCAGCAGTTGGGTCCAGCTCCAGCCCATGTGGTCCACAAACATCCCAAGGACCCGGGTTTGCAGCCCAGGATCCAGTGGGGGAATAAACAATGTGAAACATAAATGAAAACAAAGCGGGAATAAAGGCTGGTTCCCCCCTACCCTAGTCATTGGCCAGGGCAGGAAAGAGGGAGTCATGCAAAGGCAAACCCACCACACGTGGTATTCCCCAGGCCTCAGGAGGGGGATGCCTTGGGCAGGTACCCTCAGACCCACCCCTCTGGGTTTCATTTACATGCATTCCTCCAGTTTCCTACTTGGGGGTCCATGGTGGACGGTGCTCCACCATAGTTTCCACCCCCAGTTTTATTTTACTCACCTGCAGAATGGAGAAGCACATTTCCTAACAGATAGGTCTCAAATCCTAGATACCTAAGGAGTTTGTTCAAATTTCAGTTCCCCTCCTGAGGTCGGAACAACAGCCAAACAACCTGGGGCACCTTGGAGGGTTTCCACATAGACTGAAAAGGGCAGATTCTGTCTGCTCTTGGAGTCTGCTTGGAAGAATTCCAAATTCCAAAACTCCAAACCCAATGGGGTGGGTGTGTAATTGAATGATGTGTCCTACTCTCCCGGCCCCTTCCCCTCTATCCATGTGATGATGAGGAAGTCTTATTTGCACTGTTATTTTTAATCAAGAAAACAGATGGAGACATAGAGCCCATAGGTCACTTCAAAGCATGGTCCTGGGGAGGAGCCAAAACAACAAAGGAAAATTCCTTCAAGTGTAAGGACCCAAGAGCTCACACCACCTTAACCTTCCAGAAGCCCCTCCAAGAACAGAGGGACCACGGGTAACAACTGCGCCCGCACGGATTCAGCAAAAATGGCCCAGCCGGGCTTTATCTTCTTCCTGCTCCCACATGCTGCGCTGGGGTCAAGAGCCACAATGAAGTCTCATGCAGGCCACATTAAATAGTGCTTGGATTAATTATGCCTGAACGTCTCTTATCCGAGCGCTGCTCAGACCAACCAATTGAGTTTGGGAATGAGTGTGGTTACATATTTTTCCTTAATGGCTTCCTGAACACCCTGGTGAGGTTCGATCCCTGGGGGGGCATTGCCAGTTCAAGTCATAAAAAGTGATCAATGTAGACCAGGACCCCGTGCTAAGTGTCTGAGACAAGCAAGGAGAATCGTATCTGTGCAAACACACCAATGGATGAAAAATGCATGTTTGATAAACAGAGCCAGCTCCCCGCTGAGAAGACAAACTCACCCCCCTTTTGGCCCCCCTGGAGCTTTACACATGGCCCCAACTTTCGGCCAGCACCCCCAATCCTGGACAGCACCAGAGCAGAGAACGTGGTGGAAACCACTGCTTCAGCTCCGAAAGTTTCCCAAGTGAAGCCAGGCAGAGACTTGAGGGGAAGGCAACCCTACTAGTCAGCGGGGCCGCTGGCTGAGGCTACAGCAACTCGGAGGGAGCGCCCCGCTGGTCTTCGTTGTGCGTTCCTGCACGTGACACTCCACTGAAAGTGTTGCTGGCTGCTCTCGTGACTTTCATTCGTTCACACGACAGAGATTTATTGACCAGCTACAACACACATCCCCCTACCGATCCTCGAGCCAGCCCCCTTCGGAGCACAGACACACACACTGAGACCCGCCGGGGACACCCAGGGCCCTGCTGGGGACACTCCACACCTTCCTGGGGTCACTCTATCACCACAGCGATCTGTCTCCCCCTCAGTCCAGAGTCCTGCTCTCGGGCCAGAATCCGTCCTTCTATTAACCAGATGCGCTCACCGGGGTCACTGACCTCTGGCGTCTGCAACCGAAAAGCTGGGTCTGAGGATTGCGACACGCGACACGTGGTCTAGCAGATTGCACAAGAGCCTGAGACCCCGTGGTGCAGGGGACACAGTGGCCCCCACCTCAGCTCCTCCTGCCTGATCCCTGAGTCCTTCTGCTGCCTCTTGGGGGTCTTGCCCTCAGGCCACATGGGAGTCACCACTTAAAGGAACATTCGAGATGTTGGAGACTGACCATTTCCTGACAGCTCAAGACGTCCCTCCCCGGGGGTAGAGGGCACACTGTATGTACTGCAGAGACGCTGAGAAACTGCCAGAAACATGGGGCTGGCCTGTACACAGGCATTTCTTTTCCTTTGATCTTGTCAAGTTGACAAGAGATGACAGGATTTCCTTTCTGGGCTCCTCTGGGTGACCCAACAGGTTTTCCCATACGCTCACCTACCCTTGCGATTCCCCGTCCTTGTTTCTTTGGCCTCGGGTCCCCCACTAAGCTAGACCCCCTGCTTGAACAGTCTGCACACAGGAGCGGCAGAGTGCTCTGGAGGCACTATTCAACCTCCAGGTCTTATCAAGAGCTGCGGGCCTGGCATGCCCCGTGTTCTCTGCGCTCCACCAGGAGGTGGCCTGGCCCAGGTCCCATGTGACCGAACAAAACCCTTTCACAGAGCTGGGGCTCGGGACATGGTGCTGGCATGCCGGCAGAGGGGGAATCTCGCTCCTCACGGACTGGTCATTGCAGCAGAAAGTCTGGAAATTCCAGTGACCCTGCTCTGAGAAGTCTCATCACCAACCTGAACTCAACTTGGAGCTGTCCCCGCCTCCATCTGGCTCCCTGCCACAGGTCCGAGGGAGAAGCTGGAATTTCTGTAATTCATTTGGTGTCTGTCTGTGAGGGACATGGGAGAAAGCAAAGCCAACACGCACCACACAGAAATGCTACTGACTCCAGAAGGAGGGCAGAAAAAAATCTGTGCAGAGTCCTCAACCATCCACACACACAGGGAGGGGAGGGGCGTCTGCAGGGGGAGAGAAGGGAGAAGAAAGGACCAGGAATTGTCTTTTTGCTTCTTCAGTCTTCTCTCCTGGCCCTTTCTGCCTCCGGGATGGAAAGTGTTACTCAGCTGCAAGGCCTCTTGCTAATTGTGGGTTTTTATTTTTATTTCCTATTACCCTCTCGCACGCCTGATGAGATTATTTTACCGGAACTGACACAGCTGGAAGCAGCAGGCATACGTGGAGCCTCTGAGGAGGTGATGCAATTTCATTTTCATTGATCAGAAATCAGCAGGGCAGTCAGTGATGGGAAATTCCATTAGAAGAAGACTTGCCAGCCATGAGCCTCAACTTCCTCGCCACACCCAGGACCCCCCCACGCCCCGCGGGCTCCTGCCTTCCTCCAGGGTAAGTTCACACGCGGTGATAGAAGGATGACAGTCACCTCTGGGATGGGAGAGGAACATCAGCAGAACCCCTTCAACCACCAAGGGCATCTCAGCTCTTCTCTGGGTTCCAGAGAAGTTTTTCAAGGACCCAGGAGAAGATCCTGCCAAACCCAAGCCCACGTCCCCTCAGAACCAAAACTGAAAGGATTCCTTTCCCAGTGTCAACAGACACAAGGGGAAGAGGTCACTATTGTGACTATGGCCCCTGACCACTCAGAGTGCAGGTCCTCAAGGCACCTACCATTGACGGAGCACCTGCGCCGGATGCTCCACACGCATCCACTCCGGTCTCCCTCCACTCGCGGCGTGTTCTCGCTCTCCCGGGCCGAGGAGGAGGCAGAGGTCCAGGGAGGTCAGAAACGCCTGACTGAGGGCTAGCACGGACTCACACACAGACCCAGAGTCAACAAGAGGGCTTGCTCACTCATGCTTGAGTCTCAACAGAAGATGAGACATCTGATTGTCTAGCCGATTTTTTCCCAGATAGAGCAGATGATAGCTTTGGATTCAGCCACCTCCATCATCCTAAACATCTCAACAACAATGATTCCGTGGCCCAGGCTGGAACCAGAGGAGAACTCTCCGGAATGCATAGCATGGCTACCGTTTTAGCAGCTGAGACACTTCCTGCCCACCCACCCCCCAACAGCAACTGTGTGGCCAGCCAGTATGGCTTCTCACGCAGCCCGATGAAAAAAACAGCAGGGTGCTACTCGAGATTGGTTCCAGCCCCCTCCCCACCCCCAAATCCCAGCCAGGTGGTCGTGGCCACCTGAAATATGGATCTGAGTAGCGGACAGTCACGCAATGAACACAACTCCAAATAACTCCTCGGGGAAATGTTTACACATATAAATGATAACATGGTAAACCAGAGCCATCAGGAAGCTTTTAACTGAGCACCTAATGTGTGGCTCAACAGAGTACAGAATATAAAATAAGAGAAAGCCCGCCCTCCATGAGCTTTGTTAAAGCCCAGGTGAGACTCAGAAGAATACCCAGCACCTTGCCCATTTATTTGTGCTGCTGACGAGAACACACAAGACGGACATCAGGGCATCCGTCGAGGCCAGGGCCAAGGAAGAAAGAAACAAGAATGCAAGAAAAGCTGAACCAAAAAAGGAAGCTTAAATGGCATGCCCTACTAACCAATGAGTAGAACCACAAAGCTGGCTCGAGGCTTTCTTAAATATTCAGAAGAAAGAACATCATATCCTTGTTTTAGGTACTATTCACAATGTCCAAGAGACAAAGAACGAGCCAGAGGCTCGGAAGCGTTTAGCTCCAGTAATTTCTCAATTACGTTCATTGGAATACGACTAGTAGCAAGCAGCACCTGCAACCCTGGCTCCCTGCTCTCTTTGGGGTGCCAGACGGACCGTGCTTGAGTTTGAGGTCATCCATTTCCACTGCCTCCCCTGAAGGACAAGAAAAATGGCCGCAGAGGGTACAGATGCTTGGCCCAAGGTCAGAAAGCTGGTCAGTGGCAGAGTTAGGATGCAGGTCTGGGTGTCTTCACACCATCAGGCTCTTTCTCCCAGGTCCACCCTCCACAGCCCTTCAAAACCCATGGCGGGCACACATGGAAGCAAGAGGGGCTCAGGAACCACTGTTCTGGACTCAGAGACCCAGGAACTTAACAACTAAAGGCATTATGTAGACCTCATTTGGATATCAACATTTTTTTCTTTTTTTAATGTAACATCTGTAATAAGCCACTCTGGAGACATTTAGGTAAGTCAGAATAGCAATCTGGGATTCAAGAATGTCAAAAATGTATTAATTTTGTTAATGATAGTATTTTGCTTCCACTGGGGAAAAAAAATGGTGAAGTACTCTGACATCTGATAGGTTTTAAAATATTTTCAACCATAAGCAAAACAAGAACACAAATCTAACAAAAAGGGAACTGTAATGCTATGTGATAGGGTCAGGTTATTATTCCATTATTCTATTTTTACATGATCATTTTTCTTCTTTAAAAAAAAAAATGAAGCATTATCTTCACAGAGCTCAGGGACATCTTCTGAAAAACAAAACAAAACAAAAAATACAGCACTGGCCACAACCACACTTCTCAGCCTTGAGCTGACATGTTCATGACAAGATATGCCTTTTTTCCAGAGAAAAATGGACTCGCTCTCTTTAGAAGTGCTAAGGGACTTCCAGAGAAATCCTTTGGGTCTCAGCTCTAAGTTTTGTTTTCAAAATTCGCCATCTGCTGATCTCATTTAGAACCTACTCTTAGAAGGTTCACACTCCACCATATCACTAACCTTAAGATGAGGGAGCACACCCTGGTGGAGCAGTGGTTAGGTCTGCTGCCTCTGAAGGAGCACAGGCCAAACACCCCTGGGTTCTAGTCCTGGGTCCAGGAAGGAAACAACCAGTGTAAACAACTAAATAAAAATGAAATTAAATGCTTCTGCCTGCCTGCCTGCACCACACCTTCATCCCTGCCTGCACGTTTCCTTAAAAAAAAAAAAAAAGCGAGAGAAAGAGAAAGAGACAATATAGTCTCACTCTGGGCACAGTACCTGACACATTTCCATATGTTCACTGTCACCATCATTACCGAACAAAAAGATGTCACAACCTAAGATTACATAAGAACTAGATTTAGAGCTCTGAGCCAAAGTCCAATGGAAAAAAATACATCCATTGGTAAGTTAGAAGCTTCCATTTGTGGATTTGATGGGTTAAAAAACAACCGTAAGCACTTTTAGTGAATTTACAAAATAAGACAATGTTTACGGATTGTGTCTGAGCGCATGGTCTTTGAGCTCAGTCTGATGCTTTATAAGTCACTTAATTGCTCTGCAAACTCTGAACCAGATCACTTCCCAGTGGGTTGGCTCTTGCATTCAACTGCTAGTAGCAGCGCCCGTGACTGGTGGGCTTCTTGTCACACATGGGCCCCCACGCACCCATCGCCATGTGGCAGCACCCTGAGAAACACTCTTTGTGGTGTGCCCCGGTGGAGGAACAGTTGAGTCACGGTCTCTGGCTGGGCGCAGTCCACACATAACCCCAGGACCGGGATTTCACATCCCAGGGCTGAAGGGAACAACCAAGATGAACAACTAAACAAAATCAAAAGCTTCTTCCTCCCCTCTCTTCCTGCCTGGCCTGCCTTCATTCCTGCCTGCACCTTTCCTTTAAAATCACTTAATCACAAAAAAATTAAATTACTCCATTAACTACCTTTGCAATGGAGTTTTTCACAGTAGTTTCAGTATTTGACCAAGAACATAGTCACAACACAAACTCCCCAGGAACAAATAAAGATACTCCTTCAGCTAACACTATTAATACTGAAAATATATCACGTCTCATTCGACCTCCAATCTGCTGGTCTTGCTGTGTAGACAGAAGAGGAACCTTAATTCAAATGGCAGAGGTTTCCAAAATTTCATGGAACATTAGAATGACTGAGAATCAAGGTCACTGGCTAGCTAGGAGCAAACCAGCATTCAGGGCCCCGTCACTGGGTTTCCACTCCACAGTTCTTCTTGCTAGAAAGACACTACTTCCTAAAGAAGTTACCCTCCAAATCCTTCCAAATGCCAGTTCTTCTACATGAGAAAAAAATCTGAGTAGACGGAAGACTCAAAAAGATATTTCCTAGGTCACACCTTAAAAAGCACAGCAGATTTATAAATAACACCAACACTGGGTTGTTGAATAGAGCCAAGAACCTGGGTGGAAGACATGATGTCAAACTTCTGCACAGACCCGAGCATCGCGGGCCCTCGTGAAACACCAGAGCTGAATCAAGTCCTACAAAATGTCAAAATATGAGACAAGAGGAAGCAGACTGCATTTCCCTCTCAAAGCCCTCCTCATCGCTCAGACGATATGGCCGCGAGAACCCCTCTGAAAACTGGGTTCAAAACACCACTAGTGAAAAGAGGGTAAAAAACAGTGACATCGAGGAGTCCCTCATGAAGAGATCAAACTTCAAAGAGTAGTGTCAACAAGTGTTGGAGTTAAAACCATTGGGGTAAAGGAGAGGTTGACTGGGCCATCATCTTACTGCATCAAAAACCAATTAAAGTGCACAGATTACATAAAAGTCAAACGGGGGAACTGGCTTCATTCCCATCTTGAACGCTGCTTATTTGATGCGCAGTCTCGTCAACCCTCTGCTGCCGTGGTGGAGTCCTCTGAGCTAGTGTCCCTCATGATGGAACTTTTTTCAACTGAATACCCATCTTCTGAGCCTATGATCAAAGAGACATTTTTACAAAGAGCCGGGTGCTTTCAACAAAATGTTCCAGTTTATGAAACCAAGCTAGACTGGGCAGAGAAAAATATTGAGCAGAGAAGTGGGCCCAGATCTTAAGACAGTGAAGGGGCGCCGTTGACATCCCAGGTGGAGGATGGGTGACCTAGTCGTGTGGGGTCAGGAAGGAAGTCTCGCCTAAGCCATGGCCCCATGCAGACCCTCCAACGACAAGCAGAAGACCACTCACACCAGCTTCCCCTCTGGACGGAGGAGACTCACCATGACTCTGTGGAGTCCCTCCTCTCCTGCACAGATGTACCAAATCACTGCCATCTGCAGTCCTGAGCCTACCCATCCAGCCTGTGGTTTGACACCGTCAAGTCTTGACATTGCTACCCTGGGCCTCAGCACAGTGAACCTAGAGCCTTAGATCTGCTACCCAGCGTTGAGAGCCTTCCTTCCTGACTCTTACATGAACCCTTATCGAGTTGGGGCCTGAAGCCCATGGCCAGGAACCCCATCCACCTGCACCCCCCTTGCCTGCACCTACAGGCGCTTCTCCAAGCACCTGTCTGCGGCCTTCACCTTCATCATATGGCTGCTGGCTTCCTCCCCATCTGATAAACGTTCACTCCTGGCTGCTCCTGGGCAGCCATGTGGGGTATGGAAGCCATAGGCTGCGGCCTGGCATGAGGGCAGACAGGAGGGAGCTGCCAACTCAATCCATTCTGCTTCTAGTCCCACCCCAGCTGCTGCTGCCGCTACCTCCTCCTCCTCCTCCGCTCCCAACGACTCTAGGAAACTCATCGACCTGGAACACTGACTCGTGTGAGATGTGGCAGCTGGCTTCTCATTCGAGGTCAGTGTCACTGGGGTTGAGGCTGAGCCTGAGATGTGGAAGACCCTGATGACAATCTTCACTAAAATTAAGCCAAAAGGGTTAAGCCACTGGATATGGTGTGCAAGCTCACCCCCCAGGCTTGATGTATGCTTGCAGGTACATACACACACACACATTTCTCATTTAAAATAGAGTAGTTAAAAAGGAAAAAAAGCGGGCACGCCTGGTGGAGTAGTGGTTGGGTCAATCGCCTCTGAAGGAACGCAGGCCACACACCCCTGGGTTCGAGTCCCAGTTTGGGGGAGAAACAACCACTGTGAACAACTAAATAAAATGCTTCCTCTGCCTCTCTCTTCCTACTTGCCTGTCTGCACCTTTCCTTTAAAAAACAAAAAGCAAAAAGGGAACAATAGAGAAAGCCAATATACACACAGACACCAGCACCCCACCCCACACCATCCCCACCGCTGGTTGGCTGACTACCATGTCTCCCTAACCTCTAGGCTTGGGGACGCCACCCCAGGTGCTCTCCTAGTGTCCTGTCTGCTTCATCAGGAGAAAAAGAGGATGCAAACATTAACCAGACCCGGGACAGAGGACAGGCAGCGAGTGATAGAATCTAGAGCGGCACCAATCTCTATCACCTGACGACGGCCCATCTCCCAGGTCCACGGAGCCTGCATCCTGGAACCTGATACCCCCACATGTATGGATCAGGATACAAAGACTCCAAGCGTCTCAGGGGTGTCTGCTGCGCACAGTGCCTGTGCTGCGATGCTCAGTTTGATCCCACTGGTGTCCGTTTCCCCCAGGAGGACAGAGGTGAAGTGAGGAGACACACTAGACATGGCCAAGGTAGGCGTGGATCAGAATTTTCCCTCTTTTCCTTCAAATGCTCATGGCACAGTTAAAACCCCACTGCTATAATTGTTTAATACACCGCCTACACACACACACACACACACACACACACACACACACACACACACACACACACACAGATGCCTTTGAAACGATGCATTAGCTCCCAGGTTCCCTGTGTAAAACCATTCCTTCTGTTGGGCGCCTGGAGATAAAAGCTGTGTTTGACTCTGGCCAGCTGTCAAATTCCAGCACTGGCCTGGGCTGAGACCCACACAATCCTCCTCCCCCGGAGCGTGGAGGCACAGGCCCTGCTGGCGGAGCAGGGGTTAATGGCGCTGACCGCAGCAGTTGTTAAAGTAATCAATAGCACCAAGATACTAAAGCAGCATAAGCCACAATATTGATTGCCAAGCAGATGATAAAACTGTTTATTATGATAATTGCAGGGTCCTTGCAAGATGCTCCCAGCGCTTCCTAAAGCTGTTTACAAAACTAATAAAGATTTGCCATTTCAAGGTCTTCCCACCGAACAACCCCCTTCCCCCACCCCCAAACTCCCACCCCTTGTCTACCAGCGAAAAGCAGACTCACCCCGCAACCCCCAGCTATTCCCAAGTCCCTTCCCGGCCTGTCCTGGGTGTGTCTCAGGCTGCTGAGGGAAGCTGCCCTTCAACACCGATGCAGCCGCCAACTTCAGGAAAGGGAGGACGGAAGAGCATCAGACCAGACACTCCGGGCACTGAGATTTCCTCCTCAGAGCCCGCCATGTGATAATTATGGGATTGTATTGATGGAGGGGGCTGCTCAGGGCTACTTGGGCGAACATCCATTTGTTCTAACACATTTAAGAAACCACACCACCTTGGTTTGTAATTAACACTTCTCTGGAGAACTTGGTGGCCATGGAAGTCCCTGTACTCGGCCCAATGCCGACTCTAGAATGCATTTCCTCCGACATAACTGCATGGTCACTTTGGCAGCGAAACTGGCTTGTGTCTCGAGCTCTGTGATGCCCGATGCGGCAGCTTAGTTGTAAGAGCAGTGGAGAGTAACTCCCTCTCGGTCACAAACGCCGCCATCCTCCTTGGGATCCAACTCTTTGGATTAAGAGCACTGTCACCCAGGCATGTGCCATTACTGTCACGATGAGTGTGGAGATTTTTCCCACCATAAACAGGTCTCTCAACATTTTCTTCCAAGTGCTCCAGGGAAAACCCACTGGGGCCCCCTGGACTGGAATAAGTGTGGTAGCTTCAGGATGGCAAAGCTTTGCAAATATAAGTGTGTGTGCAAGAACATAAAAGGGAAGTCATGTTTTGAGAAGAACATGGTAGCCATCCCATCAGCGATTAGAAAGCAAAAACCTTCCCTTTCGCTCAGTGCTAAATAGTTCACTCAACCCTTCATCCACAGCAACCAATGGGATGATAAAATTCAACTGAACGTGGCCTTTGAAACCCCAGGTGCATCTTTGCACATGCTGCTCTGAGTGCTGATGGGACAGAGAAAGGTGATTCATTCACCAACACTCCTGTCTTTACCTGCCACTAGCACCAGGGCTTAGGGAGGAAGCCCTACCCTTCAGATTCTCTCCCCTCTGGCTGTACCTAGCCGCCCTGCGGGGTCACTGCCCAGTCTGCCCTTAGTGCCTACACATGCCAGCTTTGACGCTGTGGACCAGCAGAGACATGCAGCTCCTTTGTAGACACCTGTCTGCTCCACCTACTCCCAATCACAGAGAAATCAGGAAACTGGAGCCAGTTTTATGTAGTATAATCTTTGCCAAGACCTTGCCATGAACTCACAGATACCACAGTGTGGCTGGAAGGGATGCAGAGAGGTAAGTTTAACCTGGTTACCTGCTCCTACAGGAACCACTTGGCAACCAGGATCAGCCAGAGGAAATCTGAGGCTTCCTCACCGCTGCATTTCATGAACCCTCCACTCCTCAGCAAGATGGCAGAGGACAAAAGCCATGAACGACACAACTCTGTGCTGGACTCTGACGGGTGCGGAACTCTCACACGTGCCCACGGGGCCCCTGTTAACAAATACCTGCCTGGATTTCATAGCAACAGAAAATTGAGTATTAAGTGTGACTAATTCTGCTGTTACCTTTTAACCTCACTTACCCATAGAAGTTGTATTTCCAACAATAACTTCAACAACAAAAATATACCCTAAGACTGATACAGTCCACACTTGGAAACCCGCCCGCAATGGCCAGCAGAGCCTGCCTAAGTGCTAAGAACCATTTAGGAACATTGTAAACCATTAGGGCCATTAGCTCTAATTTGACCTCAACAAAATAAATCAACCCAGGAGGAACAAATTTAGAAGCTTTCCAAAGTCAAGTTCTCAAACCCTGAAAGACCCACAAACACCATCCCAGGCAGAGAAGAAATGGTCAGCCTCCCAGCTACCCTCCCAGCCACCCTCCCAGCCCTAACTTCCCGCTGCTGACCTGTGCACATGCTCAGCTGGGACCTGCACACCAGCTCCCTCTCCACCCACCGGATCCGGAAGCTGGGACCACGCAGAGTCGGCCTCCAGATCGGAATCCATTTCCCATTGCTGTTGAGAGATTTTTCTCTTCTCCTTCCTCTGAGGGCACATCATAGCCAGTTTTCCACCTGTACTGCTCCGAATGTCATCTTTCAAAGCACATGGACATACAGAGTCATTTTCAAGATATCCCAATAGGCTTTCAACTGATGTTCAGCCCCAGGTCAGGGTTCAGCCTGCCTTTGTATCTTGAAGTGAGCAGGGAGTGCATGCTTCAAGAACTGTCTCCTCCACACTAATGTCATGCGTCAACACAATAAAGAAGTTCTCCAACAAAACCCAGAATCATCAACAGACACTAAATAAATTTAAATTGCAAAATTATCCTCATTTTTTTTTCATCTTTATTTTTCACGGTTAATTACTTACTGCATTTTTTAATACTGATGGCATTGCTTTGAGGAAGCAGGAAGTGAAATAAACTACGCCATCATCAAATTCCACTGGCTGATGGGAGAAAGAGGCTAAGTACCAGCGTTCTAGAGAAGCAAGCCAACCACATGTACAAGTCAACAACAGCCTTTCAGTTGTGTAAATGACAAAAACATACTGTCTCATCTTTTCACCCGCTTCACTGCCACAGAAGGAAAACACAAGGAGCCAGGCTATTGGCAAAACAAGTTCTCGGTAACAGGAGAACCAAGACACGGCACATACAGTTCTATAACCCGAGCGTCAGATTTGCTAAAAGCTGAGTAATCCTTTCCAGCTCCACCCAGCATGAATTTCCAGGTATCAAATTCTATGTTAATTACACAAAGTTATATGAGGGGAAGTGGGTTAGTCAGCACCCAGGGGTGGGAGTTCAGGAAAACAGTTTTGTGCTGCCTGTTTCCCACACAGGCCCCGAGGCTCCTCGGGCTCAGGGGAAAGACGAATCTAGAGGCATCAGCCCAGGTTCTCTCTCCAGACCTTCTCCCCACCTGGCAGGGATTCCATAGGCAATTCACAGTCCATCTCTAGCTGAACGGTCCTAACTCAGAAGATGACTTTCTGTATCTTTGTTACACGTGTCAAAGGGCTGAGTGTAGGCCCATTCCACTGGGCTAGTGGAAAGAGGTATGCAGGGAAGAGCAAGCCCACTTGGGAAGGAGGGGGACACACGGAACCTCCCTGTGCCATGTCCCTTGGCAATTTCAGAGGGTCAGGAGGGCACAGTGTCCTCCCGGAGCCTCTGATGCTGGGGAAACGCATTGTACCTGGGACAAGCTCGAACACAGAGTTCTGAATCTGCTCCCAAGCCCATGTCTCCAAGAACTTTATCAAGGTAACACATCGTACCCCTGACTCTGAGGCCCCCATCCACCCATTCGCTGCATACTGATCTTGTCCTGATTTGAAGAGGGAGAGCTCTGATGGAGTCCAGGCCTGTCCCAACCAGGGAAGGGCCAAACAGATGGCTGGAACGGAGCACTCAGGGCCTTGCCCTGGCTGCTTTGGGAATTTAGAGGAGACCTACCCAGGAAGAGCAGAACACTCTTTCCTTTCCAGGCCTTCTCACGTCAAATGACTTTTCTATTAAGTCTACCAGTTGAATACGGAAGAGACAATCAGCTAATACCCTGAAGAGGGCCCTTAACAAAAGCTCTCCAAACTAGAGTTGAACACAGAAAATGCCTCCAGCACCCACCTGAGCCAGCATCGTGGCACAGAAGCCACTGAAAAGCCCAAGCTCTTCACCTACTTCGGGTTCATCATACGTGATGGGTGTAGGAATCGTCTTTGCCCCATATGGTTGTAAGGATTAATCAGACAGTGAAGGATTGAGCACAGCAGATGCTTAATAAATATTAGCTGCTAATATTTATACACACAGTCACATGGAGAGAATGTTCTCATTTCATTTGCATCAAGTCCAATGAAAACTGTATTCACATTTTCTTTTTAAAGAGACAAAGGAACATCTTTAGTTAGCTGTTCATTTTGGTTTTTCCACGCCGGCCCTGAGTCTCAAACCTGGGTCCTCGGGCTTCTGGGGTCAGCACACCAGTCTCTCAGCTGCCTGAGTCACAAGGGCACGCCCCTGAGCCCACATTTTTAAGACTCAGAGAAGCAAGGGGACTCACCCAGTAACTAATACATCTCAGGGAAAGTCATGCTGGGCTTGAAACCAAGTACTCCCACTTCCAGACGAGTGTCTTTTCCACTATTTTCCCAAATGCCCTACCAGCTTCCCTGGCCACTGGCCCGCGGATGGAATCACGACGTAGACATAGTCGAACTGTGGGAGCTACGGAATGGGTACTTGGGCCAATACAAGTGACACAAACTTGGGACTTCTGGGCTCTCCCTGCTTGGAAGCATGCCAGAGCTGGTACTCAGGGCTGTAACAGGGGAGCCCATTAAAAGTAAAATGGTAAGCAAATGATAATAGTTCAGGTGGCAAAAAGACAACAAAAAAATGACACCCCCCCCCCCCCCACCAAGCTAGAGAGCTGTGCCTGAGGTCCGCTTCCCCTCTCAGAGGGAAACTGGTTGAACTTCTTTCTAACACAGTCAACCACCAAGTTACACCCCGCCCCCACCCAGCATGGCCTGGGCTGTTCTCAGGACTGGCTGCCCAGGGTGTCCATGAAAGGCTGTACCTCTCTGCAGGCTTTCTGAAAAAGGTTATGAGAAGGGTTATCAGCCTCCATGACCCCTTCAGTCATCAATAGCAGGTCTCCCTCGCCCCTCCTCCCAGCAAGGAACCTGCACTGCCTTCCACCCCCCACCCCAGCCCAGCCACCCCCAGCCACCCTGTGAATGCTTTTTTGCTCCTACAGCTATCACAAGAGGGCTGTTTAGTGAGAGGACCTCAGGCTGACCTTTGCTGACAGGCTCCAAGCTCGCTCTGTAAACTGATCTAATGTTAGGCGGGGTAATTAGCGACCGAGTAGTAATTGCAGCTTCTAACTACGCTGGACCAAGATTGCAAAAATTTCCCCGGGGGAGCACGTTGGGGAGGGGGGGGCCCTGCTGGGGACCCCAACCCACACAGAGGCATCTGCTCACAGCCAAAAAGAAGACTCAGCAACATTTCTGAGGGAGGCCAGCACTTTTCTGAGTTTTAATTAAAGCGGGACCCGGGTAAGGAGACAGACAGCGACAGAAGGAAATTAGTGAGGAAAGCAGAGGGGCCAAGGAAGAGATCTGTGTCTTGCCTGGAAGAGGCTGGCCTGCCATTCCGAAGCGCCCGCTCTCAAGGCAGATGACCCTGTATGCGTCAGAAACTTCCCTTTCAGACACGGAAGGAAGACGGCCAGTAGCCTTAACCCAGCAGCAAGAAGAACTGCAAGAAGACAGGGCGCAGTGACAGGTCCACAGCTGACTACCCCCCGTGCCGCATCCTCCAAACACAGCGCCCTTGCCCACCCAACTCAAAACGTTTCCTCGCCCCAGAGACAACTGAGGCACCCGCCACCCAACGTCACACACCCCGGATGCCCTCGGGGATCCACAGGACCCTCTGCTGTGATCCAACAATTCCACCAGGTGGCCCGTCCCACAGGCCACCTCCACTGGCAGCCAAGACATACATGTCCTGTGTTTCAGAGAAACAGGCAACATGCCCCTGGGGAAAGAAAGAGGCAAGTACCTCCATGGCCTGCAGACTGCCTTCGTCCGGACTCTAGAAAAGACAACCAACTGCACAGAAGCAAACACAGGGAGATTGAAGCCGCCTCTCCAAGCTACAGGGCAGCGAGGCACATCCACGAGCCTCCCAGCCTGTTCGCCCTTCCCAAGGAAACCCTTTCTTTCCCACCCCCTCCCAAGCCACTTCACTAACTTCTGTTGCTCATAAAGCCTGAACCTCTTCCCCCAGGAGAGGAAGCAAGTTCAAGGGAGACCTGAACCAGCTTTCCCGAGTGGATGCAACTTTGTGTTAGTCTGAATGACCGGACGGGCCCCCTCAAACATCATTTCCTTGGCCACTGCCCTGCCCGTGTCCCCCGCCCCAGACCCCCCCACCCCATGCATTCAAGGTTCTGTGGATTCTCTGGGTTGAATGCAGTTACAAACACCAGGGTAGTGGCAGCCGACTGTAAAATTCCCCCTTCATTTCCTTCTCCCAACAATTAATACACTTAACTCTGGCCCCGAAGATAACCTCCTCAGACACCCCTCTATTAACCTCTCCCCGCGACAAGCAGTGGGTCTCCACCAGAATTCTTCTGTTCCCTAACACTTAATCATGTTTTAATCCACAACAAGGACTTTCTGCCACACTGTGGTTTTGTTCTCTCTTAATCTTTCATGAGGGACCTTATCAAAAGCTTTTAGAAAATACAAGTGGAGTTTTGCCTACCAGGTCATCTTTATTATTTTAGAATTCTTTATGAAGAAATTACAGACTTCAATTTTGTCGATGAATATTTAAGACGCAGACATGCAAGGCTGAGTCAGGCTACATTTAAGACTGGATTACCATCTTTAGAAAGACCCTTGTCTGCCTTCTGCTTGGACGGAACTCCTTCCGTCCCCCCCTGCCAGGCAGGGTTCCCTCGGGATTTTCTGTACCAGCTAAAACTACCCCATACCACAGGGCTGTGCCGTGGGCGAGCGATCATCAAACCCAGAATGGAAGTCATTGAGGCCAGGCTGGACGTGGTGGCCATCGGATTACTAGCTTCTGTCTCCCCTGGGGAAGGACAAGTAAGCAGCATGGCTTCCCCACATCACAGCCAGAAAGCCACACGTCCACGGGAGCCAGGCCAGCTCCTCAATGTCGACACCCTGTCTGCTCCCTCCTCACACCTGTTCGCTGTTGCTTTTCCTTCTCACTAGCACTCGGCCACAAACTCAGCTCTGAGCACCGGGCAGCTTTCCCTACGGACAATTACAGACGTGCAAGGGGCGACGGGATGTTTCTTGGTCATTCAAAAGGATGTTCTGGGCAGGGTGAGAGATAAGCCATGTAGTCAAAGACACATCTCTTCAAGAGCTGACTTGGGGCAGGGTTCAAGGGCTGCAGTGCAATTCTGCCTGAACGCTTCCCCCTCCGGTAAAAGAGAGGGTGACGGCAGTCCACGCTTAGACCACACGCGTTCCTGATCCCCGGGGAGATCCTCAGCCAGTGGTAATACATCGATTGCCAAAAAAATGGAGGTGGAGGGCCCCTTCCTATAGCCAGATGAGAGGTGCACGCCTTTTCCCCGTGGCAGGGAAATTAACAAATCCAGAAAGAAAAAAAAAGCGTCTAATCCTGGCGAGCTCCATAACCTCCAGGAAGACGAGTGGTGACTGGACAAGAGAAACCCCACCATCGAACTGCCCAATCTCTCCTCCATTCGCTGCCCGTCCCGCGCCAATCCGGGTGCCCTAGCGGACGGAATGGGACCCGCAGGTCCGGTAGCGCCATTAGGCCACATGGCAGATCTGTGGGACTTAATGAGCTCTCGCAAGGAAACAGGAAGTCTATAAAGTCATTTAAATAACTTCCAGTCCTGAAATAAAGGAAATTAAACTGCTGGCACAAACCTCTCTGGTGGATACCTTTTTTGTCCCTACAATCACATCAGCCTCTTCGGCCGTCATCATCCTCTCCCCAAGGCCAGCCCCCAAATTCCTCTCATGTGCAACACGCAAAAGAGATGGGCTTTCCCAGCTTCTGTAGTCACGGGGATGAGGATCGGGTGCAGAAAGCACACAAGCCTCAGCCCCAGACCCGACGCTGAGTCCTGTCACTCCCAGCCAGCAGCTACCTTCACCAACCCGGGCGACTCACCAGTGACAGTGGGAAAGTGTCAGTCAGGCCACAAGCCCTCTGCAGATGCTAAGAGGGTCAAACAAGCACACAGGAGAACCAAGCAAACTAAACACACAAATAAATGTCGCTGTGATTCCAGTCACCAAAGTTCTCAGGGTTCAGAAAATCTGTCCAAGCAGCACTGGGTTATATACTTGTCTTCCCTCTTCACAATGTATATTTATTCAGAAGTCCTTCTATTTCTCCCTAACGCCTACATGGCGGTAATTTGTGTGAATTCCTCTAACTAGACAGGATTTCCTTGTAGACAGAGAACGTGGCTACCGACCGCACCAGGCAAGGCCCCACAGAGGGTCAGCATCGACCACCAGGCGTTTACTCATCCATCATCACATCCTGATATGCTAACAACCATCCCTGAGTCTCTATGGGAAAAAACCAGCCTGGCAACGAGATTCATAACTGGCTGTGAGTTTACAGAAGGTTGAGGTCCTCGCGCTCAGCAGAGACACTGCCCCCTGGGCCATGCTGGCCGGTCCCTATGTCAGCTTCACCTGGTAAGCTTGGGCTGCTGGAGACTAGCCACACAGTTTCTGGCCACAGAGCTAAATTTACTTTATTGATAATCATCAGCCAGATACAGACTGGTCTGACCAGTCTTCTGGGTCTGGGATCACAAGAAAGGTCTACCTCAGTTTTTTGTTTTTGCTTTATTTGCGAGCCTTCTAGATGTGACTGCTGACAACCAGTATGTTGAACCCTTAACCCCTCGGCGGGTAAAAGTCAAGGGAGAGGCTGCACAATTTCATGTTGCCCAGGAAACTCCCAGTCTCTGGGCAGGAAGGAACCAGCCGGTGCTCTTGGAAGAGAACCCATTCAAAAAGGAACCCTCTGGAACCAAGACAGAACCAAGACAGAGACAGGAAATCGCAAGCAGAAATCGAGCTTCGCTTTCCCCGGGGCATACCGCACCCATGTTCCTGCACCTCCCTCTGCAGGGTGCAGGGTGCAGGAGCTGTCCCTCCTGGCCATGCCTGTGAGGTCAGCTCTCAGTCCCACTGTCTTGTCCGTGGGCTGGTATAACTGGGACGACTGGCTTCAGAAGGTTCAGAGGTCCGTTTGAGTAATAGCTGTCTTCCCTTAAAGGTCTTGCCATTGAGCAAGAGTTCTTTGCCCTGGAGGGCCGCCCCAGCTCTTGAGTAATAATCACCCTTCTTCCTCCCCGTCCTCCCCGCCCCCACCTCTGGGCTGGCCCTGGTCTCTCAGACCCACGGGCTCCTGTCTCTGAAGTCTCCATGGCACCCGGGCCTCCAAGTATGTGAGGCGAGTCATTCTCCTGGCTACAACATCGGTCTCCTCACTTTACAGTCAGCTCACAGCCGGAAGGGCACTGTCTGACGCATCTCCATCTAGGGTGGTTAATCCAAAGACCAGACACAGATTGTCTCCTGGGCATTATTCACACAAGCCCCAGCTGGAAGCAAGTTTGACTTTCCACAAAGTTCACTGGCCAAGAACCATACCAAGGTCTCAGTTGCTTAGTCAGCCTTCATCTAAGTCCTTCCTCCAAGGTGGAAGCCACAGACATGGGCTTAAAGCTCCTAGTAGACATGGTGATAGTAAATGAGAGGACAAAGGTGAAATGCACTGGAATCTATCTCATTTAACCCAGTATGTCTCAAAGATTATTTCAAATGGAATCCATCTCAATTGTTTCAGGGTCTCTCCTCCTCGTTTTCATACCAAGCCTTGGAAACCTGGTGTGTGTTCACCTTAGGGCTCAAGGCAGACCACCGTGTCAAGGGCCCAGGCGCCAGGTGTGGCTGGTGGCTGCCCTATCGCAGCTCTCTCAAGGGCTGCCTTCCTCTGCTGACGAGTACCTGAAGCAGAGCCATCAAATCTGCTCTCACTGTAGTAATGCACGTGTGTTTCCCACTCATGGACTTCACAGCACTCACGCCTAACTCCAGATTTTTTCCCGGGGTACTCAGAGTTACATTTGGGTGACATGTCAAGAAATGAAGCCGGCCGGGCCTGGAGTGAACACATTCTCAAAGATTCGTGTCCAATGTATCTGGTCAATCAGCTCTTCTCTCCAGGCCTGGCCCACTCATTCAAGCAGACCTTCCCCCGGGAGTTTTCATAATGTCAAATCCTCCTAACCCAACACACCGTCTTCACGACGACATGCAGCTAAGAGTCTGCTGGCACAAACTGCTGGCCTCGTGGACATGTCCAAGTTGATGTGTCCTTGACGCAGACCCCATTTCTAACTCAAGATCGGCATGAGCTGTCCAGACACTCATCACACAAAATTGCACAGAGCCATCGACAGAGATGGTACCTGCACAATCCTAAGGCACAAACAGCCAGGGGACCGATCCGGAGGTTTGGGAGTTACAAGAAACAGAAGAAAACACGTTCCATGAAAGATAAACTAGTGAGGCAATGTTTTCAGCAACTGTTAGCCATAAAGCCCTCAGTTCAGCTCATGTTTGTGAAGGAACAGCAAGTTACTTCAAGAACCACAGCTCAGGGTGATGCCTCTGTCCTGAGCACTGAGCCCCGACAGGAGCCCCCAATGTTGCAAAGCAAGCCAGGTCGGCGATGGTCAGGGCCAGGACGGGACGAGGAAGGGATGTCACGTGAGCCCACCAGACACATCAGCCCGAGTCAGCCCCTTCATCTTCACTGATACCAGCCCCATCCAGAGGGGCATAAGGATGCGATCTAGAAAATGACACTATTTAAATAGCGGAAGACCACACCGCAGGCTCATCTATCTAAATTCAGTTCTAAGAGCAGTAGATGGCGGGGGAGCTAAAGCACCAGCACAGCTCGTTTCTGGCTGCTCTGACTTCAGGCACAGGAGTCACATGGAGCTCAGGAGGACAGACTGGAACAGGCTGAGGCCGGGACTGCTTCCAGGAGCCCCCGGGGGAACTGTCTGACTCCTGAATCTGAAAGTACTGAGGGTGGCTCTCCAGCAGGTGGAGGGCAGGAGGGTAGAGGACCCACTGGCTGTCACCACCTGTCTTCCTCCTCCATCCCTGGGGGCCCCTCGGCCAGTGCCCCTGGCCCTGAATCTGGGGACCAGGACAGGAGAAGAGAGGCAGGAAGGAGGCGGCTCTTCCTGGCGAGCTGATGGGTGTGAGTGCTGAGTACTAATTAAAACCCATCCGGGAACAATGGTCTTTTCATATTTGGAGCCTGTGTGGCACAAAGCTTGGCTTGTTCTAGGGGGAGGTCTCTGCTTGAACTTTTTTTTTTCTTACCCATGTCCGAGGGTTGTGGCCAGGTCTGGCACCCAGCTCGACCCAGTGGACTGTCCCTCAGCCACAGGGGGTGCAGACCTTCTGGCCTCCACAGGTGGTGGAGACAAAAAGGGCTGACTGCAGGGTGCTGCTCTGCTCTGACCCCAGGCTCCCCAGAGCGCCGGGCGTTTCCCTGAATAGCTGCCTGAGCCTTGGAAGCACACTGGACGTTTTCATCTGCCAAACACCCATTTCCCTCTCAAATTACGCCAGACGGGCCACACCCGGCAGACACAGGGAGTGGTGGGTCTAAGAGACCAGCCAACAACAGACACTCAAGGCCGAACTGTAAGGAGACACTGAAGGGACAGTAGCTTGTACCACCAGCCCATCCCCACACCCCGGCCCATTCCTGGAGTCTCCATGCAACTCCAGTTTTGAAATTGGGGTAGGAATGTGAGCAGGAGCTACCAAGGAAGATGTCCCCAGCACTCTGACACACGGTTGCGTTTAGTCCTTACAAGCCCTGCTTGGGGGTGGGGGGGTGTCCCTCAAAAACACCTCCTGATACGCACACCCTTGTGTCATCTCCTCCCTCACAGTGAGGGCTGTGCAGGCACTCATCAAGCATCTGCAAATGGAACCGGGCGAGAGTGACAGGGTGTCGCTTCCGAGATGAGGCTACAAGGAGACAGGGGTTTCCGCCTCTGCACTCTCTTCCTCTCCTTAATGGAAGCCCCCAAGGGCCACGAGTGAGCCATCATAGAGAGAGGTCACAAGAAACTGACTCCAGCCCACAGCCAACAGGAACAGAGGCCCTTGGTCCAAGAGCCTTCAAGGAATCATCTTGCCAACAACCATGTGATTGAGCCCAGAAGTGAGTCCTTCCCCAGTCGGGCTTCCAGGCAAGACCACAGCCCCGGTTCATAACACCAGTGCAGCCTCAGGAAAGATCTAGAGAAAGAGGACTCTGGTAAGCTGCACCCAATTCCTGTCCCCCAGAAACAGTCAGTTTGTTGTTTTAAGCTACTCAATGGAGCAGGAACGTGTCACACAGCAAGAGACAGATAACACACCCCTCCCTTTTCCAAAGGAAAAGGAGCACATCTGAGCCAGTTTGTGGCGGCGCTGGGATTCTCAAAGTCAGACGCATCTGTGAGATCGGCTCTTCCCCTCACCATCCATGTGACTTTGCAATCAAGTGGGCAATTTGGTCCAGGCAGCTAGGAAGTGGGAATATTCTCAGGACCTCTCCATTACTGCAGAGGACACGCAGATAGTGAGAAGACAAGCCTTCAAATAAAAAGACACTGGAGTCCTTCAGAATGTCAGGATCGAAGGAATGACGAGGTGGGCTCATCTAACTTTTTCCCCTTCTACAGATGAAGGAACTGAGACCCACAGTCATAAAGCAGCAAGGCGGCACATTTTGCTGAGGGATCTGGGAAATGTCCACCCAAGCATGCTGAACATACTTCCAATTTGCTGGCCAGGACAATCCCGCTAGTAACTTTGACCTTCTCTTCTGGGGTGTCACTCATATGCTCTGTGGCCTTCAGCCCCCTTATCATTTCCCTTCTGCCTTGGTGGCTTCTCCTCCATCTGTCCCCCAAGTTCTTCTGCACAGTGATGCTTCACAACAGGTAGATGCTTTCCCGTTGGCTAGCGGGAAAACTGAAAGATCTTTGTGCTCAGTATATGCTGAGGTATAATTTAAGTTTACTTGGAAAATCTGACACATCAGGAAGACAGCCCAACACTTCCATCAAGAAAGCTAAACTGGGCAGAAGTGTTCTTGTCTCTCCAGAAGGATTCCACAAGTCTGCACATCACAAGAGACGTCCATTATTTTTACAAACACATCCTCCAGACACTTACAGTAAAGATCATAAATAATTAAGACTAAGTAGCCTAAGGACATTTTGTGAAGCATTCTTGCTGATTTTTTTCTTTTAAAATTAGGCTCTCACTAATTCGCAAGATTGAATAATCTCCAAAAGGCTTCCAGACATAGCCACAGACCAGGGCTATTCAAGACATTCTAGAGTCTCACTAACTTTTAGATGTATGTATTTTTTATTATTAAAGGAGTAGAGTCACTATTCAGAGTTCAGAAAACAATGTAAAGATAACTGGCATTTCTTCCACCTGTAAATAACCACCCGGCTCATGGTATGTGGCCTTCAGCCTCTCTTTGACGCAGATTTTTAAAATGAAAATGAAAATCCTACAGTATGACACGGTTTCCTTTCATTTAACATCCCTGCTTTCCCACACCCACAGCTATGAGACAGGAGTTTTAAATAGCCAGAGGCAGCAGCCATATGGACGCACCACAGTTTAAATCAATCCCCGGTGAGACGGTGAGATTGTTGCGATTTTTCACTATTATAAACATCTGCAAAGAAAATTTTCATAATTTTCCATTGTACAGCTCTTAATGCTTTATTAGATATGAATGTGCGGGATCACCAGTCCCTGTTCTAGATAGCAGGAATAAATTAGTAGGAAAAAAAAAAATGACCCCTGACCTTGTGAAGCTTCTAGGCTAGTAAGGGAGACACCTCAAAGCAGTAAACATTTTCATGATCTTGTGTCTCACTGGGCCATGGGAAAAGGAGAGGAAAGATGAGCCAGGAGAATCAGAAATGTAGGAAAGTCAAGCTGCACATTTAAATATATCTCCTTTCAAGGCTTCTTGAAACATAAGGCTAAGCTACTCTCCAAAAGAGTGTACCAAAGTTTCTACTCCCTAACCATAACAGGGTATTTGCATTAGAATAGAAAAAAATCCTGGTTGAGAAACACAAAGCAGCTCAACCTGATTATTAATCAAATAAGATAAAACAGGTGCGCCCTGGAGGAGCAGCGGTTTGCTCAGTCACCTTCGGTCAAGCACCATCCACATACATCCTAAAGACCCCGCTTGCGTCCCGGGGCCGGGGTTGGGGACGACCAAGATGTACAAATACAACTTTTTAAAAATGAAAATGCTGATTCTTCCTCTCTTTTCCTGTCTGCTGGCCTGCTCACCTTCATTCCTGCTGCAGCTTAAAAAAAAAAAATAAAAATAAATAAAAAAACAACTTAAAAGGAGGTAGCATTTGGTTCTTCAAATAGGTAATCTGAATTTACTCTTCCTAAGAATTGTCCCTTCAGATTCTCTGCTCATTGTTCTACTATCTTTGTCTATCATTGATTTTAATAGTTCTTTTTATTTTTGTGGCTGTTTTATTTTTTAGTGTAATATTTATGGAGGTAACTGCTTTACAAAATAATATAAACCCATATGCGCAAGTTCCCCATTCCACAAATTTAGTTCTTTATATATTAAGGGTATTTCAAATACGCTCTGTCAACTACATGTGTCGCAAACAGTTTTCCTCAATTTGCCACGTCTTTAAATTTTACTATGAGCGCCCAGAATACAGAATATTTTAAAATATGCTAAATCAGTCTTTTTGATTATGACTTCCTCACTAGACGACTTAGATCTAATGCCCCTGCCTGTCCCCAAATTCAGAGTGCGATTCACTTATAATTTCTGCTAGGTCTTCTGTGATCCCAGTTCTCTTTACACGCCTCTAACTGATCTATGTTCACCTGTGGAATCCATGGTAACACACGCTATGGGGAATGGCTCTCATTTCAATTTTCCCTATTTGCTCACCTCACTTCCCTACTATCGTTTATCACATAACTGAACAAGAGGCAACCCATGCACTACAGGCAGGAAAGTGTACTGATGGTTATGCTGGCAGTCAGATCACTGCTCGCAAATGACGACTTCGGGCAAGTTACCAAAACTCCTCAAACCTCAGTTTCCATATCCACAAAATGGGACTACTCCTAAGCGTCCAACCCAGAGAGCTCTGAGGAGGATTCAATGAACTGAAGCCATGTGAAGGCATCTAGCACAGCACTGGGCACTTAGAATTGCTGAAAGAAAATGTGAGCTGTGATCATTTCAGTGATCAAAGAATTTGAAATTCTACCTTTCCCAGATACACTTCTATTTGATGTTCTTTTATTTGCGTGGTCTCTGAATTTTCTAACCAGGTTGTTCGGTATGTGAGAAAGTTAATGATTTTTAAAAACTTTTACTTTGTGACAAAATTCCCTATTCAATTTGATTTACAGGTATCTTGGGGTATCTTGGTGTCTGAATTTTCTAACCACGTTGTTCAGTATGTGAGAAAGGTAATGATTTTTTAAAAATTTTACTTTGTAACAAAATTCCCTATTCAATTTCATTTAAAGGTATCTTGGAGTATTCTAGGAAGAGAGTTATATCTGCAAATAATTTTCACTGTTTCTTTTTAACTAGTATTTGACTCTGGTTTAAACATCCTGGCCAATTCAATAAGGCAAGAAAAAGAAATGAGAACACGGGACAAGCTTTGTTTTGCTCCCAATTGCATTACACTGAATTTGAGGCTCCCCATTAAGTCTCCAGCTGTGGCACTGCTGTCTTTTCATCAATTTCTTTTCATCAATTAATGCAATCTCTTGATGGTTTGTTCTCTCCCCTACCCACCCGCCGTCCCAAGTAACTTAAAATGTTTCGAACTTCTAAGCAAATTAGGGATAAGAGTAGAGCATGACCAAATGCTCTGTTTGAATATTATGTTTTTCCTTCTTTGTTCAACTTACCTGAAGTATTCCAAGGTTGACATTCTAATATTAAGCCTTTCTTATATCTCTGGGACAAACCCTAGGTGGTCAGAATTCTCTTAAAATATGCCTGAGTTCAATCTGTTTTATCTGACATTTTTGTATTTATGTTTACACCTCAGTACAATATGGAGTTTTCTTTTTGTGTAGTTTTTGTGATGATATTGGTTAGCACCAAGCAAGTACTGCTAACTTTGTAAAATCAAACAGTCTCCTTTGCTACGCTCTGAAAGTTTATTTAGCAATTATTTTGTCCCTCAGAGTTTAAAAAAGTTCAGCCATTAAACTGTCTGCACCCAAGAGCTCTTTTTGGAAGGTTTTTTTTTTTTTTTTTTCAATGTTCAGATTCTTCCCTAATTTCTGGTGTAGTTTCAGATTTCTGCATTATTTTCATACAACAATCATAAACACTGAGTTTTTCAAAGTTGTTATATTTTATTTTTATATTGTAAGTAATAATCTCAAACATTAACATAGTTTGTAAGTCTTTTTTCTTTTTAATCACATCAACTCTTTAGTTTTGTTTTTAAAAAACTGGGGCCTTCTCTTTTCTTAATTGAACATAACAGTGGTTTTGCTTATTTCCTTGATTTTTCCCCTAATAGTTCTTAGCTTTATCAGTTCAACTTTTTGTCTGTTTTCTAATTCGTTACTATCACTTGCATCAGATTAGACTGATTCTTTCCAACTTTGAGCTGACTCTTTAATTCAATTATTTTCATTTTCTCTTCTTTAATAATAAAAGGATTTAAAGCTACGAATATGCCCCCAAATATAACTTTGGCAATAACCCACACATTCAGACAGAGTTCTCAATATTTCCTAGTAATTCTATAACCATAATTTCATTTCCTCTTTGACTCAAGTGATTCTGGAGAATATTTTTTTAATTTTGAGTAACATTTCATTAACATTTTTAATATTAAGTATTCTATAGAGGATAAAAACATCTCTAAAAGAAGACGAAGAACCTGGCAAAGAAAAAGCCTTTTAAGCAGAAAACACAGCTTAATGTTTAAATAGTTGGGGTTTTTTTTAAAGCCCTATTTCTGTAATACTGTGACAGCTATATCCAGGTATATACCTTACAGAAGGGATATAACAACTGTTGATTCTGGGGAGCTGAGTGATTGAAGGGCACAGGCCAGGAAGAGAAAGAAAAGGAAGTCTCATCTGTACCATCTGAAAATTTTATTAAGAGCAAGCACTGCCTCTTTAAAAATTAATTTAAAAAGCAAAGCCATCTCTCAATAAATGGAATAAAACCATCCCAGATATATTGCCTAAGTATATAACTAAGTAAATTTCCATAGTTTCTTTGATGAAAGTTAGAGATTGGTCCCATTGAGCAAGACTTGGCTCCAAGATGATAAAAATCTGTGGTTCAAGAAGGAAGGAGAAAAAATATGATCTCTAATTTTGTGACCTCCAAGTTCAGAAGAGCTAAGAGATTCAAGCTAAAGGAATTAAAAAAAAAAAAAAAAAATCTTAGGGTTCCATCAGGCTGCCATTTTGAAATCTGAAATTCATCAGTGTAGCAATGATGGCAGAGACAATCATTGAATTCTTAAGTTTCCTCCACTTTCCCACCAAATCCTTCCCATTCTAGGAGTATTCCATGTGGTATATTTGGTGGCTGCCGACCTCTCCATCGCTATTTGAAACGAATTTCATTTCCAAATTAACTCAATTAATTGGTGATTATAAGCATTTAGGCCACTGTCCACACCCAAGCTTCCCACCAACTTTCCAATGTCGGGTAAAAACAAAGACGACAAAAAAACAAAGCCCATAAGTCAGTCTTCCAATTTATGTTGAATAAATCTGTTTCCCACTTTCTAATTTCTGCAACTGGGAAATTCTGTATATTATGTTACCATATAATGAAGGGTGCCAGTAAACAGAAAGCTGCACGCCTGCACACACAACAGATTACACTGCATGTAATTGCAAACACTACCAAGTTATGTACTCCTGGGAGTATTATTAGTGAGATGTTGTTATTTAATGCCTCGTCTATTTAAAAAAATTCATTCCATATGGATGAAAAATGAGAATACCAGATTGAATGGGGGCGCGCGCAAGTTTTTCACATGCAATCATAGATGATTTCAAATCTGTACTATTTTATGCAAGGCTGAGGTGGTAGGACCCGAGCTTTGGAATTCAGAAAGTCTCAAATTGCAAGGTATGATGAGTTCATTGCTGGCTACCACAAAACCTCCATCCTGGCATGCGGGCTCAGCAGAAGTCAGCAGTTTCCTGGGTACTTGGCGTGATCATTTAAGAAATTCATAAAGGGAGACGATGCAGCCCCTTGGGACTTCCAACGACAGCACCCCTGGAGGGGCAATCCCAGGGGAAGGGAGCACTTTGCAAATCCTGTGCTAGTGCAGAGGTCACAGGATGACCTCTCCCCTCCAGACAACGTGAGAGTCTGGAGAAGGCAACCCAACTCGGGGGGAAGGAGATGATGGTCCCACCCCCATCAATTGACCATGTGCCAAAGAGTGACCGCAGGGGGCCCCGCCCCATCTGTGAGCCAGGCAGTTCAGCAGCCACTGCTGCTAAAACAAAAGACAGATGACAGGAAGACCTATGCCCTTTGGCCGTTTCCGAGCAAAAGAGAAGTGTCAAAGTGCAATGGGCAAAGCAGGCCAGCTACACTAATCCCTTTTTGTCCAGCAGTAATTAATAGTATAATCCACATCTAAGATGCATTAAAGCACAAATGATGCAGTATCAGAGCTCTGGGCACATCGTCCCAAAGCAGAGCCTCCCCTGCTGATCTGCGAGCCAGGTGACCTCCTTTCAGCCTCCTCCTCTCAGGGAAGCTGACTCGAGACACCTCATCAAAGGCCAGAGAGGGCAGCCAGGAGTCTCCAGTTGGCTACGTGCTCTGTGTCTATCTTTAGAAAGCAACCCCTCCCCAGCCAGGCACAGGGGCGCTACTCAAAATAAGGAGTCATTCAGTTGAGCCCTGCTCTCTGGCTAACATGGACATTTGAATGTCACAAGCCCCCTGATGGGTTTCTGAGATTTCAGCTAAGCCTCCACCTCCAAAATGATGCTGGGACAGCACAAGAAGAATTCAGATGCCCTACAACTCCATTTAGTGGGATGCCCTTTTCTGAGGTGGGGTTGAGTGTTTCATACAAATTTTGGAGGCCCCTGGTGAGTTTCTCTCAGGGCGGAGGAGCTGACCAACCGCTGCCCTGCAGGCCCCACCTCTTCCACCGCTGCCCAGACTTGAGAGGGAGGTGCCACAGCGCATCAAAACAAAGCGCATTCTCACTAAAGTCCACGACCCAATGTCACAACCACTCAAAACCAAGGGTACCTTAAGAAGCTGTCGTCTGTGCCCGAAGCCAGCAGACTGAGAACGGGACCCCAGTCCTCCAGGATCAGCCCTCTGGAATAGTTACAAGTAAGAGCATGTGGAGAACCTCGGACTCCAAGATTCGTGGGTGTTACCCCCTCAGCACCAGCTCTGTGCCCTGACAGGGGCCCCCCATCTACAGCTGATGTCTGGAGGTGGCTCATTGTTAACTGGCAAGTCCTCCTTGGAACTGGGTTGAAACCTCTTCTTTCTTAATCTTGGCCATTGGATTTTTAAAAAATTTGCTAGAAATCACTTTTATCTCAAGGTCTGAGATCCTGGCAAGCAGGATACAACCTGGTTCCCCAATGACCTATACTCGTTCCAAAAAGTGTGCCTCTAAGTTCCTTACCTAGAACCTAACACGGTTCTCCATCTGGGTATTTAATTTCTCTAATTTAATCCCAAATGGCAATTCCCTACAACTCAAACTAAATCTACCAGGGGCTGGCCAAGTAGTACAGTGTCATTTGCAAGGTCACTTCTGGTAGAAACATACCCACGATGGTTCTAGAAACACTGCTCGATGAACATACTTCCTTCTGAGAATGCCAAAAAGCCATGGTCCAGAGAAAGGACATGTCACTCGGACACACGGACACCATTTCTGACAATGTGCACAGACTTGCTCCTCAAGCAGGGGAGGCACCCAGCCTGAGAAGTTACACCAGGAGTGCAGAATGGAGACCAACTCCATCATCCAGGCTGCCTATCTGTACCCTAACTTGATCTGTGAAGCCCTGTGGGGCTCCCCAAGACTTTTCCCTAATCCTTATTACAATGTCTGAATTCTTTCTCCGGAACCCTTGATAAACACACTCTCAAGTACCAACCAATACTTCTGGTGCCTCACCACAATACAACTTACAGGAAGACATTACAGTATTAAGCCTCCTCCCAAGTCCTAGGAAACATCCTTTTTTGCCAGGCCAGGTAAGCTGCCTCCTCCACTTCTGGACAATGTTCAGTGAGCTCGACCTTCCTGAGTCACCTAAGTCCAGGTCCAGCAGAGTCCTTCTTTCTCTGACAACCAAACCATGTCCTCCAGACCCCCCAAATGTCTACATCCTACTATCTGAGGGCTCTGGATGTGCTACCTGATGTGACACTCTTCAGGTGGGATCAGACGAATGATCTCGACTAGAGGGATTCCACTGGGGTGTTCAGGTGAGGGTGAGGGGCTTGCAGGGGTCCCTCTATCAAGGATGCAGGAGATGTCAGAGTCAGACAGAGTAGATTTGGCAATGGAAGCAAGAGGTGGCAGGCATACTGTGAGGAAAGGGTTGTGAGTCAAGAAATGTGACAGATTCCAAAACTGAGAGAATGCAGAAGAGGGGTTTTTCCTCGGTACCTCCCGGAGGAGCCATCCCTGCCAACACCTCCACGTCAGCCCAGGAACACTGATTTTGGACTTCATGTCTCCAGAACAGTAGATCAATCATTGATGCTGTGTTCCATCAGCACGCGGATGACGATGTGGTACAGCATCGCTAGGAAACTAATATGGCCCCTCTCCAAGTGGGGGGACTGTGACCATGAACACACGGAAGCAGCAATGCCCCTGCCCGTCAGGATGTGTTGTCCTCATCGGGGTCCACACAACCTTCCTCTCTAGACCTTAAAAGCCAGCTGAGTCATCGCCTGTCCATCACCACAAATTAGAACCAAAGGTCCTCATGGCACAAGCCAGACGGTATCTTCTGGGTAGTGCTCAGTGGAGTCTCTCGGCATTCGACAGAAAAAAACTCCCAGAGAGCACTGCACTGGGGAAGCACAGATATCCAGTCAACCACAGAAACAACAGAAAAACAGAAGTCAAAGAACAGAGGGGACGATGACATTTTGATTTCACATCATAGAAGATACTGGGCTAAAAAGTATCTGCAGAGAAGAGCCCCCCAGACCCATAGGTCCTTCTATCAAATGGACAGGAGACCAGACAAGCCAACCTCACTCAGGAGATCCTACAGGTGGGCCCGCCGGAAGCTGCATCTCAAAGCCAGGCGGACAGCTGGAAGAACTAGAAAGCCAGGACCTGTGCCCACTGGGTCCCTGAAGACAAAAAGGAGAGGAAGGCTCTGGAAGGGGATGGCATCCCGCCCGCCTCAGTGGTAGCCTGGGGTCATTGGATCTCACCAACTTGCCAGCACCTGAGAGGTGTGAGCCAGGCAGCCAACCACATCAGAAACTGGCTGCCAGCCGGCCCCTCATTGCCCAACACCTCCGCTGGAGCCAGCTTTCCAGGACTGGGTTTTCCAAACCACACAGGTACAGGCCACTGCTGACCGAGGAGGCATGGCGCCTTCAGGAAGGTCCCACTCAAAGGCCCGCCAGCCAGATGGAGGAGGACGTTTGGAGCAGAGCGATGACATGCCTTTCACATCACTGCTGAGCAAACACTTCTCTCCTCAATGCTGTGCAGAGGAGGAACCCCCACCACCACGCTCCCTCCTATTCCAGTCTACCTGCCGCCACTTCCTTTCCATCACAAGTCAGACGACCCATCCCCTGAACCCACCCCCAACTCCACCAGGGCTAATGCTTCTGCTCCCAACAGAGCCCACCCACCCCTTATGTTAACAAGTAACGCAAAACAGTCTGTTAGGATTCGGGGGTCACGGCGACTAGGATTTCTCAAAAGGAGTTAAACCTGCAATTTCAGTGCATAAGTCCATGGCATTACTTTAAACAGAGTAGAAAACAAAATTAACCACCTTCCACAAGGGTTCTTATTTAGCCCCCTACTGAGCAGAGATAGAACTCTGAACACTCAGAGTCCAAGACAAGGTGAATTCTGACAAGACTGGCATCGAGTGTGCCCAAGATTCAAAAATCTGTTTACTACTTGACCTATTTCTCTCAAACTCCTGCTTCTTCTGATGCCACCCCCAACCCAAAGAAACCAGCCCTAGAAATAGAATCCCTCCTTCCTTCGCACTGATGACTAATTTATGGTCTTCTTTTAAAGTCCACGCACCAGATCTGAAGCCAGTAATTTCCTCTCTGTCTACATGAATGTCCATTTACAGCCACTCTGTAACCTCTACATGAACCGAAAATGTTCTCTGTGTCTCCCACAGATGTGGGATCACGCCCTGGTGAGACCAGGGTGGCTCTCTGGTCTCCTCCAGAGTAACTCACTTGAGATCCTACCCCCATTCAGCTGTCCCATCCCTAGAGAGTGAGCTGAAAAAACCATAATCAACATGCAATCTCCGTAAGTTCTGTACTCAGATTAAGGGGAGGAGAGGGTCTTATTTTTGTTTTGATTTTGTTTTTAAAGGAAAGGTACAGGCAGGAATGAAGGCCAGCAGGGAGACAGGAAGAGAGGAGGCAGAGCATTTTATTTCCATTTCAGTTGTTCACACTGGTTGTTTTCCACCCCTGGACCTGGGACTCGAACCCAGGGGTATGTGGCCTGTGGCCTGTGTCCTTTGGAGGCAACTGACCTAACTGCTGCTCCTCCAGGGCATGCCCTTCTCTTTTTGTTTTAATTCAGAGAGGCGGGTATAGGAAGATGTCCCAGAAAATAGCCTCTGTTGGCTATATTTAAATGGAGTTTCTGAAATGCCCCGTTTTTGCCAGCCCTGCCCTGACATCCCAGTGACTCCTTTGACCAAGCCATCAGAGTGGCCAGCACCGCTGTCCACTGCACTTCTCTGAGCTCCTCACCCAGGTCTTGGCTGCCTGCACACCTAGGTATTTGTCAGTCCTTCTCCACGCCTGCCCCAGGCCTCTGACGCCACCTCAAACCTGGCCCGGCCCACTCCAGGGAGCTAGATCAGTCTTTCTAGCTTAGCACCCCACCTTCAGAGCCTGTCCAGGGCACTGTCCGCCCATGCACTCAACTTCCCGAATGGCAAGAGTGTCACTGTCAGGGACTGTCCGTGGTCTTCCTCCTGCCCCTACTCTCACTCCCTCCTTTTCAGGGAGACACATTCACATTTTAGCTGAAACACTGCAGGAACTTCTAGGGAGGGAGAAAGGGAGGACCTGAATTTTCAGGAGGGGGTTGATCTCAAGAAAAAAATTAACTTTAGACAGGAATGGCCTCAATTTTCTTTCATTTTATTTGGTGGGTATCTGAACTAAATCAACCCAGTTGATGGATGGTGCCACCGTCTCTTGCTTTGGGAAACGCAAGTATCTTTCCCTCCAAGATGAAGACAGTCTCTGTAAATTCTGAACACCCAAACCATCTCCCCAGTATGTGCCAGCATGATTTGATCCCCAAAGCGACAAATCTCCTCTTCCTTCGAAGGTGACTTCCTTCAGCAACCCCCAAAAGAACTGGCTCTTCAGCTCTGCTCACATCCTCACGGGGGTGCCCCGGCCTGGAGACCGGCCAAGACTGACACAGCGGGTCCTCAGGGTGCCCTCGAAGTTACTTTTCTTTCTCTGCCTCCTTGAAGGGTCCTAACGCTGTGGCTGGAGGTGACAGCAAGCAGCGCGGCGCCCGCATCTCTTCCTGCCTCCACCAGAGAACCTGCTGGTGACTTGAACAAAGCTCTCCCTACGAGGCAAGGACCCCGGGCCAGCTCATGTGGGATCCTGGCCTGACACTGCTGAGGTCGCCAACCGTCAGTCAGCAAATGTCTCTCTCCTACTTGACAGTCCCAGGAAACAGTCCTCGGGCACAACACGGCACCCCGGGGTGGGGGTGGGGGGGGCCTCAGAATCTTCCACGAACATGTACGTGTGTGTGTGGTTCCTATGTCACTGCCACCCCCCACCACGTCTAAAGCACACGTCACCTACCCTTCCTCATCCATGTGCGATGTCCCCACCAGAGGCCTGAAGTCCCCTCTCTCCCACATTGCGACCTGGAGGGAACAGCCCTCTGTCCCGCTGGGAGGTCACCCTGAGCAACTGCTCCACGCCCCCTGCACTATCAGCAGCAGAAGAGCACTCTTCCCTGTGGGGACCTTCCTGCTAAAGGGCTTGAACGCGGAGCCCAGAGATCCTCGCTGTGCCAGGGAAGCAAGCTCTCCACCGCCAGCGTCAGGCAGGTCATACCGCGATTTCTCTGGGCCGTCTCCCTGATGTCCTACAATGCGCTCACCAGCCCCCAGCCCCTTGCTCTACAGTCTTGGCAAATTACCTCTCCCATCTACCAGCAACAGGGACTGTTTATTTGTTTAACGCACTGGGAAGAAAAATGAGAGAGCTGTCTGCCGGGCATAAACACTTTTACAAAAAGATAATAGACGTTGCAACTTCGCTTGGGTCCTGCCCTGAGCCCTTTAACCTTTCAAAGAGCCGCTGACATTCCATGGGAACGCCCTATCACCATTCCTGATCACCGCTGAAAGACACGATCCACTCTATCCTGCAACTTCTCACGTGGGACCTTCACATTCCTGGTGTGTGAGCTGAGCATGTCAGAGAGGCAGAGGATTCGCCAGGAATGTGGGCAAGGCCACTGTCAAAGGCACAGAGGCATCCACCAGGTCCTTCACCAAGGAGTCTACAGAGGCACCAGGATGCTAATTTAAAAAAAAAAAAAAAAATGAAATGCAAGTGGGAACGTCACCATGGCAGAACACCTCCTTAATGATGAGCAACACACTTGAGGTTACAGCCAAAGGAGGTTGCCCAGGAAACGACCAAGCAGGCTAACCTTGCTTTCTTCCTAGCAAAACCCACAGCTATGGCGTCTTAGATGAACTTCTAAACAAAAGGTCTCTGTTTGGAGCATCCCCACACAGCCTGTAAGGGTCAAGAATGACCTTCACACATGGGGCAGCTTCTGAAAGGCACTGAAATTGGAAACGCGGGATGCAGGGGACCGACGGCTAGGAGTTCAGCTGCCCCCGCCTGGCCCAAGAGATGGACTCTGGCAGGGCTCATCGACCATAACTCGGCAATAAAGTTACTGAAATGAGTGGAACTGATCAGTACATGCCATGATGTGGAGTTGGACTCAACAATTCTCCCATGTCCCACATGTTCCTGACATTTTTCCATTCAAAGACTCGCCAGTTGAAAGGAAAGGTCAGGGAGTTACGGGCATGCTCCCTGGTCCTTTTCTTAGTCTACTTACATCTAGCTAAACTGGGGGTGCACGATGAAGCCGTGGGTGTAATGGCACAAGTCACGTCTGTGCGATGATGAGCTAAACATTCAACCTGCGCTCCATTTCCTCCTGACAACCCAGGAGATGGGGATTAGCACTGATTCCATTTTGTTCACTAGGAAACCAGAGCCCTGAGAGTTCAAGCAACTTTACCAAGGTCACACAGCTAGGAAGCTATCCGATCAAGAATCCAGTCTCTGGTTTTTTCTAACACCGGAGCCCTTGAGAACACAAACTTCTGAAGACATTCTTCGAGGTAAGGTGTTTTCCTGTATCAGCCAACAAAGCAATCTCGCGTATCAATGCAGAATGGCCAGTTCATCTGGGAAATAGTTCCTGCCAAGGAGGGAGCATGCGTGTGTGCCTGTGTGTGTGTGTGTGTCTACACACTCTTGGGGAAAGCCTGCTATCTCAGAAGGGGGAACTTAGCACGTTCTCTTCCCTACAAAGGCCCTCAAAGTTTGCGTCTCCAACATGCAAGCAGGTGGTTCTGAGATTCCCTGTGCCTGGACTCTGAGGATGCTGTGGGGCGGGTGAGGGTACGGAATGTCTCCCTGCGTCCGCTCCCAGCGCACCCCCAGGAGTCTTCCACGCAGATGCCCGGTCTGGCCACGGAGGTCCAAAGTCAAATGTATACCAATTGCTAGGTGACTCTCTTAAGACACTCAGTCCTGAATTTTTCTCAGCTACAAAAATGTGTCCTCAGTCTGTATGCCTTATAGAAAAACTGTGAGGACCAGCTGAAAAGGCCAAGGTTCAAAGGCTTTGAAAAATGAGCCTCTTAAATTCTCTTCCTTAGACAGAAGTGAGACCTCTCCCTTCCACTTAGAATCAGTTAAACACGGACATGGATAACTCCGAGGCCTAGGGCGACACTGAGCAGACATGCAGCAGCTCAACACAAGGAAAGATCGAGAGGTTTATGGCAGTGAGGAAGCACCCAGCCCAGAGGTGGGACTCGAAGCTCCGGGGCAGAGGAGGCACAGGGCCAGTACACAGGGTCCCACTCACCCAGAAGCTCGAGGGCCCCTCGACTCTTCCTTCCCATCCCACAATCCCCACCTTCAAAATATATCCAGAGGGCAACCCACTTGCAGTTAAACAGTGTTCTTGCAAATTCCTGTCTATCCAGAACTTTATTTGGAGAGAAAACTCTTTGCAGGTACAGGTGTCCCCCACTTATCCATGGGGGGCACATTCTGAGACCCTCAGGTCTGACCCTCAGAGTGACACTCAGTGCAGAGCCCCATATGGACTGTTTTCATAGATGTCGATCCCTGTGATCAAGACTAATTTATAAATCAGGCAGAGTAAGAGACTGACAACAATCACTAACAACAAAACAGACTCATTGTAACAATCTACAAGTTATATCACTGTGGTTTCTCTCTCTCCAAAAACTCTATTCGTACTATTTTCAGACCACGGTGACAGAGGGTAACTGAAATCGCAGCAGGGAAACCTACAGATAAGGGGAGGACTACTGTATAATTTAGGCTGAGGTCATACTGGCCTAAATCAGGCCCTAATTCCAACGACTGGAGGACGGACGGACACACACACACACACACACACACACACACACACACACGGAAGGAGGTCATGTGGGATGCATTTCTGTTTATTGAAGCCTCCAGGTTTGTAATACTTGGTCACCAGCAGTTGCAGGAAACTAACACAGCTCTTCTATCCCTGCAGGTGGGGCCCTGGCCAGAGCCCCACCCACCTGGCTGGCTGCTAGTGTCTCTCCTGGCCCCCTCCCACCACAAGTCAGAGCAGCCACTCCTGCACACGTGTCCCTCAACACGTCCACCTGCATCAGAGCAGGGGGGGGATGGTGGCCTTCAAGGCCCTATGTGACCTGCCCCACCCCCTCCCTGCCTGCTTCTCTGACATGCAGGCACCCTCACTCCAGTCTGACGGAGTCATCCCATATTGCCCAGAACCCTACATCACTTCCTCCCTCCTGGCACACAAGAAGCCTGATGCAGGAGTGGACAAAAGGTCAAGGGCAGGAAGGAGCAGGAGGCCCAGAGGAAACAGCACAGAGCACAGCCTGAAAGAACGGATCCCAAGAGCCTCTGTGGGGCCAGCAGGATGCCGGAGGGACACTGACACTGGAGGGACATGGGTGCAGGAGGGACATGGGAGGGACACGGCACGGAGAGGGCAGGTGGAAAAGATCGGTTATCCAGGAGCCTCTGGCTGGGAGACAAGAGGAAAGAGTTGGGCCTCTCAACTGGTCACTATGATATTGTAGGCTGAGCAGTTCCAGGGGGTGTGGGGGGCGCCCTGACCTGTACACTGTAGGAATTTTGACAGCAGCCTGAGCCTTACCCACCAGATGTCAGTAACATGCCCCCAAAGTTGTGACAAATGCCCCTGACACTGTCAAATGCTCCAAGGCGTGGGAAGGCAATCTGTGCTGCCCCCATGAAAACTACAGGACTTTTCAGGTGATCAGAGAAAGCGCAGGCCTACAGTGGCCAGGCAGGTGGCAGGCCTGAGGAGGCTGGCCCATGCACGGTGACAGGGAGTGACAGGGTGCAGCCCGTCTCAGGACAGCCACTGCTCTGCTCTAGCAGGCTTTTGCTCTCGAGGCTCAGAAGGACCAAGCTTCCCCAGCCTGTGTTTTCAAAAGCAGCTTCCCATCCAGACTTACGTGAAATATGCCCATTTTTAAAATATAGTGTGTGCTGAACAAGTCTACGGGTCAGGTTTTGCCTCTAGGGAAAAAATCTTTGCTCTGACACAGAGGCTGCCTGGACGGTGAAGACACAGGGAGACAGGAGATTCAGTCAGAACCTGCTCTTACTCGGGCACTAGGGGCTGGAGGTCTGGGGAGGCCTCTGAAAGTGAGGATGAACTCAGCGACTGAAGACCAGAAACTCTCCAGGTGGAATGAAACAAGCACAGCAGGGCCGCAACTCAAGTCTCACTAAAAAGTGGTGTCCAAGGTACAGCCTCAGCCTGTAGATAAACTCTTGGAGGCCAAAATAAATGCAGGAAATCCTACTGTTCATTCTAGAAGGTCTAAGAGCCAGCCCCTCGTGGCCCCACACCCAAAACCCAACTGGAATAAAGCCAAGGCATCCACATCCTGACACTGGTCAGAACCAGTCTGGAGGGACCTTCCCTGGTCATTCACTCCTTCCAGGCCGCTGAGGACCAGCATCCCAGAGACTCTTAGTGTGCTGTGTGTCCCATTAGCTCCTGGACTGACTCCTGTGATAATCTGGAGTGACAAGGACCCCTGAGGCATCCTTCAAGTTGATCACCTTGCTTAAAAACAAAACAAAACCAAAAAAATGAGGCTTAGAAAAGGACTCCAGTGAGCATTCTGAAGCCCACGGCAGTCAGAATGCAGGTCCCCAAACCTAAAGGCACCCAGGGTCCTTTCTGGAATCTGGAATCACTGACCCCAGAACCTCAGGAACAGGATAAAGGTCACCCCACACAGCAGGAAGCTATCTATGTCCAGCCAGAACAGCAAGCAAGGGAGCTCTGAGTGACACCTCTATTTCTGGAAAGGCTTGGATGAGGGGAATGGGATGGGGCTTTTCCTGCCCCCATTCCAACCAGGGAGAATGACTTCCTTTGTCATCTTCCCAGAGAAAGCGATCCTATCAAGAAAGCATGGCCATGATCACCATGAAATAACGTGTCCCTATCATGGAGCTCCAACAACAGCGGAGACATGGGTCCTGGGTCCAATCAAGGTCGCTGAGAAAAGGAAAATGGTAATTCTCCCCTCGGTCATGTCCACACAGCTCTGCTTTGCCTGCACTGAATGAAATTGCTCGGCCTTTTGGCAGAGGGAGGAGACGGCTGGTGAGCCGGGGACAGTGAGGGAAGAGAGGGGACAGGAAGCTGTGAGACAGGACACCCTCCCAGGCCAGAGAAACTTCCAGGCTGGAGGCAGCTGACTCTATGGTACTGAGAGCCTCCTCTCCCACGGGCCAAGGCCTCCTCCCACTGCCAGCCCTCCCCCACCCACGGGCGCAGGCCTGGGCCCTGGTGACGGGTGTGAGATGATCCAACTTCCCCGAGGCAAGCCTCCCTTCACCCCACCTCCCAGCAGTGGCTAAAAAGAACGGCGCGTCAGACACACGGGGAATATTTGGACTGAGTCCCAAGTCCTGGGAAGGCAGAGACAAGACTCCAATCGCATCGGCATTTGGTGAGGTCAGAGGCGTGTGGTCACCCCCAAATCGCTACATGTAAAGTTCTGTGTCTCTGAAGCACGTAACTGATTTCAAACGGACTGTTTCGAATCCGGGGTCGGGAGGCACTGATGACCGGGCCGTGTGAAAAGACCGCAAACCCAACACACTTTGCAGACAAACTCCACCGGAACAGTGCCAGCGGGGTCAGGGTGTCCGGCTGTGCCCGACCCCGCTGCCCTTGAGTCACGTGTGCCCCCAGAAGGTGGGTGCTGGCAAGCCTTGCCCCCTGTGCGGGTGCCAGGGCCCAGGGCACAGCACTCCTGCTGCTGCTCCCACATTTGAGCTCCTTGTGTATCCATTTTAAGAAACAGAACTTTTTTGTGGAGAAAGGAGGAGACAGTTTCCACACGCAGAAAACTCACACCCCAGGGAGGAATGAAGACAGGGTCATTCGGCACTTGTTCAAAGAATAGGCGCATGAGCGCATCTGGAAGACTAGGAGCCATCTCAGCGGCTCTGACTATTAAGAAGGAGCATCTCCCCCCAGGACTGTCCCCTGCTCAACCTGAGGCGGCCACGGGCCCCTGCAGGAGACCGGCTGCTTGGCCCTTCGGAGGCAGGAGCGGCCCTGGGGAAAGGGCGGGAGCGCCGCATACTTTGCAGGAGCTCCACCTCCGGGAATGGATTTGATGTCAAGTGTCAGCAAGCAAATTGCTATTGGCTTCTCAATAAGCAGCAGTAGTGAGCTAAGTGTTTCCCCGTATTGTACGAGCTCTCACGGACTCAATACGGCGGTATTGACGGGACAATCACACAGTAATCCAGGCTCCAGTAATACCTACACTTCCTCAATGAAATACACTTTCCGCTTGGACCTCAGCCCGCCAGCTGTGGGCTGGAATCTCCAACCTCCCGCCCCACCCCCACCCCCAGGCCCGGGAACTGGCATGTCACCCCCGTCCCGCACCCCCGCCGCCCCCACAAAAAGCTCGGGCCAACGTGAACAGCCCTGCCAGCGAGTTGTCAGAGCCCAAGCAAGAAGATAAACAGTCGGAGACCTACAGGTAAAGGCCCACTTCCCTACCTATAAATCACCGGTGGGAAGGAAAGCAAAGTGGTCCAACTCTTTAAGGATAAAAATCTCAGCAGTCGCTGAGGAAAATTGATGTTCCCTTGCAAAGAAGAAGATGTTCACTCTGGCAAGATGCATGTCTTCAAGTTTTCAGGGAGACAAAGAAACTCAGACAGCAACCCAATACCCAGGAATAATACCAGCAGCACCCAACCTCCACAAAGCTCAAGTCACTGCCCCAGGCACGACCTTCCCGCAAGGAAAATCCCACATCTCCGCTGTTTGGCAAGGGGTTGACAAGCATAGTTCATAGTCCACACTGCAACACCAGGTATTTTTCAATCCCAGTTGTCTCACCTTTACCCTTGACCTTCAGAATGCCCGGGATTGGCAGAGACACCTTTGACACAGAGAAGTTAAGTGACTTACCTAAGTTCACACAGCCAGATAACAACAGATTTGAGATTAGCGGGTAGACTCATGGCTGGCTTATTCAACTTGTTTTTGTCAAGAGCCTGGGAAATATTTTGGGCTTTACAGGCCATGTGTCTCTATTCCAACTGCTCCAGTCTGCCCCTGCAGCCAGAGAGCTAGATAAACCAGATGAGAATAAGCCTGGCTATTTTGCCTTCTTTTTGGACACAAATATGAATTTCACTTCTTTCCATGGGTCATGACAGTCTTCTTTTGATTTCCTCCCACTATTTAAAAATGTTAAAAAAATAAATAAAAATAGTCCTTAGCACACAGAATCACACAGAAGCAGGAGTTAGGCTGCATCCGGCCTGCTGACTACAGTGGGCCAATTCCAACCACTGGGAAACTTCTCAACATTGAGACCACCAAGCCAAAAATGACACATTGTTCTCATTCTCAGGCTGATGACAAATCTTCATCATCTCATTTCGTCCAACTGCTTGACCCAACTGAGCCAGCAAACGTCAACCCCAGCCCCCCAGCATCCAACAGCAGTTCCGAGACTCCCCCATAACACAAAGGCAAAGTCTTGAGGCTTCAGGAGAGACCATGCTTTCTCACGGGAACGTGCACCCAGTTTTCAAAGTGAAGACTTTCCATAAACACATGGCATATGTCCATGTCACCACTGGCTTCCCACAGTGGGGCACGTGCAAAACCGGGCCACAAGCAGTCCTCAGGTACAGTGTTGAGGGAACTGAACCCGCCTCCCCCCCAACACCAAGAAGGAGTTTTGATCAGCTTGTGTTCGGTAAAAGAAGTGTAGCCAGAAAGGGGTTAATGGCCTTCCAGGCGGTGATCTGATAAATGGCGGTGCAGAAAGCAGGTTCCCTCACTTTGAGATATGATGTCACTAACCTTTATTGATCCACTATCAGAGAACTTTGCTTATCTCTCTCCGGTGATATACTGCCCCTCCTGTGCTCAACTAGTGTTTAATACACTGCCCGGTGCCCCACACTCCTCATCGCTCAACGCTGCCGAGTGGCTGCCACAGGGACAATATTTCACAGCCAGGCCCTGCGAGCACAGACGACTCCCCGAGAGATGCATGCAGCGAGAGAAGACCCACCTCCCTCCTCCTTCGGGTCCCCAGCGCACCCTGAGAGTAGACTGGAAGAGGTCAGAATGGGGCAGGGCCCCTCTGAGCTACTCCTTTTTATCCTTTTTAAAAGCAATACGCCCTGGGGGAGTAGTGGTTGAGTCCGCTGCCTCCAGCAGAGCGCAGTCCACAGACCACCCAAGGACCTGGGTTCACATCCTGCAGTAGGGGGAGCAACCAAGATGAACAATTAAATAAAATAAAATGCTTCTTCCTCTCTTCCAGACTGCCTGCTCGCCTTCATTCCTGCCCCCACCTTCCCTTAAAAGAACAAATAAAAAGGCGCACTCTGATGAACTCGCAATTAGGTCAGTTACCTCCAAAGGAGCGCAGTCCATGTCCATCCCAAGGACCCAGGTCCGTGTCCCAGGTCCTGAGGGAACAAGCGATGTGGACAACTAAATAAAAGTTTCTTCCTTCTTTCTCTTCCTGCCTACTTGTCTTCATTCCTGCCTGCAACTTTCCTTTAATAATTATATATAAAAAAAAAAAAAAAAGCAAAGCTCCAGTTCCCTGAACTCCCCCTCTTTTCTTTCAACCTTGACAAGACCACTCTCAGTCGGCCCTGTTCATGTGGCTGAATATGGGGCCCCTCCAAGTCGAACCTCCTCTTCAGAGAAAGGAGCTTCCCGGCTTTCCTTGCCATTGCCTGCCTCAAGACCTGGGTCCAGAAGGAGGGGAAACGCGGCCCACCACGGTGTCAGTTGTTGAAGAACCACGCCAGGAAGACAGCGCCAGCAAGTACCCAGGTGTGGCCAGTCAGGCTCTGATTCTGAGCAATAACAGGGTGCCAGGGCCCGGGGCGGCATGACGCTGGAGCTGCCACACACTGGGCTTGGTGTCCTCCCTCCTCCCGACCCACAGGCAAGCCTGCACCGCACCCAGGGGTGGGGGTGTCAGCGGGTGCCAACAGACAGGGCAAGACTGCTAGAGCCGAGGATGCAGGCTGGCATCCAGCATGTTCCCGTCACCCTCTCCAACCTCAGATGCCTCGGAGGAACTCTCCTGCTCAGCCGAGACCCCAGGTTGCCCCTGCAGGAGCCGGTGGTCCAGGCTTTGCTTCTCCTGCGCCATCTCTGCCAACAGGGCTGGTGGGCCACGGGGAAATCAGCTGCGCCCTTCCACTGCCCCAGGGCACCCAGAATTTGCCTAATTGAACATTAACAAGTTGCTACAATAAAGTTCCTCTGTTGAGAGCCTGGAAGCTTTTGGGCAACAACAACAGAAGTCTTGTTACAAACTGCTCTCAAAGCCAGGCCTCAGCCTCCACAGGTGTGAACAAGATTTAAACACCTCCTACAATACAATGCTATCCAAACAAAGGAGAAAGTCAATCCCAGCCTCCTGGGGTTTCTCCTTGTCTAACATCTTCTTCACTCACTCTGCCCAAGGGAGCCAAGTGAGCGGTGGAGAGGCTGCCTCCAGGTCCGCAGCAGAGGAACCCTGACCAACCCTCTGACTGGCTTCCTGCCTCCTCCAGTGGCCGCCATCTTGGCCGCCCCTCCCACAGGCAGGTCCTCAAGGCCTGGGCGAGGAAGAGAGTATTTTTCAAGCTCCCCCCTCACGGGGCCCGGGCTCCCAGGTCCCTTTCCATCCCCTCCTTAACTCAGCCAGCTGATGAAACCCACTGGCAGGCTTCCCACATGGCCTGACACCAGCGCACCATCCACCTCTCCCACTGGAAAGGTAAGTAGAGAGAGACACAGAAAGGTTGGAAATCCTCCCAGGTCACAAGGGTCAGGCTGTCTGTCCTTCCTACTGAAGGGGACACACAGGCAAACCAAACGCTTCCTTCCTCCGAATGCCAGAGAAGAGATGGGACTCTGGGGTACTGGATTTTTCATTAAAAACTGTTGAGTGCCGCTTGTGGTGGAAACACATGAGAAGTGTGTGTTGGACAAGGGAAGGAATTATCCCTGCCATTGATTTTTCGCTCTGGAGTATTAGAGAGAACACAGCATTTATCTGGAGCCTTCTTCCCAAAGCCAACCACATCAACACGGGACTTGAAAGGAGCTTATCGGACAAATGATCCGCTCCAACCGCCTTCGCAGAAAGTGGGAATCGCGGCAGGGAACTCTAAGCGCCTCATTGTTCCTGCTCCGACATCTTTAAGCAGTTGTTATTGTTACTCGACTTCAAACAAGGGAGAGAGAGGGCAGAGACGGGAGTGACAGAGGGGACACCACGGACAAAAGTTACAATGGACAAAGAAATTAATTCTCTCGCCCTCATTCCTTGGCTCCAATGAGGAGAATGCAGAACGACAGGAGAAAAAAATTAAAAATAAAAAAACTCAAAAAGGCAGCAGGCACATAGGCATGCCCCCAGCCGTTCCTGACTGGGGAACCTACCCCTCTTCTGTCCTCTCTTTCCACAAACCCTTAGGCATGTTTTTTCATCAATAAATAAGAATAGTCCAACTTTTCATCCAAACACTCATCCTCTCTCAGAGCAAGAGAAAGGCTGTCAATTTTTTTTTTTCTTGAGACAGCTATACACTCTACCAGGGTAACCTCTTCTACCTGCAAACTTGGAGCAAATTCACAGGTGCACACGGCTGCCGACTCCCTGTGTACAATGCATGTGACCACTATGATGGAATCTATTCTCCAGACACTTGTACGAATGAACCTTGGCGGATGACAATAGATCCCACGGAAGGAGTTAAGTTGGTTTATTTTCCTCCACGCTCCCCATCCTCCAACCAGAGAGGTAAGACAAATGCCCCCAACCCGGGTGGATGGAGAGCAGGGACCGCTCACAACAACAAAAAGGTTCAAAGGCTCAAGTCCCCTTTCCAGGTAGCGGGGAGGATGTAATTGGTGAGGCAGGAGATTAGAAATATCGGCAGCCTCTAAGTAAGACTTTAATTTACTGGCAGATCAATAGAGCCGGGGTTATATTGGCAAAGTGTCTACAGCTCTATTGACTCACGCAATGCCTCTTATCAATTTATCAGAAATCTGGAAGTCAGAAGATATTGTTTGAAGGGGGGAGGGAGAGAGAGAGAGAGAGAGAGAGAGAGAGAGAGAGAGAGAGAGAGAGAGAGAGAGAGAGAGAGAGAGAGAGAGAGAGGGAGAGAGAGAGAGAGAGGAAGGGCGGGGAGAGAGGGAGAGAGAGGAAAGACAAAAAATCATGAGACAAGAGCTGAGCAGTTAAAACAGGGGCCCTAATGACAAACTTGGTGCAGTTTCACACCACGTGTCCCTAGGAAGGACACCAGTAAGACATAATCAGAGTTACCTGCTCTGTAGCCCAGCGCCCTCTCAACCTTTCACATAATTCCATTTTCCAAAAACTTCGAATTTGGGGACAGGAAGAAATCCTACTGCAACAAATAACATGTGTTTGCTTTAGCGAGACTCCCTCCTTCCCTTAAATTCAATGATCTTGTCTAAGTTGTAGGCTGCTCATAGGTCCCTTCTCCATTTCTTTTTCTACCTTCTAGTAGTACCTCTCCGGCACCCCCTCTGCAAAAATTCTTAGTCTCAGCTGCTTTTCCACCAACCCATAAAAAGGCCTTCCTAAGTATAAAAGGCAGTTGTCCCCACACCCCAACACCCTCAAGAAGTCACAGAGGACCATCAGACCAGCAATGACATTTGGTCTCACGGAGTCTAAAGAAAAGATGCTCAAGTTCTGTCACAAGGGGACATGCACGCAAGTTTTCATACACAATCTTCATCTCAAAGAGTTTTGAAAGTGCCCAGGTTGCTGATCCCCAACCCCCTCCAAAAAGCCATGGAAAATGAAAAGTCAACATTAACACTGTAGACCAAGGCTGAATGTCCACACCAGAGAAGGAAAGATGCAGAAAGACAAGACCCAAGGTGCCCAAGGATTTTTTCCCAGAGAACTCTAGGGGGCAGGTCGGAGGAAATGGAGGATTTGGAAGATTCCAGTTATCAGGAGGCCACAGGAAAAGTGATTTTACGTGGTTTGGAGGAACCACGACCTGCTTTTGACAATCCATTTCGGTTCCTGCCTCATACAACAAATTTCGACTTAATTGCTGTTTTGCATTTCGTTGAGACATCAAGTAAACAGTACTTAAGTGTTTCCAGACAAAAACAATAACTCACTAATGACTAAGGCACTGCTAATTAAAATGCCCCCGTGATGGCGTGCCTGGGCTCAGAGTCACCTCGGGGACCAGTACTGCCCGGGCCTCGAATGCCTGCAGCAGGAGAAGGCTCCTCCCCCTACAGGCCACAAGGGCCCCTGGCAGAAAAGAAGGGAATCCTTACTGGAACTGGGGAGGCGGGAGGGGAGGGGAGGGGAGGGCACTGGGATTTCCGAGGGATGTCAGTTCCCTATGAGAATATATATTCTAGAACCTTGTGGGTACAGTGACCTGGCACACTAACCACAGTGCCCTGAAAGAGAGGGAGGTACAGAATGTGTCCTATCCTGTCAGGGAAAAAAAAGCAGGAAGATTGTTAAACTGAACACATAGCTCCTTCCCTAGACACGGCACTTCTTAGAGTTCAAAAGCCTAAGTTCCTAAAAAACCACCCTTTAGAAAAGGAGATTGATCCCAAATGAATGAAACAAAGCTGCCCTCTACCACCTGATCCGTGGAGTTGAACCAAACAATCAAGATCCCCAAGTGCCTCTGACAGAGTATTGGGAACACAGAAGATGGTTCTTCCTCCCCAAACAAGAGATCACAGTCACCAGACCAACCCTTACAGGAAGCTTCCTTCACCGACCTCTTAAAATCCAGGTCCCAGCAATGGATGGGGGCCTCCAACCAAACAGAAAAGAAAAAAGTAGTTGGCTGAGCCGGGAGCTTGAAGAGGACTTTCCCCCTGGGGGGCAGGTGAAAGGCCTGCTAGTTAGCAACAAAGGGTGGGGAGTCATCAAACCCACAGGGCCCTAATATGCATTTGTATTCACACTCAGACCCTTTAGGGACAGAAAATCTGAGAGGTTGAACTGTTTACTTACACCTAATGCTCGAGTAAACAAATTGGAAAGGAAGAGTTTCCGGGAGGACAGGGCCAGACCCCCGCCTGTTGCTGGGAACAGGGTGGGGAAGAGGAGAGGTTGCTGCTGTCACTGTAGGCGGAGGGGGGCCAGCGCACCTTCCTGCTCCACCCTACTCTCCCCAAGCTGGGTCCCTTCCTCAACCCCAGATGCCCACCCACCTTGATTGCACCCAGGAGGTCACTGAGGCTTCAAGGAAAGCACAGGGTGCAGAGGAGGAAGGGCTGGCAGCCTTGCCCCAGTTGGGCCCAGGTGGGCATTTTAAACCACAAGCCCAACTGCGGCCACCTGTCATTACCTTGAGCCCCTCTCCCTCCCTCACCACCGGCCCCTGCCAGCACCTCCAGAGCTCTAGCAGCCAGGGATGAAGGGGAAGGAAAGACCTTGCCAACAATGGGCAGGGTAAGGGGGGGGATAAACATCCACATCTGATCTCAGAAGAAACTTCCTATTCCTTCCAGGGGCTGGTCCTCAACAACTGCCCCTGGAGAAAAGCGTCCGAGAAGAGCGGGGACTCTCTCTCCTGGCTTCCCCGCCAGCCTCCAGCATCATCAGGTGGTGGCAGAAGTGGACTAGGAGTTGTTTTGCTGTCCCAGAGCAAGGCCGGATCTTATCCTCTAAAACACGAATGGTTTCAACTTGACTGGGGGATAAAACAAAAGGTGCGGGGGGCACTGCTGCCACTCCTTTTAAATGCAGATTTGAACTTTTCACCCGGGGTCAGACAGCTGCAATCTTCAGGCCCCAGCAGAGGCCGGCGCCGGGGCCCAGCAACCTCACACTTTCACAGCTTTTCTCCAGCCTGCACGGGAGGCCCGCCTGTTAAAGGAATTAGATACCTCCCTCCCCCAAAACGCCCAAACCCACACCCCCCTCTCAGCTTACCAGGGGCACAAATCCTACCGTCCTCCAGAGGCCAGCTGGGAGCCCTGGGCACGGCAATGGTGAAGGAAAATTGTTCTTATCACCTCCATCGACTAAGGAATGCTGAGATCAATAGAGAAAACCCCAGAACTTAACCACCACTCAGAGAGGAGGCTCGTCCTCCGCGGGACGGGGTTTCCAGCTCAGCGCGCTGGCTGCCAGCGGATGCCTTCCTGGCGATTTCACTTGTAAGAGCTGAAACGTTAGCAGGACTGCAATCAGCTAGCTTTGAGAAATCGCTCCATGAGTAAACAAGGGGAAAATATGAACGGCCTTCTAAATAAACGTCTAGGCTGGGTCCTATCACATTCCTTGTCCTCACGTGCAAGGCGGCTTCTGATTCTTCCTTATCACCCTCTGTCCCTCCCTTTCTCCTCCTCCAATTAGAGATGCCCATTGGCCCTACACTCAGGAAACAGATTGCCACTCACAGCGCATCAGGAGAATTGGAGAAATCAGAAAGCCACATAAACTATGGAAAGCAGGCAGAGGGAGGTTCCTCGTTGGGCCTGGTGACCTGCCTTCACATCTGGGCAGAGGTGGAGTCTCCAAAAGGCAGGCCCTTCTAGATGACACAGTGCACTGGCCCAGGCCTACCAACCAGGGAGACCACGTGATGCCAGGGAGGCCGGAGCACTGATTGCCCACACGTCCAAGGTCCTAGATCCTATCCTGACATAAGCCAGTGAGCCACCATGGACAGGGTGGAACTCGTGGCTTTGACAAGTTCCCTGCCACCCTGGAGCCTGATTTCACACATGGGGGGGGGGGGGGCATGTAAAGCACTTTATATAAACACATCGGAGGTCAAACAGGGAGAGGCCCATGGCTGCCATCACCTCAGCTGGTGGTCTTCCTCTGGAAAGGTCTTCAAAGCCAGGGGCACACCTCCACCTTCACTTATAAGAAGTTTGTGGAGTACCATACCTGTCTACCATACCTGTCTACCATACCTGTGTGCCGAACCATCACAGGAGGATGTCTAAGCAGCTGGGAGGGTCTTAGGGAAGAAGCTGTGAAAGGCACACCCTGGTGGAGTGGCGGCTGGACGCAGTCCGCATACATCCCAAGTTCCTGCGGCCAGCCAGGGGCAACGACCAGGATGAACAACTGAATAAAATAAAGTGCTCCTTCCTCCTCTCTCTTTCTGCCTCTGCTGCTTCATTCCTGCCTGCACCTTTCCTTTAAAAAAAAACAAGAAACTGCAGATACAACCTGGTCCCTAAACCCCAGTACACAGAACCACTGGTCACAAGAGAGAATGAATGCCTCCGTTCACCTAGTTAATGCCTCAGAAGGACCCAGAACACACCTTTCTATTCTGCCCCGTCCAACAGGGAGCCACTAGCCCCTTGGGGTTACTGGGCCTAGAAAGTAGCTCGTTCAAAATACCATGAGCCGTAAGTATGAAACACGACAGGAGTTGGGGATAAAGAACGCAAACGAGGTGTCCCCTGGTGGCCTAGAGGATGAAGCCACCAGACGTGGTCCACAAACATCCCAAGGACCAGGGTTCGAGACCCAGTGCTGAGGGAAACAAGCAGGATGAACAACTAAATAAAAAATAAAAATGCTGCTTCCTCCTCTCTCTTCCTGCCTGCCTGCCTCTGCTCGCCCTCATTCCTGCCTGCACCTTTCCTTAAAACAATAGATAAAAGAATGCAAACTATCTCACTCAAGAGTTTTCTTGAAATTGCTGACATGTTAAAATGACAACATCTCAGAGATATACGGGCCTAAGCAAAAGAGACGATTAAAAGTAACTCCCCTGACTTCCCATTCATGTGGCTGCCAGAAAACGCTACATTACACAGTTGCTCACACTTCCTACTGGACGGGGCTGCTCTGGAACAACCGCTGTCTGTCTGTCCAACTTCACATTCAACCAGGAGTCAGGCTTCTTGAAAATCGACCCGGGCAGACTTTCCTTGCCCATTGTGAGCACCCTGCTAAAGTCACTGTCCTGCCTCTCGAGTGGTCCTTCTAATTGAGCTGAAACCTCTTCAGAGCCGAATCCCCCGCTGCCAAATGGCAAGGAGAAGAAAAAGAAAACAGAAAGAGACAGGCGGTCAGAAGCTTAACAAAATGTTATCGATGACTGCGGAGACCCATCGGCTGCTTTTAAAAAGAAGAAGAAAAGTTGCTGCTTACTGGATGGTAAGGATTCCCCATGACAGGCTTGCCTTCCCCTGCCCCGGGTTCCTCACTAAGCCCCTCTCCTAAAATCGGAGCCCAAGAACCCCGCGCCCACCATGTACACCGTCGGGTGGGAAGGGAACGCAGACGTGGCCCTTTCCCAGTAAAAAAGTGCTCGTCTGTCAGGACTCCCAGGCCCGGCTCGTCTCTCTATGCAAATGCACTCTGCAGCCACCTCCTCAAAGAAAGGCAGCACAGATGCGGAAGGCCCATCCCGGGGCCCACAGTTACAGCCATTTGCACTCGGCCAGCAGCAGGATTAGCAGAGGAATGTGCTTTGCAGCTTGTAGGGGGAAAGGGGTTTAGGAAGAAAGGGGGGGGGGGCCATTTCTCCCTGGTCGGTCCATCCAAAGCTCTATGATACACTTCACTTCTGTGAGAGTCAGAAAGTGGAAATAACTCCTGCTCAGGCCTTCTGAAGAGGGGGAAGCTGAAAAGGCGGGGGCGGGGGGTGGGGGGGCAGGAGGAGGGAGGGGGCGCTGAATGTATTCGGGTGCTTTGATCCCCCTTGGTCGCTAGGAGAAAGCAACTTTTCTCCTTGGGTTCATCAAAACCAAATTACTCAGGAATGTGGCAGGACAGGTCTGAACTTCAGGTCCCTTTGTCTTTGAGGATTTAAAATGAAAAACTAAATTTTGTAAAGCAGAGGGCTCAGGGGATAGGTAGTGGAAAGTCTGGAAAGGCTGCGGGAAAACAGATCACCACACCCCCCTCCACCACCACCGCCCTCAGGAGGGAACAAAAAAAGACATCCATCCATCTGTCCATCAAGAAGCTCTGTTTGTAGAGTCTGTCCCCAAATCAAAGAGCCACAGCACCTTTATCTTTATTGCCTCCCCATGAAAACTCTACCTTGTCAAAGTGCAACTAAGAAAACAATGCAAGACTCCAGCAACACCCGAATGTTGCAACCTGATTCTAAAATGGATTATTAAAAGCAAAGTCACCTTTTCCCCAAGAACAAAGCTTGGGAGAATTTTTCCCTGCAAGGCAGTTCCCAGGGAATCACTATTCAAATGCATCAATTAAATCCATGGCAACGGTCAACTTGGGGTCTCCTCAAGCTGGGGAAAAGGCAGTGGGTTAGAGAATGTGGAGGTGAAAGGAGCCCACTGGGTGATATAAGGTAGCACTGCTCATCTGCTGTCCAGAGAAAGCACCCAAAGCTGTCCTGTTTACTCAGAAAGTGTGTTGCCTGCTCTGGGCCAGCCCTGTCACCGAGTTTCAATAACCCAAGAGGCACCAGGAAAAGTCTGGGACTCAGAGCTATATTAAGGCCTCCACACCTGCCCAGCTCACACCTTTGACAGGCTTGTGACACCGTACGAGGAGTGGGCCTGTGCACTAGGCCACTGGAAACACCACAGTGCAATACCCCTGCACCCTTTATTCTAAGGGACAGCCAGAGTGACATCTCCAGAGACACCCAAGAGCAGAAAAACAGGGGCAGCTCTTTGTGCAGCACAGGATGCTGCTCTGGTTCACTATAAAACCTCGTCGGCCCCCACTGTCCACTCTGGAAAGAAGATAAACAAACAGAGCACCACCAGTTACGCTGCAGAATCTGCTCCGAAGATAAAATGAGGCCAACCAGCAGCCCTGACTACGCGCTCCCCATAAATTGTAACTGGCCCCAGGCATACGGTTATCTGTGAGGTCCAACTAAAGTAACTTTTTAAAATACTCTTCACCTTATCTTTAGGCCCAGTCAAACACACACATACATCACCCGTCTCAGATCTCTGCCATTAGTATTCCATTTAGACTTTCCAAAACAAGGTCATCGCAGTAGGCCCGTCCCGTTTCCGGTCACAGCTGCGGACTTTCACCCCCTTCTCGAACAAAAGGGACCTTGTACACAAAATTAACCCGAACCATTAGTCTGTGCGGTGTGAGAGAGCACACTGAGCCCTCGTCATAGGCACCCTCCTTTCAGGCCAGGTCCAGGGTGCTGCCTAGTGGCCCCCATGCAGGCCGGGGGAGCTTCCCCAGAGATTAGAGGCGTAACTCCCCCCGGCCCCTGCTCCATTGCAGCTGTGCAACCACGGCCCTACTTTCCAGAGGAAAAACACAAAGCCCCCTTTTTCATGAGTGGAAAAAAAAAATCTTCCCCAGACTCATTGACTGTATAAAAATGGCTTCATTTCATGGCTCGAAAGGACCAGAACCATCCTAGGTAGGGCAGAGTTGTCCAAGATGGTAGCCATACCCCAGTTTGGTGCCCGCACCTTGGAACACGGCAGTCTCGACTGCTGAATGAAAAAAGAATGTCGTGGGTAACACATATTTGAACTTCAGTGCCACCTATTTCTTTTTCTTCATGTGACCACGAGAAAATGGACAATTATGTCTGGAGTTGAAGTTCTATTTCTACGGATGACCCTCCAGACAGAGGACAACAGGTCACCACCTCAAACACAAGCCCATGACCATCTTGCTCTAGAAAAAGGCTTCATCTGTGAAGCGTGGAAAAAGCCCAGAGTACAAGCAGCAACATCAGCTACTTGCTAGGCCCCGTGGCAAACTCGGAGGACGCCGCCAGGAGTCAGGGACCTGCCACCGTTTTATCCAAGAGAAAAAAGAGCCACCGTCATCCCTGTGATTCCCAAGCAGGAGGTGATCTGTCTCCCCAGGGCATAAAGGGCAAGCCCTGGAGAAATCTGTGATTGTCACAAGGCGGGGAGGGGAGGGGCGGGACGGGGCAGGCTACCAGCCTCTAGTGGAGACACTGAGTCCCCGGATGCTGCAAAATGCCCTACAATGTGCGCGACAGCCCCTCCCACAACCGAGACTACGGGAGCCCACAAGTCGAGAGCAGAGGCCACACACAACCAGGATCCAACTAGACCTGAGGGCCACGGGAGGACAATCTCAAGACTCCAATTTCCAGGAGCAGGGGCTAAGACTGGAGACTGAGTGTCAAGGACTGATAAGGTACTTTTGGTTGTCAGGCTAGCAAGTAAAAACGTGGGTCTAAAAGCTCAGAGCTACGTCGTCGGTGAGACCCACCGCCCTCCCAGCACACAACAGAGGCCCTGCAAGGAGCGTTTGATCTGGGCCGGCCGCTGGTGTGCCCAGTTTCCCGCCCTTGACCACATGGCTTCCTGTGTCCAGGCACAGAGCAGTGAAAGAACAGTGACAGGACAGGCAGGTCACAGGAAGGGGACAACCGGAGGAGGCCGAGACAGGAAGAGCGCCGGGATGAATGAGAACAGTCCCTTGCGCAGAGCCGGGCTGGGAGGCTTGGCAGAAAGGGGGGGCGGGGGAGGGCACATGATAATTAACTCAGCAAGTTGATAGTATTTGCATATAAATGCCTCCACAAATCACTACAAACAAGCCAGGACAAGTCAGGCCTGTTAGCATATACAAGCCAGCCCAGGAAGGCCTCTCTAGGTGGGTTATTGAGTGGGCTGCTCACTTGAGAGGCCGCCTGCCAGCCTGGTAGGGGGCACGTGAGTGGAGGCCTGGGGAGGACAAGACAACACTATGTCAGACCCTTTTACTCCAGCGTGTAAGTTGCAGGGCATCAAAAGGAATTGGCGCTATTCCCAGCCCATGGGGAAGAACTGAAGCTGGCCTTTGGGCTGGTTTCTTTCCGGGTGCTGGGAAACGCAGAGGGTAGAGGGGAAAGGATGTGGGGATGGGACAAATATTTGTGGACAGGCTCTAGCTGGTGTTTCCTAGGTCACTTCATTCCCCTAGTAAAACTGAGGTGAGCATTACGCCCATTTGACAGATGAAGGAAGTTAAAGTAAGGATCGGAGAGGTGAAGTCATTGGGTCAGTCACACAGTCCAGCTGTAATGGAGCAGGACGTCAAGTCTATGACCCCAGCCGAGTCAGCAGAATAAAAAGTCAGCTTCCCAAAGAGCAGGCTTTTTTGATGCATCTCTGCTGCTCTGAAACTGAAGGTAGACATCAGTGCCCCCAAGGCAAGGAAGGATGCATGAGTGGCACTCAGAGGCTGACCTGGTCCCACACTTTTATTTTGTAATGATCTCATTCCTTCACCCAAGGAGGAAGCCTGCACCCCCTCCAATGTGAGCCCAGACTGACGATGTCCTCCGCTTTCTCCATCATCTAGACAATTGCTGGAGATTGCCCAGCAAGGCCAAAAAAAATCGAGGGTCTTTTCCCAAAAGATGTAGATAGTCTCTCCTTACCCCAAAGAGACCTTTATCTTTGGGTTTTATACACATTGGAGGAAAACAAAAACCAAAACCCAGCTTCAAACTCTTTGAAAAAGGAGGGGAACCCCCTATTGCGTTCGCTCGTGCCATATTTTAGCTGGACAGCATTTTAAAGCAAGCAGGGATGTGGGGTGGGGGCGCGCGGTTGGGGTTGTCAAGTATCTCGCAAGGATGCAGGTCACACACCCCTGGGTTGGAGTCCCAGGCCTGGGATGGGAACAACCAGTGTGAACAACTAAGTGAAAACTAAAGATGCTTCTTCCTCCTCTTCTGCCTCCCTGCCTGCCTGCCTGCTCACCTTCATTCCTCCTGCTGCACTTTTTCCTGGAAAAAAAAGTCAGCCGGGTAGGCCCAGGTAACAGGTGCTCAAACAGGTACACTGAAGTCTTCGTCAACCCTGTCCCTCAGCGAGTATTACATACAGAATACACACGCGACCCCACTAGAAGGCTGGCGGAACAACGGTGGCATGCGAAGGCGGTTGCTTTAGCTGTGACAGCGACCGAACACACACACTGATCACGCCTCTTCCCTACGTGTGGGAAGTTGACTTGACGCTACAGTCTCCATGCAGACGTTCCACGGGAAAGACCACAGAGCTGCGACAAGGAAAGAAAACACCGTGTCCCTGGCAAGCCCAGGGATGTGAAGAACAGAGAGAGGCCTGGAGCCAAACTGCCTTTAGGAAGCAGAGTCTGGAGGGGCAGGGGACGCTGACATTGTTTCTGGAGCAGTGAAAAAAAATTGCTTTTAAAAAAATTGCAAGAAAGTAAAGTTGCTGAGATGGAAGAAAAATCTGGGGGCCCAAGCGAGGCAAAGGTTGAAATCAAATGTCACGTGAAGCCCCCAGGTCTTTTCTTCACTCAGCTAATCTGACTGGTGCTGCTCCACTAAGGGATTCAACCAGCAGACAGCCAGCCAGCTGCCTGCGAACGGGAACTTCCATGCTGACGTGCAGGACCCACGACAGAAGGCCCAGTGGCCGTTCTCACTCAACAGACGCTCCACTGAGAGTCGGGGCAGATTTCTCAGTCTCTGAAAATTCCCAGATGGGACAGGGCACCGCAACACACCAACATCACTTCCATCACTGTTCCCAGAAAACCCCCAAGTCACTCAGCCCCTTTTACCCACTAAGAAATCTACACACGGGGCGGCCCCTTCGGCTCCGGCAGCTGACATGCCTGGGGTGTGGACCACGTGAAGCCCTTAAGACTTGGTTTGAGACCCAGGGCCAGGAGTGGGGGAACCAAAAACAAACAAATAAAAATCCTTCCTTCTCTTTGTTCCTTCTTCCTCTTGAAAAAAAAAGAAAAAGAAAGAAATCTACACACTGCCCCCCTCCCTCCCTCATATCATGCTCAACTACCCAATCATCACCCACCAAGCACTGAGCCCTTCTCTGGGCTAATACCCACAACCATATCCACACACACACCACACACAAACCCACACACATGCACACAACCACACACGCACACGTGCAGGAGGTGTGAGCACTCAACAACTCCTGCTCCCAGAAGCAACCCTGGAGGGAAGGGGGTTCTCACTCTCAGATCAAAGGTTTGTGGCCGAAATCACTTTCAGGACAGTGCGTGAAATCGGCAGCAGATGAAAATTCCACTGTCTTTTCAGAGTCCAACAGCCAGTTTTCCCAGTTCAGAGTGTCCCGACAGATGACTGAAGATACTCCACATTTCCCCAACGGCGGCCCCTCCAAGAAGACCCACTTGAAGAAAACAAGATAAATCATTTCAGAAAGCCTTTCTGGGCCTCAGGTGGTCAGCAGGTAAAGGGGCAGAGATCCAGATGCTTCTGCAGCCGCACAAGGAGCAGTCGCTGGTGGCTTCAGTCCCACAGCAGTGACAGCCGGAAGGGGCAGGGGTGGGAGAGGAGCCCAGGGTTGGCCCACCCCACTCCTCCCTTCTCTGGAAGCTGGAGACTGCTTCATGGAGATAAGAGGGGGCAGTCTTGAAGGCAGCATGTGTTAATACCAAAGTCCAAAGGAGGGGCAGCAGAACCTCCCGAAGACCCCACCACACACACCCCCAGGACACAGGCCCACTGAAGCCTCTCTGGAGGGGGTGCATATCATCACCCCCTGCATTTATTCTCCTGTTGACAAAACTGTGTGGGGACCCGCCCTCCAAGGGAAAGGAGAAGGGCTCACCCCAAAGGCACATTAAGCCCAGGTATTTTGCTCAAGAGGCCCTGTCTGGGGTTAAAACCAGCCAGACATCTTGCTCTGCAATGGTGTCCAATTTGCCACCTGGCAAACTTTCCAGTCTCTCTTCCCATTTTGATTCACACCTTTATCCTTGCAAAGTAAGAAACTCCAGGAATTCAGGGTGAAAGAACAGAAACATCAAAAGAGAAACCAGTGTGCCCTGAAGGCCTGGCGGTTTAAACTGGGTGCAGCCCACAGACATGCCAGGGTCCCAGGAAACCACCAAGGAGGAACAACTGAAAAAAGTGCTTCTTCCTGTTCTCTCTTCCAGCTTGAGAGAGAGAAATCACCTTTCAGACTTGCATATAAGACGACAAGGCACCCTCACGGGGCAAAGAACTCTCTAGAAATACAGCTGTCAGGGCTAAACCACTCACTGCCTTGTCCTCACCAGCCTGTCCCCTGCTCCAAAGAATGAGAACCAGAAAGTAAGTCCTGATGTCTGGGCGTTTCTGCAGCTTCAGCACAAATGTTGCTGTCAATTCCCCAGTTCCTGTCCATAAAGGAGTCATTTATCATATTAGCCGGGGAAAAAAGGCCTTCTAACATCTGATTGTCACTTTGCACATGTTCAAAGAGAACAATCTGGCAGCCAACTTGAAGTCATAGAGAAAAGAAATTTGACAGCTGTTGAATCTGTAAGGTTTGCCCCAAAACTGGATTTTGAGACCGAGCTGGCCAAGGGGCCAAGATTTTTCACCTGGGTCTCCCCCTGGGGGCACTTTGAGTCCATCTCAGCTTGCGCATGCACATGTATGTCTGTGGGTGTGGGTGTCAACTGCAGCAGCCTCAGGACACAGGACATGGTGCACTGGATAGAATAGGCCTCCTCTAATAGTTGACTGAGACTAGCTTCTCTGAAAGGAATCTCCCTGTCTGGATTCTACTAAAATCAGGTCCCTTTTTTTACCTGACCGCAGTTTCTAATTCAGGCAGAAGCTGCTGGTTGTGAGCCGGGCTGTGCTTTCAAACAATGACCGTTACAACCAAAGTCTCCTACCACAGCTTTTGGCTACCCCGAGGAAGCTCCCTGTAATGGAATCGGCCTTCCTGGTGTTTGCAGGGAGTAGCCCCCTTCCCGGTTATTACGCCAGCCTTGGGAACCAGAGCAGGCCGACAGGCCCAGAATTTTAGAACTAGGCCAGCCTAAGAGCAAGCAACCATTTTAATAACACATGAAAGTATAAACCACATCACACACCCTGCCTCTTGAGGTTACTGATGTTCGTGAAAGGTGCATTATCCCTGTAACACTGGCAAGTGTGGGGAGGTCCACCGTCTCCCCTCCAAGACCAGGCTAAATGCTTGGGGTGAAAGCAGCAAACAGGCAACTCTAAAAGGGGGTGGAAAGACAACTTGCTTTCCTTCCCCTCAAGTAATGAGAAGAATTGCCCCCAGTTTTATGAAATGTTTCCTAGTCTCTTGAATATTTACTTTCTAACAGGAGACTGTTGCAACTGCAATAAAAGTAATTTCCAAGTAAGGGCCTCATGTGGACCCTTCAAGGAACGCCAGGCTCCCATGCTAACATTTTCGAAGCAAAAAAGAAGAAAAAGCCCCAATGTCCAAAAAGAATGACAGCACACGGTGACCAGAAGGACAGTCTCTCTAGAAGCACTTGCACCCAGAAATGAAGGGAGGGACATAAATCACCTCCAGTCCCAGACTTTTGGCTAGCGAGCTTGCAATCACCAATGCTATTCTACTGAACTAACCACTTCTGGGTCACCCAAGGTGAGCCAGGCTTGTCCTGGGAGTGTCTACTAATCATCATTTAAAGCCATAATGATGAAAACTGAAATCTCGCTTATTTTAGCTCCCGGCCACCGGGCAGTCCAACTGGCACTGAGTTTACATGGCATTTAAATCCCACTCCAGAGGTAGGTAGCAAGCAAGCAGGCAGGCACCGTCTGCCTGGATGAGCCAAACAGAGGCCTGCTGAGGACTGTTTTATTTGGGTTCTTTCCACCCTCCCTGAGTATTCCTTTGTGCAAATAAAAGACGGAAAGGAAGAAACCAAAATTCAAGTTTCAGGTGGTTGGGGAAGCAGCTCAGATTTGTTATTTTGGAAGAGTTAGCAAGTGTGTCTCAAGAGTTCCCTGTCAATCAAAACTGTTTTCAGGAGAGCTGGGAAATAGCAGCTCTATCATCTAGAAAGTGAAGCCATATCAAAAAAAAAAAAGCTGGGAAAGTGAGGTGACCCATAAAGACAGAAGGTCTCCAAGGCCTTTAATTCCTTGTGATTCCAAAAGGGCTGTTTTAAAACTGTAAAAGTACTTGTTTCTGCATCTGCCCCATGTTGTTAAATAACACTCGTGTAATTAAATAAAAGAGCAAGTGTGACCCTACCCCATTCTGAGAGGTACTACCTGCCTCTGAAAACAAGCTGCAAACTAAAAGTAGACCTGTAATTTAAGGAAGGGAGAGGAAAAGTTTCTCTCGCGGTCATGTCACTGCCACATACCCTCAGGAGAGGGGGATCTGGGGGAGATGGGTCTGCAGAATGGAAAGAACAGAAACACAGGTATGCACACCTCCAAGTATGTACCTCTCTCCACAGATCCCATTCTTGAAGCCCCTCCATTATTTAGGACCTCAAGCTCCAGACTTCCCTTCCAACCCACCTCTGTTCCCTAATGGCTTGTCCATTTCTGGGTGTTTGGGGTAGAAAGGAAGAGGATTCCGAAATCTCTGGGAGCCAGTGGCGGGTCAGGTTACCATAGAAGGTGTGTCTTCTTCTCCAAGGCAGGCTCTGTTCGGCCCATGGGTTTCCCTCTCCAGCCCAGCCTACGGGAACTCGTGATTTTTAGGGTTTCCCCTTGAACCTGATCCAGAAACCACAGCCATTAAAAGAACGGGAAGGTTTGACGCCTCCTGAATTTAGGAATGAGGGGACTCAAGGGGCCAACTCCACACACTCGCACCTGCTGCTGAATGGCAAAGAAGCAAAGTTCTCCAGTTAAGCGTGAGCTTTACCTTATACCCTATGTATTTAGTGACTTGTCTCAGCATCTCAAGCAAGAGAGCAGATCAGAGGGAAGTTTCTCCCTAGCTTCCTTCAGGGCTCAAGGTTGTTTTCCTTCCTTTGCCTTGAAACATTCCACCAGGCAGCCCGGCCTAAAGGGGAAGCCTCCCTGCGCCCAACTGGGGCCGTCAGTCCCCGGAGATTATGTCAGTGGCTTTGAGTCCTCAAGGCCTGTAAAATGACAGAAACAGCCCGTGGGGGAAGGGATGACCCTCCCGGATTCACCTGCTCCTGGGGTCTCATTTAAAGCAGTTTACGTGTTGTGCAACACACTCTTACACTACACCATGCCTGAGCGGTGGTGTGCTTGGCCCTAGAGGTATTTTCCCATCGTTTCTAACCCAGGGATGTCTACAGCTGAAAAAGGACCGTTTTCCGGAAAGTTCTTTTTTCTCTCCAAGCCTACAAGGATTTACTTTTGTTGTTGTTTTACCACTGACCTAACTCCTCTTCAACAGAACCAGCCTCTTTGCTCCTCCTCTCCGCGGCTATCCCCTCCCCAGGGACGTGAACACTGCTCTGGTTTTTCTAGGGTGCGAACTAAAATTGGAGGGTGGACAAGGCGGTCTGCAAAGGTGCCTTTCAGCTCCGAGAGGCAGATTCTCCCTTTAATTACTCCACAACGAGTGCATTCTTCACATTGTTTCGAACTGACCGGCGACTTCTCTGGGGCTGAAAAGGGATCATTTTCGGCGGAGGCACCCAAAACTTCGAAATGACACCGGCGCTGCTGCAAGTATTCAGAAGGCAGGAACTCATCCAAAAGCGAAATAAGGAAGGACGGAGGGAGGGGAGGAAAGATGGAAGGGAGGGAAGGAGGAAGGGCTTTCTTCTCTGCCCGGCGGCATTTAGACGCGCTCACCCCAGGTAGGCTCCCACTGGAGTCCAGTAGTTCAAGTGCATCCAGCCTGCCCTTCCCCCACTTGCCCCAAGAGAATGGGAAGTTCTGCCAAAGACTCCCCAGCACCTGCCCGCAGCTCTAGGCCGGCTGCGCGAGGAACCGGGCGGGCGGGCGGCAGGGGAGGGAGGCTGCACTCACCTGGCACACAAAGCCTCCGCACACCTCCGGAGGGAGGAGGCACTCGCAGGTCCGGGGGCCGCGGCGTGCGCGACAATGGGAAATTCCAGCGGCACCCGAGCCCCGAACTGACCCACCCCCGGCGGCATTCTCCCCACCTCCCGCTGCCCCCGGGGCTCCGCGGTGCGTCTCGTTAGGTGCCGGGGGGCCGGAGGCGGGGGAGGGGCGCTCATGGTGGCGGGGAGGCGGGCGGCGCCCCTCCCCGGGAGGGAGGGCGCCCGGCGCGCGGCAGGGCTGCACCCACGGGGCGCGGCGCTCGCTCGCCGCTCGCGGCCCGGCCTGCCCGCCGCGGCTCGGCCGCCCTCCCGGAATGGCTTTATGTAAATGAAGCTCAACTCGCAGTTCGCAGCGCGCACCGCCCGGGGAAGGGGGGCGGGCGGGGCGGGGGGCCTCGGGGATCCACATTACACAGCAACAAAGCGGAAGGTTAATTTGAAACTCACAGCCCTGCCGCCGCCGCTCGGCTCCCCGGGCAAAGCCTGACATCTACAGTCGTGCGGGGCGCAGGCCGGTGCTTGGCGGCGGCGGCCGCGCCCGCGGGGACACGGGGACACACGCGGGCGCGCTCCGGGCATGGGCCTCCGGGCAGGCCGGGCCGCGCGCGCCCGGGGACAGGAGCCCTGGGCGGCTGGGGCCGGCGCCGCCCTGGGAAGCGGCTGGCCGGCCGGGAACAAAGCCCCGCCGTCCCCAGGCGCTGACCCCTCACTCATCAAAAGTCAGGGGCCGGGCCTCGAATCCAGCGGAGAAGAAAGGGACGCGCCCTGGCCACAAAGAGGAGCCTGGGGCCTCCGAACCGGAGCCATCGGTCTCTGGGCCCCATCCACGTCACAGCCAGGCCACTCTAGCAGGGGGACATTAGCCAATGTGGACAGGAATTTATTTGAAACACACACCCATCCTATTAACTGCTTTACAGAGCACTTCTGTTTTTCAGCGGCAGAAACTTAGAAAAACATCCCCTGCTCGCCATTGAGAGCTTAAGGATAGTTTTTCACGCAGAGAAAGACAGAGAAGAAGAAGAAAAAAAAAAAGTCGTAGTCGGCAATTAAGCTTACAGCCTCTTTAACAAGATTCTCGCCTAATAAAGGCACATCATTTCAGAGAAGGCCTAGATCATACCCTTCACCGGCAGTCTACTACTGGGGTCAAATTTAATGCAGCCACCCCGGTTGGTCAAAGCAATTGCTGGACACTTTTCTCTCTCCCTAGGTCCACCTTTTCCATTCTGCTCTGCAAAGGCCGCACAGCACAGAAATCTCACCGGAAGTCCCCTGTCCTCCCAGCCAGAATCCCACGCTCAGTCTGAATTTACTCTGGATTCTCCGAGCACAGAAAGGCACCTGCTTTTTCCCTTTTCCTGAAAACCACCCACCCAGGCTGGTCCCACAGCCTTGAGAGTCTTTTCCGACTGCACAATAATGAACCATGCAAGTGTTAGAAATATAATAAGCTCACGAGGCGAAGAGCTGTATGTATGGAATCCTATTAGCATGAAGCACACACACTGATGCAGGAGGGAAAGGAAGGCTTGGCTGATGAAAACGGCCAGGTCCCCATGGATAAGACATTTTGCACAATATCATTTGGGTTCAAATGAATGTAAATAGGGAACCTGTTGGGGCCAGACAAGCCCTGGCTACATTTTAGTTCAGAAAAAAAGAATCCAAAAAAAAAAAAAAAAAAAAAATTTCCCAGCTAGGGTCCTGGGAGAAAAGATTGCCTCTAGGGAATCATGTCCGATTAGGGACAAAGGAGGGCACAAGCCAAATTCAGTCACACATGAGAGAGCAAGGTGGGGAGGGGAGGGGGGGCAAGTGAAAAAGGAAAGTGGAGGAGGATTTTGTAAGCCAGACTAGGATCTCTGCAGAGCTGTTTCCAAACCTGCCTGACTTCAGGCCCAAGAACAGGTGGTGTTTTCAAAACACAGTATTATTTATATTAGCCACAGGAGCTGAGAACACCTTAAAGAAAACCAATTAATAATTTAATTGAAAAAGTGAATATGAATAATACATGAAGATGATGATGGTAGCAATAACACAAGCAGCATGGTCTAAGAGGCAGTGATGTCCCTGTAAATCTCTGGAGGAAAATGAAGATTCCAACCAGCCACCCACCCACACCTCCGCCCCCTTCCTTACCTGGAAGCAACCCATGGCCCAGCAAATAAATGAACGACAATAAGAAAATGTTTATACTGAGGTGTGGGAATCGAATTTTGCTGCTCTGCCTTAACTTTTATTAACAGAGGATAAGTTCCGTCATCTGGTGACATCATGAACCTGGTAGGGCTGATGGGTAAATACTGCCAATAAAGTAAAAGCCGGAAAAGCCCAAAGCAGCAGCAACAAAGTAAGTGGGAAGGATGCAGCGGTGAGGGGCATAAGAGGGCCCCAAGGGGATCTTTCCTGACCTGCCAGTGTCCCCAAACCGACAAGCTGCCAGGGTCTCCTGTACTTCAGAGGCCTGCCAAGCAGAACTGAAATTGCTCCTGGTCCCTTCCCTTCACCTTTAATCAGGCCCCAGCTACCAGCACATGGAGGCCTGGTCAAGCCAGCCTTTGTGACCGGCCTGCACAGGTGATCCCGGGCCTCCTCGGGACAATTATGAAAAAGGCCTGCAGGGAAGCTGGGGTGTGACCAGTTACTAAAACTTCTTTTCATCAGCAGCAGAGACAACCCCTCTTCAGGAGGGATGTGCAACTTTAGTCCGGACACATGGAATCAACAGTTTCCACTCACACAGTTGTTGGCGATTCTGTCCTCCAGGTTAGGGCCCTGATGTTAACCCCCATAGCTGCATCCCCCAGCCCCTCCAACCCCAACCTTCCCAGCACTTACAGCCCCACATTCTCATCTCCATCTGGCCTGAATGTTGGTGACAAATAAACCCACTCTCGGCAAGGCAATTCTTCCCTTCCAGTTCTCCATAACTCGCCTCATCTCATCTGGAAAGCGTAATTGGCAACAGTCGAAAGGATAAATATTTAAAAATAAATCAGGGAACAGGAACCTCCCCTCGCTGCCCCACCCTCCTCCCCCTCCCCACTCTCCAAGCCAGAAGCTAGCCCCCTCACAGGGATCTGGTGGGGGAAGGTGCAATAATCCCAGCCCAGCCACCCTGGCTGTCTTTCTCCTGCACAGACACTCACTTTCCAGGGCTGTGTCTTTCACTTCAGCAAAGGTAAATACGATCTCTGAGCTGAGAGACAGGGAAATCAACCGGAGCTGGATTTTCACAGCACAACTGGATTTAGGCAGATTTGTGTATTCTTCCAGAGCCTTCTATTTTTATTAAATTATACATACACATTGATTTTAAAACGAGGGCTTAAAGAAACTTCAGGCTTTAACAATGAAAAAGCCAGAAGAGGGCAAAAAACAAAAAGTCCCTGAAATAAACAAGGCACCCTTTGGAACTGAAATGGACTCCATGCCCTGAATTCCCCGGATCACTTCCAGGCAGTTATATGGAGGGGCCTGGTACCTGCCAGGTGGTCAGACCCTCTACTGAGGGATGGAATAGAAGGCAGGCTGAACTCAAACAACCCAAAACTTACCTTCGGAACCCTTGGAGGCTGGTGCACCTCGGGCCTCCATATGAGTTTTGATTCACATTTCTCTGACACAAACCTCGAGTCCTCCATCTATCACTACAGTGCTAATTCCACAGATTAATTTTCACCCCCAAACTGTAGGTGGAATGTTATCAAGTTTACTTACCCACTCTCCCCAGCTCAGGCACAAAAAAAGATACCAATGAAGAATGATTTTTTTTTTTACAATGGGGATCGGGAAGAGCGTTTCCAAATTCATTTTAAGTTATGAAGCCCAAGTTTTAAGAATGCAAAAATAACTTGCCTTAAAAGCTCTTTAAAATATTAGGTAAAGAGTGTGTGCACACTCTCTCTCTCTCTCTCTCTCTCTCTCTCTCTCTCTCTCTCTCTCTCTCCCCCCCCCTCCCCAACCCTGCTTTTTAAACAAAAATATTATTTCTGAAAGGGCAAAGAGAATTTGCCATGCAAGACTTTTATACCCAGGGGGATTCTTACATTTGTGTTTCTAAACCTTGAAATTGAGAATTTTAATGAAAAGGCAGACAGATGCTTAAGGACAGCATTGCAACCAGAGGCCAAACATCTTAAGAGAGAGATGCTTTGTTTGGGGGTCAGGAAGAAGAGGCACTCTTTTTTTTTTTTTTTTTTTTTTTTTTGAGGACTCCCCCACAGTCTGACACAGCCCTTTTCACCCCTGCCTGATGCAAATTCTGGGAGGGGAAGCAGGTTGGGGGGAGAAAAGAAAAAAGGAAACAGCAGAGGGGAGAGAAAGGGGGGAAGGGAGAGGGCCTCTTGATATAAATCAGAGATTTTCCAAAAAAAATTCTCAACATCAATTCCAGAGGACAGACCAACAATTCCCCTCTACAGGCATTCAAACAATCAATTAACAATATAGCAGAAACACAATAACCAAGAGCAGATATTATTTTTAATAAAGAATTTCCTTGGGATTTGTGATTCTTCCCTAAGCAAGAGACCATGCCTAAGGTTGGGGCAGGATTCTAAGAGAGACACAAAAGATGACCCTTTCACACTTGTCCCAAATGATCCTAGACTCCCATTTTCTGATCTTTTCACATTAGGGCATTTTTTGTTCGAAATCGGTGCTAATCTGACTTAAGAGCCGGAGCTGAAATGTCACATATCCTCCAAGTCGGCCTGTGTTGGAGAATTTGGATTTCTATCGAGATTGTCCCAATCGCCAGTGAGGCCTACAGTAAAATGTGCTTCAAGCTGCTCTGTCTGTCTCTCTGCAGACACACAGAAAACTGTGACATTTAAAGAATGGATGAAAACAAAAATCTAAAACAAAGAGGTTAAAAAAATAGGACAAATGTTTTTCCTTTTGTGTCTCCCCAGAGCAATTGTTTGGGGGAGTCTGCATTGACAATAACCATGAGAAGACCATCTAAAGGCGATTGCACACAAGGGGACTCCTTGCCCGCCGCCTTCGGTCTGGGAGAAAAAGCACCTTAGCTCGGTTCTCCAGAACAAAGGCCAGGGCCACAGAAGGGGGGAGAGGTTACTGGGGCTTTCACACAGAGCCAAGTGTCAAGGCAGGTTCATTTTTCACCCGTCTTAGTTGGAACGCAGCTCAGTGAACTTCTTAATGACTGCTTTTCCCTCTCTATTATTTCCAAACCTAAATGAACAAAATAATCATATTTTTTTTAACTTAAGCCCCTCATCCTATTAAGAGGAAAGCCTTGGGGGCCTACACAGTCACTTCTTCCTTTCTTTTTCCATCTACCTTTTGAAATTTTTTTAGAGGAGGAGGATTTCCAATTGCAGATCACATGGAAATAAGAGACACGGCACAGTGAGGTCATGCTTAGTAACACCAGAATGGCCTTTCCTTCCACAGAAAGGCAGGGAGCCACAAAATAAATACCAAAAAAAGAAAGAAAGAAAAAGAGGAAGAGAGAGAGAGAGAGAGAGAGAGAGAGAGAGAGAGAGAGACAGAGAGAGAGAGAGAGACAGAGAGAGAGACAGAGAGAGAGAGAGAGAGACAGAGAGAGAGAGAGACAGAGAGAGAGGGGGACACCCCCACAACACACAGGGTAGCAGGACCGAAAGTGTGGTGGGAGGCTGCTGTGGGACAGTATCTTGAAACCTTTCTTTTTCTCCAAGCATGTCACGAATGCCAGCTTCTGATTTGCCAGTGAACCAAAATCATCACGATAAGGTGGGGTATGTTTGGCTTGGGTTTTGGGTTTTTGAGGGGGGCAGGGAAGGGGGTGCTGCCTGGAGAAGTGGACAATAAAGACGTATTCAGGACACACACAGGTGGGGGGGGGGTCGGGGCTTCAAAGAGAGGAAGCTGAGATGAATCACTGCATGCCATGGAAACAACAGGGCACGGAGATGTCTGAGTGTTTAACCAGATTCGAAGCTGGGAACATCTTCCCCAGCAGGCAAAGCCTAGGGCCAGGCAAAGACAAGTGCCCCTCACTCGGCCTTTGAACCCAGATCTGGCAGCTGAGGAGCGCACCCCCACCCCCCCATCCCCAGGCAGTCACAGGCTCCGCTGCAAGGCGGGGCCAGGGTAGGGATGAGAAGGCCCTGCGAAAAAGCACAATAAACAACTCAAATATGAACGGAAATGACATCAGCAAAGTGAAGGACCTGTTTATTGCAGATCAAAACAAAACAAACTTCCAAACCTTTTGTGTACACAAGATAACTCTATAAAAAGCCTTCCGAAAATGTCACCAGGGTCGACACATCAGCATCCCAAGAAAACAGATGACAGTTACCATGGTAGGGGGGGCATGAAGGGGGGGGGGTGCAGGGAGGGAAATGGGAGGGGACAGAAAACCAGAAGGGGCCAAACGCCCAGCTGACTCTTCCCCCCTCTGCTGATCCTTAATATTTATTGGTGTTTATAATCTAAAAGCCATGCTCTGGGTTTCACTTAATACAAGGCCAGACAGTGCTGTCTAATGAGGGAGCATTACAATCAGCTTGTAATACTGAATTTTTAATGCTGCCAAGGATTCTGTTACATAATAATATGAAAAACAGAAGCTGAAAGTGGGCCCGTGGTGACAGGACACTGGAGGTTCCAGGCAGACAAGCCCCTCAAGTCTGCCTTCCCTTCTCTCTGCTCCCTACCCCTGACTTCTCCTTTGCAGTCAGCCCTCCATCCCTATACGGGAGGGCGGTATGGAAACCAAGAGGATTTCTCAGGAAATCCACCTTTGTTTATTTACTTTTTATTCTCTTGGATCCAAAGTTATATTTCAAGAGTTTGAATTCTAGCTCATCTGGGGTTAGTTCTGAAATAAAAATTAATTTGGGGGGTGTGTGCTGAAGAGACGAGGAATGTAGAGAGAAGGGATAGCTTATTTTATGCAAACTGAACAATTTTGAGGGGAAATCACAGGGAAGAAGAGAACTAAGAATCTGGGGAATGGGGGGGCGTTGAAGTCGGCAGACCATATTCACAGCTGCTATATTCAGTTTACATTGGTGTAATTTAAAAGCATATATAGCCACCGTTGTTCTCCTCTGTAATACCCCAAACTGTAAATCTATAACCACTGCAATGATTTAGTGATTAAAAACATGATAACATATTGTGTAACTGCAAACCACAGAACCCCTGCCAACTCTCCTGTAAGATAATGGGGAAAAAAATACAGAAAATGTGTTGCTTGCAGCGATCTTCCTAAACCCCAAAGATTTTAATAAAAGCAGCTATACAGTAGAGGAATCCAAAGAGGGTGAGTGAATTCTATGTGAAGCCAGCAAAGGGGGGTGGGGGGGGCAGCTTTACGTGGGATTCTTTTCCTTGTACTAACAAATTACGACCTAAACATGCCTTTTCTTTTTTCTCTCTCTCTCTTTTTTAATAGTTTGTTGTAACTGGAATAACTGGTCTTGTGTGCTGTCTTGCATATTCAAAGCTGCTTTGTAATCGGATCTGGGGACCCAACCTTATTTGCCTGAACTCAATAGGGTTGTATTTTTTTTTTTCCTTCCCCTCCTCCCTCCAGTTTTTTTTTTTTTTTTTTTTTTTTTGGTTTTGTTTTGGATTCGGTATTGCGGGTTTTCTGTTCTGGCTGGGAGCTGGGGAGCAGACATTCACGCAGGCAGACATGAGGCCCTGGAAGTTAGAGATCAAGCACCTGAGAGGGAGAGGCATAATTTGTAAAAATGGCAAAGAGGAACCTAAAAGACACACACAAAAATAAAATCAAAGCAGCTGTAGGGGTTTTGGCCTCTGAGCAGCTGACCTGACCCCAGTTTATATATTCTTTTATTTCCCCGCTTGCAGGATTCCTGTACCTTGGGTCAGAGTCGAACTCAATATGACCCTAAGACAGTCCCCCAGCCCAGGAAAACTGCACCCCATTAAATGGGGGGTTGGGGGGTGACCGGGAGAGTGTAAGTACATATGCCTAAGACTCCCCCAGTCCCAGTATAGACACCCACACAGTATGCACATGTGATACATACACAGACACACACACACTCTCTGCCAGCAGTACCAGGCCGTGGGTCAGCTCCAGCCCCCTTTCTCCTTGCGCACCCCCAAATCTTCATGCCTACAGCTCTGCCCATAAAAACACCCACGCGTGGGCAAACACTCCCCCAGAGACTTTCTGTGTCTAAAAAATCTACAGATTTCAATCGCCTTCTCTCTGGACCAGAGCAGGGCAGTGTATTCACAAAAATCAATAGGAAAGAGAATTTGCAAATATTTATATAAGCCCTGTGCATTTCAGCATTAAGTAATTAAAAACTAAAACTTGGGCAGGGGGAAGGGAAGAGAGACACAGACAGAGGAAGGCTGCCGGCCTACACTGGGTTTTCCTGCCCACACCTCATCTCCCCAAACCTCAATCCCTTCAAAACTGACTCCGGGTACTTTTTATGAAACCCTTTTCGTGCACCATTTGCTAGACTATTTCAAAATCATCTCCAAATATGGATTCACCTACCACCAAGCTTTCAAGACTGAATATAAGTGTCTGCATCATCTCCTCTCTCTCTCTCTCTCTCTCTCTCTCTCTCTCTCTCTCTCTCTCTCTCTCTCTCTCTCTCACACACACACACACACACACACACACACAGAGCCATCCTTACTTTTGACACAGCTTCAATCTCCAGTGATAGTCCTCTTAGATCCCTATCTTTAAATGGCTTACACCAATTAAAGATATCTTCATTATAAGATGACCGCCCCCAAAGTGGTAATTCACTAAGTGAATTCCCATCCCCTAAATCCTCCCCCCAGTACTCTCCACTCCCCTCAACCTACAGGATCCCTACAACTTTGTGGGTTCAGTACTTGAAACCCCTACATGTAAACAGATTGGGGGGGGGAATTACAGTAAAATGAAGGAGTTTTTAAAATGAGCCACTACCAAATGGACGGCCCCTATATTGTTCCGAAAAGCTGGGCAGTAAATTCTGCTCTTACTACCTCTAAATCTGCCCTAAGGAGCCAAGCCAGGCTCTGGAGCACCCACGCTGCAGATATTGTAGAAATTTACAGTAAATGTAGGTACACGACTGCAGCACGCTGCCCTATTGATTATGCAGATTCTGATCAATCTCCCCTCTTCCATTTCCCAAGCCTCTTTCCCAGGACCTCCAAATAAGTTGGTCTGTAACTAGTCATCCTCCCCAAGTAAGGAGAAAAAAGTAATTTTAAAAAAATACATCCTCCAGTGTCCTCAGTGAAAGGGCTAGTCTTTTTTTTTAATTCCACAGTGAATTTATGTTTCGTAATTTGCCTGACAGTCAAGCGATCACCGTATGTCATATTCTTCAAAGGTACTTAACAAACCCCCCTTTTAAATATCCCTGGAACTGGAGGCCAGAAAAAGGCAATCAGCATCCTTCTTCCATATAGTCCTTGGATCAAGTTTCAATAATTAAGACCAAATAAAAATCGTCATATTTACCGTACTTCAAAGCAACAAGGGAGAAAAGTTAAGAGTGGGTGATTTTTGAAAGCACTTGTAATCAAAGAATTTGCCACAGTCGAAGGAAATGCACAACATTTTGCCAAAGTCAGATTCTGAGCAACAGATTAACTTCCAAAGTAAAACGTATTTTGTTAATTTAATAGGTCCACGAGAAACCCTCCAGTACTGAGTGCAGACACAATTTCAATACACTGCGAAAAATATACTGAGTTCTACTACTCTCCTATAGAAATGCAGAAAAATGCACACTAAAATGAGTAACAAGAAATTTAAAAACATGGCTTTATGCAAACAGCGGAGAAAATACATGGAAAAGAGGAGTGGTGGAGGACTAGGGGTGCGAGTGGGAGACGGAATGTAAACAATCCCAGATTCTTGTGAGCAAAAAAGATGAAGAAAGAAAGAAAAAAAACAAAAAGAGGGGGGGGTTAGAAAAAAAAGGAATCCTCGGAAGTCTCTCGCCTCAGCTGGCCAAGGAGAGGCCGGCCAGGCTAGGTCTAGTCGTGGCCGGCGGCGTAGCCCTGAGCCCCCGGGAACCCCTAGTGTCCAGGGCAGAGCCCCCTCTGGGCGCTCGCGGTGCTGCCGGTGAGGCAGGGCGGAGAACGCGCAGGTAGAGGGTCGGGCGGCAGCCTCGCCCCGTCTCCGCGCCTCCGACTCCACGGCTGCCGCCGCGTCCCCAGCAAGTCCAGCCCCGGCGCGGAAGGCGCCCGGCCGGCCGGTCATCAGTGTCCGCGGCGAGGCGGCGGCGGAGGCGGCGGCGGAGGCGGCGGCGGCGGCCGCGGGGACTGCTCCGGGCTGGCTGCGCGCCCCGCGCGGCGGCTCAGTCCGGGCCCCGGGGCCTCTCCGGGTGGGGCAAAGTTGGGGGCCAGGGGCCGAGGGCGGGGGCGCTCGGCCGCGCGGACCCCCCCCCGCCGGACGCCGCCTTTGTCTGGCCGCCCGGACCCCGGCCGCCCTCCCGCCCTCGGCCCGCGCTCTGGCCGGCCCTGCCCGGCGGCGCCTCCAAACTCGCGGCGCGGGCCTCGCCCCGGGCGCCTCCACCCTCCCGGGGGTCGGCGGCGGCCGGCGGCAGCGGCGCGGGGGCCGGGCAGGAGGGGGGCGGCCCGGGCTCGGCGGCGGCGGCGGCGGCGGCGGCGGCGGCGGCGGCGGGAGGAGGAGGAAGAAGAGAAAGAGAAAGTTTGGCGCAGGGGGAAGGCGAGCGGGACGCAGCAGCGAGCCAGGCGCGGGCAGCGCGGGCGGCGGCGGCCGGGCGCGGGAGCCGGGAGGGGGCAGGACGAGCCCCATGCAAAGCAGCCCGGGCGCCCCGAGGAGCCCCGCGTCCGGGCGGCGGCGGCGGCGGCGGGAGGAGGAGGAGCAGGCGGCGGCGGCGGCGGCGGCGGCGGCGGCGGGAAAAAAAAAAAAAAAGAGGGAAAAGTTGCCACTTACGCGGTTGCTTCTCCGGCGGCGGCGGCTGCAGCGGCGCTGCTGGCGGCGGCGGCGGCGGCGGGAGCTGGCGGCGCTTTTAATCCCGAAAAGAGGCGCTCGGGCCGCGGAGCCCATCAAGGCAGCAGCGGCGGCTGGCGGGGGTCGGCGGTGGCGGAGGACGCGCTGCTGGCGGCGGCGGCGGCGACGGCGGAGCTGGAGCGCGCTCGGCGGAGCCCGGGGCGGGAGGCGGCCGCAGCCGGGGAGCCGGAGCCGCCGCCGCCGCTGCCGCCGAGCAGCATGGTTGGCGGGGAGTTTACAGCCCCCGGAGCGGGCAGGGGCCACGGAGGAGAAGCGGCGGCGGCGGCGGCAGCGGCTCTAGGCTGTAATTGGGATGCAAAGCAGGCGGTGGCGGCGGCGGCTGCGGCCAGGAGGAGGAGGAGGAGGAGGCGGCGGCGGCGGCGGCTGCAGCGGTCGGAGGGGACGCGCTGGAAGTGGGAGCTGATGAGTGAAAAGAAAAAAAAGTCTTTGGATCTTTATTCTGCTAATTAGTTTCCTGCAAAAAATGGCTGTGATTAATTCAGTGCGCATGTGCTTCATTACCCAGGCACGACGGGAAGGGCTAATTAGCCACCTTCTGGATCAATAAGATTCAGCAAAAAAGAAAAGGGGGCGGTGGAGGGAGGCAGAGGGGAGGAAGGGAGGAAAAAAAAAAAAAAAAAAAAAAACCAGGGGAAAGTGATGAGCAGGGCAAGGCGAGCAGGAAGAGAGGATGGGAGAAGAGCTCAGGAAGAGGGAGAGAGGCACCAAAAGTTTATGCATGTATTAAAAACACACACACACACGACACACGCACACGCACACGCGCACACACACACCGAGAACTGAAATGCAGACAAGCAACAATAGGAATTGGCTAAAAAAAAATTTTAAGATTTTTCTCTTTTTTTCTTTTTCTTGCTTTTTCTTTTTTCCTTTTTCTTTTTTTGACAAATGCAACAATGTTTAAATTAAATAGGAAGAGAGCATCTTCAAAGAAGAGAGGAGAAAGGGGGTGCAATAATGGAGTGGGACAGTTTAAAGCAAAAGATTGAAGTAAAAGAGCTGAGAGCAGAGACTTAGAATAAAGGCCACTTTCAATTGCAAATATGAGATTTATTTTTTTAAGGAGGAAAATTACCTCCCCCAAATCAGTGGACAAATAAAATATGGAGAAAACTTTAGTACATACCATAGACAAAAATACAGAATATGTTAATTTTGTCTTCTGAAATAAGATGCAATCAATCTTCTCTGATTCTTTAGAAGAAGAGGGGCAGAGGGAAGTGATGATTAGAAGAAATAAAGGGAGAAAGTGGACCAGAACTGAAAGGGGGGGGGGGGCATAACTTAAGGGAAGACAAGAAAAGGAAAAGTTACACTTGGAAACAAGTCCAACTTTCTACCTTTCTGGACTTCAGAGAAAAGTAAAATCAATTTTCTCGTGTAAAACCTGGAAAGCAGATGTTTTCAAAACACAGGAAGCTATTTTGCCATCAAAAGCAGGGATGTAATAAAGGCAGTGAAAAATAATTTCAGACTAAATTCATAAGAAAGCAAGCCAATACATTTAAATAGAGAGGAAAAGTCTAGAGTGTAGAAAGGGGGGAAATTACATACCCCTTTCCTAATGCCAAAAAAAAAAAAAAAAAAAAAAAAAAGTCTTGCAGCTACCTCCAAGAGTTTGGAGCAAGCAGTCTTGAAGCCAAAGGGATTGAAATGAAAGGATGGATTTCAGATAAAGACTAGGAGCGGTACATCCCACCAGAGTCCAAAGGAGATTCCTGGGATCAAAGACAGCAGCCAGGGACCCTGCTACTGTACCGATTCCCAGTACATCAAAGCCATCACTTAGGAGGGTATACGGTACCTCCAAAAAGCAAGGAAACAAACGCAGGAACAAGTCTGTCTCTCTCTCTCTGTCTCTCTGTCTCTCTGTCTCTGTCTCTCTCTCTCTCTCTCTCTCTCTCTCTCTCTCTCTCCCCCCCTCCCCCCCCATATCCTACCCTTAGCATCACTGCTACTGAAATAGATTTTTTTAATGACAAGTATGTATTTATGTAAGTTCTAAATATGAACTAGTACCACTGGAATTACAATGTCTGAGATAAAATAAAGTGCAATTTTGCACTTTAAGTGATCTGCAAACAAATGTAAAAAACAGCATTTATGTTTTTCAAGGCATCTATTAACTGAGCCCCTGTAACATCAGGTAGACAGCGGCCACTAACACTTTTCTTAGGGGAAAAATTGTTTTTGTCCCAATCTAGCTGGATTATAGCTTGCAGAAGGAATTTAAGAAAGAATCAGGAAATCTGTTTGATTAGAAAGGATTTTTTTCATTTTGAGAGATTTTTTTTCCAATACTCTTAAGAGCATGCAGCTACTCAGTCAAGACTGGAGGTGGGGGGATGCGGGAGGGGAGAAAACCGGTTTAGGATTTTCAGAGTTACCTCATCTAATCCTTCTGAATTCACTCTGGGAATAATGCTGTTTTATTTAGGGGAGAAGAGAAAAAAAAGAAAATACGTTTAGAAAAATCGGGGGTTTCCTCTCTAAGAGCCAAATCTGGACTGCCATTCAAACTTTTCCTGGCTGCTTTTCTGTGCGGGACAGTTGATCTATAAAATTCAGCCTAGCTTGCTACAGGTTTCACCAGTCAATGCTTGCAAAACCTTTGTCATTTTCTAAAAATAAAAAAGCTAAAAGTTATTGTAGAAGAAGGGGCTTTTTTTTTGTCCCCTGCACAATGTGTCTTTTGTGAGGTTAATGCCATTCTGGGCTCTCCATGGCCCTGGACAATGAGACTCCCCAGGAACAAGGAAAGACTCTGGCTTTTTTTCTCTCTTGATTTTTTTTTTTTTAAGGGAAGGATGAAACATTCCTCCAGTCCAAACACAACTTCTACTTGGATTAAATAAATATTTATCTTTATTGTAGCCATTGTATATTTTTACCTTCAGATTGTCCGGTTTCTGATTATTATTTTAATTTTTTCATTGGCAACAGTTAATCTTTTTTTTTTTTTTTCCCTTTCAGTCCAAAGTGCAGGTCAGTGTAAAATGTAGCTGGCTGAAGGAAGACTGGTAAATTCTGAATTTTTCCATAATCTATCAGGTAAGGAAAATTATTCAGACCCTCAGGAGTATATTTGCTTCCTATTTATCTGTCTCCACGAACCTTCATAAATCTGTTAAAAATATTTAAGATGTAGCAGAAATAAATTTCTCCTTGTGGATCTTAAAAATTCACTTAAATGCTATGTTGTTTTTTTTTTTTTTAATGTAAATAGCATTAGAAGCGAACTTATAGCTGGTTTCTTATACAGAAGAGCGTGGAGAAAGTCAGTATCTCCACTAAGAGGCTATTGGTGAGAAATTCTGGATAAAAAATGTATTTCATGTTGCAATGTAGGAAAATGTCAGCTTAATCTGGTAAATACTTATGCTAATTTTATTGAGTGAATTCGTTATAAGGAGGAGAGGTACCAAGCTTGTATGACTGAATAATGCTTAGGCGATAATCCAGCATCTCTATGGATTATTTTATGTACAAAATGAAAAAAAAAAAGGAACTAAAAAATTCAGAATCCAAATCCTGCATTTAGCTGGCAGAAATTTTTAGACCAATCTGTTTTTAATATTGCATTGATGTGTATATTTCTTTGCCTCTCAAATGAATGGCTATATCTAGAAACATAAAAATATATGCATAAATGGATACATAAATATACATTTGAATGATTTTAGATGTCTGTGCATCTCTTTGTGAGGGAATATGTATGTGCACACAAACACCCAAGGTGTACCAGAATGCAGGTCTTGTACTGAGCAATGCTCTCTCTCTCTCTCTGGGGGTTTGTTTCAGATCAGTTAAAAGCTACTGTTCTTGCAAATATAACAGAGAAATGTTGCTTTAATGATGAAGATGTAGCGGGTGAATTTGAGTGAGACTGCTCCCTTTTCATTTTCAGAATCTGGGGTTGCCCAGCAGCTGTTATTTGGTCCTAAGCTAGAGATGCAATGGGCCAGTCATAGAGGGGGAAGGAGGCGAAGGAGATCTTAGGGAGATCTCGCTTTCACAGAACCTAGCTTCTGGGCCCTGGATTTTCTTCTCCTGGGGGAGGTGGGGGGGGCAGAAAAACAAAAATCAAAAAAAAAAAAAAAAGGGCGGAGGGGGGAAGGAAGAAGAAAAAAGTCAACCCCATGTGGAGGCAGGGGAGGTTAGAAAGACGCCTTGCCTTTCCGTACAACTCTAGTGCTAGATCTAAAAGAAGGGTTACAGGGTGAAGAATATGAGTCCCTTTTTTGAATGTGTATTGTTATTCTAAGTCTATTGTATGTACGTGTTACTGTCCTTTCATTTGCCACGACAACATATGGATTTCATAAATGCAGACAAGCCGCAGTGCATCTGTCTGGGTACTTAACACGATCCAAACATCCCTCTTCGTTCCGCTAACTCTGGCTCTTCCTCGAGCTCCCCGGCAGTGCTCAGGGCGCCGACCCATTGGCCCGGGCTCGCAGCCCCCTGCGGTCTAGCCCCTTTGTGGTCTCCTAGTGGGATCCAAGGTGGTGGCCGAGAAGAGAAGACGGGCTGCTCTTGCTGCTGCTGCGGGGGTCAGAGGCTCTGCTACTGAGGACCCCTGGGCGTGCGGGGAGGAAAGGGTTAAGCTGTCGGAGTCGGGAAGGGGCTGCACTCCTCCCAGAGCGAGGTGCAGCCACCAGCAGCTGTGATTTAGGGGTCAAGTCCGCGATCACCTTTCTTCTGCCTCTGGAAATGGCAGAAGATGAGGTCGGGAGGGAGAAAAAGGAGGGAGAGGCAGCCAGGCGCGCACTGGGTGCTCCATCCATACCTTCCCTCCCTCCACCTGCCCACCCGCCTCCTGACCCCTGACAAATCCAACAGTTCCACTTTCTCCTTAGGAGTTTGGGCTGAGGTTCTAAGCATCCAGAATTGCCCCCTCTGCCACTCTGCCCTACGGTTAAACCACTGCGTCTGGAGCCTCAACCACCAAATCACAAAGTTTACTCTAAATGCCCTAGAGGGTGAACGACTGGGTATGATGAGAATTGTCCTGGTTTGCAGGGAAACAGAGGTGCCCTTGGCAGCACAGGGGGATTTGGATGTTGGTACCAGCCCCTTCGGGTCACTGCTTCCAACAGTTGTGAGCAGAAGCACACAGTGGTGTCCATTATATGCATCTTCTTGCTTTGTGCCCATATTCTCAGCCAAGAAAGCTTCCTTCCCCCAAGCTCAGGCAGCCAGAGAATACTTTTGTCAAAATATTTTTCATGCCTGAAAGATAACCAAAAACCAAATTCAGATTTGTTTCTGAGGCGTTTCACTGGAAAAGAGCAAAGCGTCTGAAGTTCCTTGTGTTTTGGCACTGAGCCGGGTGCAGTGGGTAGTGGGCTCGGAACCCGGGTGATATCCTGGGACTGTAGGGGTGCCTACAAGGTGCTCACCAAAGGGGCCTTCACTGAGAAAGCAATTCTCAGGTCTACCCCCCACAAGGCTGGACTTTTGAACAATGACAACTCTTTTGGAAAGTTTCTCCAAGAAAAAGAAGCTTTTTGGTGGGAAAAGAACTGACTCAAAATGACAGAAAGAAGAACTAGATCCCTGAGGGGCAGAAGGCAGGTGAGGGGTGCTGAAAGAAGGTGGGGGGGAGGAACAATGGACGAGGTCCCCTACGCCGTGGCTGGGCATCGAGTTCCCAAGATGCCCTCATCCCATCTCCAGATACCAGAATGAAGGTGAATTGCCCTCATTTTAGCCTCTGCTTCCAGGGCCAAGTGCAGACCGGCTGCTCTAGAAGGCAGCTGAGGTCTGTCCTCTGAATCCGGCCACCCTTAACCCTGCCAGCACCTCCAAACCGCGGAAATCAAACCAAATTGGCCGCTTGAATCTAGAGAGATTTCATCCCTGGGGCAAGAGGGAGCAACACCTTTTTTTTTTTTTTTTTCCTTTTGAACTCCCAATTCAAAAGAGACCACAACCTACTCGAGTGCCATCCCGGGTACACGGATTGTGGGTGTGTTTCATTCCCCCCCCCCACCATTTCTCAGAAGTAAAACCTTTAAAGAATTAGCCCCAAACTTGGAGTGCCCCGTCCTTGAAAGAGTTTCAAATGATAAAGCTTGTTCTGCATTCCAAATGCATGGCAGCTTTGTGAAAATACAGGGCAATTTGTCGGTTGCAGGGTTTGAGTCAGGTGCCCAGTTTCTTCCACCTCCTGTCAGTGTAAAGCAAATCCCACCCTGGGGCTGGAGGCACCTCGGAGCCAGCAGCTCTCCTGGGGTGCACACGGCTGTCATCGTCCGCCAGGGCTGGCTTCCCTTTCAGTGACCTGGCCCTAGAAGTTAGCCCTTCATCTAAAGCCTGGGGTGGCAGGGAGAGAAGGAGCAAGAGAACTAACCTCATTGGCTTGTAAAAAGGTGAACAAACTACAGGGCAAGAGACCCTTAGTCCAGCTACGTTTGCTTTAGGGATTTCTAAGGGCATAACTTGGGGGGGAATGATGGAGGTTTCTGACTTGTCAGCCGCAGGCAGATAAGAAAGGATCCTTGAGAAGCACAAGCAGCGTGCTTGGGAGCAACTGAAACCTGGCGCCCATTGACGCGTATACCCCGCTAGGATGGGCGTGGGGAGTCGGTGCCCAAGGCAGCACGTGCAGGCAGTGTTGACACGCAGACTCGCAGCCCTGCGCTAATGGAGAGATGCACCGCTGAGCAGTCCCTCCACGCCTGCTTTCTTGCAGGCAAGGCTTGTTTAATGGCCAGGGAATCGGGAGCCTTACCCCACCCCTCCACCACCACCACCCTTTTATTTTTTTTTTGCTGAGAAATGTAAAAAGGAACCTATACCGTATACATATTCTGAAGACACGTGCATTTTTTTTCCTTGAGAAATACCTTGCACCATAATATTTCTGATTTAAGGGGCGAGAGAAATCTTTGAAGTGAAGGAAATCAGTGAGGGGGCGAACTCTCTTTTCCCGATTTTGTGTGCTTCTCCTCCAAGCCCGTAATGGGATTTAAAATGAACAATTCTCAGTCCTCGTCTCCCCTCCCATTCCAGTTCGCTCTCTTTGCCCCAGAAAACATCTGCGATAACCAACTGCACGTCTAAGGGGCCGGTTTCAAGAGAAACAAGGTTTGGGCCGTACATCAACTTTCTTTTTCTTCTTCAAATGAAGCTTAAATTTTTTTCCAAGGACAATTTAAGCACCAAACGACATCGAACAGACATTTTTCCAAGGCAAAAATTTTCCAATTCGTTTGTTTCCCATTCTTAGAAAGAGAGAGGGGGAGAAAAAAAAAAGCAAACCCCAATCTTTGTGCGCGCGCGCACGGAGGGCACGAAATTCCGAGGCCAGCGCTTGGTTAAGGTCAGTGGGCTGAGGGCAGGGCGCGGCCCCACGGGCTCCGAGGAGTCGGGACCACGCCAGGCCCGGGGCACACGGCGTGGGGTTTCAGCTAGCTGGGCTCCTCGCCTGAGGTCCTGCGGGCCCAGCCGGCACCAGGGCAGCGGGCGGACAGAGGACCCCTTCGGGCAGGGCCACTCCCCTATTTAAATCCAAGGCTCAGCAGGGCGACTAGGACCTTAGAAGTCGGCGAGGTAGAGCGCAGGTGCTGTCCCCATCCTCTCCAAGAACCATAACCTTTGGGGTCCAGACAGTTTCGTGTGACACCAAGCACAGTTCACTGCGCCCGTGTGCGCATCCCTAATGTCTGGCACATCCAGCCCCATCAAGGGAAACCTTTATTCTTCCGCCTCCTCAGGCCTCTCAGGAGGAAGCCTCGCTGCTCAGACCCCTGGAGAGGCCGGCTGGGGAACTTGAGTCGGCTAGGCACCCACCGGACTGCGGTCCTGAGACAGGGGCGCCCCTCACAGGTGCGCGCGTGCCACGGCCCCACGGCCCCAAGGCCCCTCGGCTGGGTGGGAGAATTGGGCCCCCAGCGGAGCCATTCGCACATCCCACTGCAACCCCCAGAAAACCAAGCGGGGCCCAGGTCCTGGCCCCGACAGCTGCCTGGGAGGAAGAGGGTGCTGCTGCGGCCGCGGGCACACCTCTGGGGGAGGCTGGAGCTGCCCGGGCCCAGCGTCTGCCTCCCACTCCCCATCCTGGGCCCCTTTATGTTTATTTCCTTCGCTGGGCTTTCCAGCTTCCTTCAGGACACCAGAGGCCCAAGCCGGTCCTGAGGGGCACCACGGTCCGGCCAGAGGCCCACGAAGGCTGTTGGGAGCCTTGAACCCAACTGCAAGAGGATCGTGGGCGGGACATCCAGGCAGCGGCTCCGAGGTCTGGGGCCGCGGGCGGGTCTGCATCCCCGCAGCGGAGGGCTGAGCGTGGAGCACCCCCCGGGGTCCCACGACCCTCTAGGAACCCGCTGGCCAAGAAGGTTAAAGTGGGGGTTTAGGGCGTGCGAGGGGCCGACTCCAGGAGCGCCGGTGTCTGCCTGTTTGGTTTTGCTCGGCTCCCTCCCTCGCGTTTTGTCTGGGAAGAAAAAGGAAAGCCTGCGGATTTGTGCCGGCCCCTCTTCCCGCAGTCTGGGAACGCTGCAGCAGGAAGAATGGCTCAGAACGACACTTAAGCCCAGACACTTGAATGCTAAAGGTTAAACTTACAGTCTTGAGGGAAGGGCTTCCTGCCAACTGGAACAGTGGTGCTCACAGCCGGCCCTCCTCCACCCCGCCCAGCCCCCTCCAGGTACTGCCCAAGTCACGACTCTGGGCTTTGTGCGCAGCAGAGAGGTGTCCCTGGGAGCTGGCTCTTCACACCCACCCCTCACCTCCAGGGACCCTCTTCTTGTCTACCTGGCCTATGGTTGGTTGTAGCTCAACTTACTTTGGTGATCCCTAACCTGTGGTTCCAAATAATTTCTGCCGTGAGGCTGGGATGAACCCTCCTTTGCAACAAAGATGCCAAGTTCACTTAGGTGGAAACCACCTTCATCCCTTGTCCCTTTGCACTGGATGCCTGGTGGCCGCAGTAGGCAAAACCAGAGCTAGCGCACTGAACTTAATGCCCAGCATAAAGGGGTCTGCAGAGAGATCTAGGAGACAGACCAGCGGCTGGCAAGGGTCCCACAAAAGAATAGCCACAGGATCCCTGTGCTGGGGACAAGACACCCCTTTCTTTTCCTCAGACTACCCCCCCCCAAAAAAAAATGAGGACAAAATACAACCAAAGTGCCCTTAAAGTGGGGCATTCCAGCAAGGGATGGAGGTTCTTATTAGGAGCCTGGCAAACTAACCCCTTCTGCATCCTCTCTCCCTGCCTGAAGGTTCCCCCATTTTTTTTTTTTTTTTTTGATCACTTACCCTGTTAGTTCCCCAGTGCACACTATACCTGTAATTACACCCAGTTTTCCTGGAACTTTGAGCAATGGGTATTATTAATCCCATTTTACAGACCAGGAGTATCAGACTCCAGGAGAGTAAGGTCACACAGCTATTAATTGGCTCAGCTTGAATTCGAACCCAGGTCCTTTTGACTTGAAAGCTGTTTTTGTTATACCTATACCCTTGACTTCTTGTTGAGGGCAGGAGAAACAGGTAAAAGAAAAGCCCGTGAGCTGAGGGAGGAAAGAAACATATTCTAGTTTTGATATGGATTCAGGGCTAACTTCAAGGTGAGGGAACACGTCATTCAAAGTCAGGGTGTCATCTAAAGGCCAAAGGACAGGGCGGCAATGAAATATAATACTGTGAACCAGGCCCCACCCCAGGGTGACAGCAATCTATCAGCCCTGAAACAACTGTTCAGTGTCCCCTGGATTTGCAGGCCTGCACTGCCCATACCAGGAGCAGCTCTAACCAGAACTTTTTTTTGTTTTTCTTTGTACATTTCCTTACAATGTCTGAAGCTCAGACAAGTTCCTTACTTCTGTGAGTCAGCAGGGCCAACAGGAAGGGATGATCAGATGACCAATTACTCATGGACAAATATGAGGAAATTCAGGAAGGTAGAAAGAAGAGAGGGCAGTGACACTGAAATGGCAGACCTGGAGTGGGGATCCTCTGGTCCCCAGAGCTGAGTTCTTTAGCCCTGACCACTGGGGGTGTGGAATGTGCAGCAGGAGGCCTGGACCCTCCTGGGAACGATGTCTGCCTGGTTTATATAGTTGAGTTTTCCACCAGCTTGGCTTTTACCTGCACCACAAAGCATGGACACCCCACTGTGTGCAGAGGGGGGGCCGGCGGGGCTGCAGTGAGAGGATTCACTGGTCAGTCCTGCTTGCCCCCTCAACCCCAGGCTGATGTCCATCTCTGGGTTTAGCTGGGTTGATGTGGACTGAAGCTGAAGAAGTGTGAGGGTGTGTAACTGGGTAGGAACTGGCCGGGCCCACACGGAGGGGCTGCCGAAAGCCTTGTTAAGGAAGCCTCCTGACCAGGCAATCCAATTACATAATGCTGCAAAAATAACTCGGGGCTGGGAGTCTTGTCAGAGAGTGACGTATTTTGTTAACGGATTGGGGTATCAAATATCTATCTTTCAGACCCAGGACTGAAAGGATGCTTGTGACACAGATGGATTCCCCTCCCCCCACTGCATTAGGGACTTCTGAATTTGGGGGCAAGGGGGCAGGGAGAAGCAGTGAGGGTACACATCTCTTTCTCCCCTCCTTTTTCCCCAGGTGCAACCAAAGCCAACTTGAATGGCGCTGCATCTGCCGGCTCTGAGTCTGCCGAGGGAGTCACATAAATGAGTTCTGTAGGGTTTCTGCTCAACACAGGTCCAAGACGGTGGAGGGAAAGAAAGGAGGGGCGGGAAAGGAAAAAAATGAAAAGAAAAGAGTGAAAGAGGTTTTTGTTTTGTGTGAGTGGAACAGGGTGGGGATGTATTATCTTATTATTTCTATTTAGACTAGACTAGGACTTCCATACAAGGACTGGTCCCAATTTGCTCAGAATTGTCCCAGATTTCAAACTGCCTGGAAAACCGAAACAGTCGGTCATTTCTATCTTCCACAGGCTTTGTCGAAATTTTACAAGGACGTACCAAACTAAAACAAGGTAGATCTTTCCAAAGTAGTATCAGTCTAACAATGATTTGAAGGAATATTTCAGCAGAGATGCAAAGATCCTGTTTCTAGGAATTTAAAGAAAGAGCCCTTCCCTCCCCCACTGACATGTTGGCTTCTAGAGCTTTCCAGGTGGGGGAATTACCTGTTCCATCCTTTCTGCTTTTCAGATGAAGTTTCCAAAATGGCCTTGGTCATTCTAAAATGTCATGTTTTGCTTGCGGACCATTTTGTGAATCATTTTGAATATATCTCCGCTTGAAAGTCATTGTAACTTTTTTCTTTTCCCCCCACCTAAACTCGTTCATGGGGGTCTCAGTTTCTCCCTGCAGCACCAGGGGTATCACCTACTGAACTGTACCCAGCTCCATTAATATATTCTCAAAATTGTCAGCGCTTTGCCCCCTAATGTCGAGCATAGCAGTATCAGAGCCTTACATCTTAAACACCAACCTTCCAATCCACCCTTCCCATAGACCCACCCGACCCCACAGTGAGGGTAATAGGTCTGCGCCAGACGCCCACCGCATGGGGCAGGGGGGCTTAGAATGACATTCAGCCCACCTCCATCCTTTTTACAAATCAACCTGTCTCTAACTCCTTGAGCTAATTATAAAAGCAAACAGCGATCCCTCCCTGAGTCATAGTCCTTGGCTCATAAAAATGCAGTTCCACGCTGAGACCACCTCGCCGTCCACAGGCACAGCGGCTGCCCGCGCAGGACTGGGCAGCCAGGAAAGGGTGAGAGACAGCGCTCCGCCCCCTCGCCCAGCAGGCGCTGCCTTTATGGAGTCTATTTCCAGTCTGTTTACCTGGCAAGGACCACGTGACCGATCCAGAAGGAAATGCTGACATCATTGACTCTCTCACACATGTGTGGCCCCCCCCTCCCCGGCTGCATTCCGGCCTCCATCCTCCGCCTCTCTCCAGCCGCCCCCTCCCCCAACAAGGGCCTTCTACTTATTTCTCTGCCTTTCTCGCGTCTCACGTTCCTTTCCTTTGTTTTCTTTTTCCTTGGAGTGTCTCACAGACTGTCTTGGACGCACACACATGCATTCTCTTCTCCCTCTCTCTCCCGTTTGCCTTTTCTAAAGCGCCTTTCTTCCTCTTTCAGTCTCTATCAGATCTGCGGCCACTGAGTCTTCACTCTTTGTAAAAAGCACTTCCTTTTTCTCTATAGGTTTGCGATTTCTAAATGAAAAAACAATTCTGGGAGCCTTCATCAGCCTTCTAGTCCAAGGGCGAAGGGGAAACGCAGGGCAAGGCAGCTTGGTCCAGCCACTCAATTTCCTGCTCCAGTGGGCTTGGAGATTTAGGTGTTGGGGGTTCCTTCAAACGTGCCTTCTTTTCTTTCTATTCAGTTCTTATCCTTCCAGCTTCCCTCCCGCATCCCCCTTCCTACTCCAGCCGGTGCCCTCCGATCCCCTCTGGTCCTCTCCTCAGTGGGACCACAGGTGCCGCAGCTTTGGCCTTGCTCTCTGGTGTCTGCTGTGCTCATTCTCTAAGGGGCCAAGGGGGCTTCTTAGCACCCACCCAGCTCAGGACCCAGAGTTCTGGAAGACCCTGCAGCTGACAGGAGGGTCCTGGGTCCCTGCAGGTGCCTCCTGCCTGTTCAGACACCTTCTTTTTTTTTTTTAAGGAAAGGTGCAGGTGGGAATGAAGGGGACCAGAAGCAAACAGGAAGACAAGAAGAAGCATCTTTATTTATCTTATGCAATTGTTTATCCTGCTCTGCCCCCAGCCCCAGGATTCCATACATCCTTGGGATGTATGTGGACCATGCCCGGCTGGAGGCGGCAGACCCAACCGCTCCTCCACCAGGGCGCGCCTCAGAGGCCATTTCTATGAGGAAAGGTTTGGTTTGGCTCCAGGAGAGCTCTCCTTGTGCACCTACGTGCCAAGCCAAAGCATGCAGTTTAGAGGAAATGTCTCATAAAGACACAGAAGCCTCACACTGTTTATTTATCCTTAAAGAAAGGTGCAGACGTGATGTCCCTAGAAACCACCTCAAAAGCGAGCCCTGAGGCCAGAGGGTGAAACAACTAGGGAATCAAAGGGAATGACTTGCCTGGGCAGAGGACAGATTGCAGACTCACCTGCCCTTTGCTCCCCGCCAGCCCCCACCCCAGGCTGTCATCTCCTGGGTTCACACATCCTTCAGTGTGGGGTAGGGCAGGGAGGTGGAAGGCAAGAGTGAGGCCATTATGTAATCATTACTTAAGTGTGCACTCAATCCTCAACAGATAGACAGTGAACTTTTCCAGGAGGACATGCGTTTTTTTCAGTTTTTGTTTTTGTTTTTTTTTCAAAGAGGAAGGAAGGAAGAGGAGGAAGAAACATATTTAGTTGTTTATTTGATTTTTCATCCTGGCCCCAAGTCTTGAACTCAGGTCTTTGGGCTTTAGTATCTCAGTCATTTGAGCCACAGGGGCACAGCCAACTTGATGTTATAAGAAAAATAAGAAAGATAGCATCCTATTGGCAGACCCTAGTAGATTCAAGAGATAGGACCTGTACTATTAAAGGAGCACTGGTCTTCAATGTTGACATACATTCTTACTTCTTGAGAAATATTTGCAGTACTCTGACCCTTAAAATAGCCCTGACAATCAGGAGTGAATTCAGATCTTATAAGGTTACCTTCTAGACACCTTCTTACAGATCAGTGAACAAAGTTGATGCAGGGTGGGTCTGATGGAGGGGACTTTTAATTTTTAATTTTTTTTTTTTTTTTTTTAAAGAAAAGGTACAGGCAGGAATGAATTTGAATAGGGAGACAGGCAGGAAGAGAGAGGAGGGAAAAGCATTTATTTATTTCAGTTAGTTGTGCATCTTGGTTGTTCCCCTAGCTTAGGGTTGCAAACCCAGGTCCTTGAAATGGGTGTAGATGGACTAAGCCTGATGAACTTAGGGTGCAGCACTGTTTTAAATTTTTTTCTTTCCTCTGGCCTCAAGTTTCAAACCTGGGACCTTGGACTTTACATGGCCTGTACCTTAAACAGTGAACCACAGGATTACACTGCCAGACATAGATATGTTATAAGAAATATGTTACAAGATACATCTCTTCAGACATGTCAGGATCTAAATCCTTTTCAGACATGTCGGGAATCCAGAACTTTCTGTGGACTTTAACTAGTCTGTATACATTTTAACTTTAAACTTCTAAATGTTATAGGCCAAGGCTCCACTGTTTTGACTTGTCAGCTGTTGGTCAACTAAATGATTGTTGTGGTTTTAGAACCCAAACAAAGTGGTATTACAAAGAATGTCATTCTTATCACCCTGCATATTTATGGGGCCCATGCTAAATGAAAAATACAAAAGGATAAAGTAGGGTACAGGCTCCAAACTCTTGACTGTGGATTTGAGATTCCCCTGTCATGGATTCTACACTGTCTAATATCAATTTTTGTCAAACTTAAAGCCAAAGGTGGTAAAGAGAGGTGATAAGAGTGGTAGGAAATATACAAAAACATAGAAGGGTCCTCAGACTTTAATACGGTGCCTTTCAACTTAGGAAGGATATGGGATAGCATGTTCAGAAAGTTCTCTTCCCATCCCGAGTTTAGCTCAGGCTTATTGCCTCCTGTGGACTCTGTCCCAGGCCCAGGGTGAGAGCTGACCTCACCCACCTTCTCATATTCAACTCTCTGGGTTGGTTTCCTGGATTAGTTTACAGCTACACAGGTGCCCAACTAGATCTAGTTGTTCCACCATACAAGACCTGTGGTGGTGTAGAAACGCATGCTCTATGAAGAGATTTTTATTCATGCTATGGGTAACCCCACCTGCTTCCCCAAGGATAGGCACCATATGGAGTATAACTGAACTCATCTCCTTAAATGCCCTCAGTGCTAATTGGTACTCAGTGATGTGCCCGTGGTGAAGAGGAGAATAATGATAATGTTGATGACAATGATGAAGGCATTAAATTGCTAATAATGATTCCAGGATTCAAAGAGTTCGGGGGCAGACAAATATGTTTCAACACAGGGTAGAATGAATGAAGAGAGTTTAAGACTTCCACTGAGTATTTTTCTGAGATCTGGTTCTTGATGAAAGCAAAACAGGAAAGAAAATAAACCTAGTAAAAGAAACACTGGGCAACACGGGCTTAACAAAAATGCTAACTGGATTGACAATCACTTTTCATCATCAGTGCATTTTAAAAATAGATGATTAGTTACCTATGACTTCTGACTTAAGGCAAATAGCCACAGAACAGAAAGTTCTCTGCTGGTACCTAGAACATAAAGTCTCTCTCTTAATCTGCTCAGGCAGGATATTAGAGAGGTGATGATGGTGGATCAGGACAGATGCTCCTTACAGCCAAGGCCTGAAGAAGGACCGAAAGTCTGAGATGGGTGTATCTTGCAATGACAGGCGAATTATAAATCAATAAACATATTAAAACATATAGCAAAGTAAATAAATATAAGAACTCCTTAACTACCCAGAAGAGTTTTCTTAAAACTTGAGAGTGGTGGTGCACCCTGGTGGGGTAGCGGTCAGGCACAGCTCACCTACATCCCAAGGACCAGGGTTTGAGTCCTGGGACTGGTGGAACAAACAAGATGACCAACTAAATAAAAATCAATAAGATGCTTCTTCCTCCTCGGTCTCCCTGCCTGCCTGCCTCTGCTGACCTTCATTCCTGTCTGCACCTTCCCTTAAACAACCAGCCAACCTGAGAGCAAACATATCACCACAGCTGGTGCCAGCTCTGCCCCTCGGAGTTCAGTGGTCTCTAGCAAGTCACTTACTCCTGGGAGTGTGTTTTCATCCTGTAAAATGGAGATAACAGCACACATCCCAGAGGTGTTTGAGGATTCAATAAAATGGTAGATATAAAGATCTAACACCATGCTTGGCACCTGGCAGGCATTCAATACAAGGCAGAAATAAGTGATTAAACTATACAGATATGAGTGATGAACAACTATATTAGATAAAATGCTGCTTCTTCCACTCTCTTTCTGCTGGCCTGTCTCTGTTTGCCTTCATTCCTGCCTGCACCTTTCCTTAAAACAAAAAACCAAGCAAACATATAACAGATATTCTTTACTGTACTGTGGGGTTGGAGTGTGAAGAGCCAATAATTGGGAAAAAGCTGCATAAACTAATGAGGCCTAAAAAAACAAGATATCCTTCATAGGTATTACTGAGCCCTGCATTAAATGCGTTCATATTTTGAAATGGGGCTGAGAGTCAGATATATTATTCTGGACAAACTTTCTCCACATATGGGTATCTGACATACCTCATTTCTGTCATAAAAATGTGGAAATATAAGGAATCCAACCTGCTACTGGACTTCCTCAGGGGAGGTCTGTGGAGATTAATAGTGTACAAAGGACACGTGTTATGAATGCATGGGCTCCCTGCAGGAGAGGGACGAGGTAAACCCAAGGAGCAATTATCACGTAATATCATCACCATTGCTAGCAACAGACTCTTTCCTAGGCTGGAATAGAATTTCCAGAAGTAGCTTTCCCTTTTGGAATTACAGGGTTTGACAGATTTATTTCCACACATCTCACTTGCTTTCAGAGTTATTGTTTCCTCTTATTATCATTATTATTATTATTATTATCATCATCATCATTATTACCTCTCTCTTGGGTGACAGAGAAGCCTGAGAGACTATTCTGTCAGGAAATTCTTGGGGGGTTTTCAGAAGAATGTACAAGCTGGGTGTATATGAATGACTGTGAATGGCCAGCATTGTTTTTATTTTATTAAAAAATACATATTCATAAACTATCTTCTGAGCATAGCTGAATAATCAAAACCACAAAGGACAAACGTGTCAGATACACTTTCCAGCATTCAAAGTCTCCTTTTGGAGTAAGTTGCCATCATTTCTTCCTCTTAAAGCAGATCAGGTAACTTTCCCCCTCACAAGAGCCTCACAAGAAAAGGCTATGCCATTAAGTCTGGACCCCAGGACAGGACACAGGTGTCCTGCTGGGCATCCAATGCCAAGCCCCACATTTTCTGAGTGTATGGACCATGGTGTTGCACATTCCAGCATCTTGTGACATAAAATACAGATGACATTTATCCTTTCCCCTCAGTCTACTAAAATCTTGTTACTCTTTCATGGAAGGAAATGAATCCATTTGACAGGACTTGTTCTATCAGGTGATACGATTCCCAACACTGGCTTCATTACCGGTTATTCTAGAAATGATTTGGCAAGCATTTTTTTTTCCGGGTAAAGCTCCAAATTAGAACATTATGAACTTCCCTTTTGCCTTTTAAAAATAGAGGTATTCATTTTGCTTCTTTCCAGTCTCTCCAAGTGTTTAAAAGTGAAGTTACTCTCCCATGATTTTAGCCAATAACAACAGATACCCTTATAAAACAACAACAACAACAACAACAAAAACTTTTACCCTGCAAAAAAATCTACTTTAAAAAATAGGGTGTTTGTACCAGCATGGAAGGGATATTTGCAAGTTGACCTCGCAAAAGTAATGAGGAAGCAAATGGTTGAGGCTTAAGACCGCTCCTTTGACAGACCTGCTTTTGAGATCTCTTCTCTGGATTAAGGTCTTTTCTGAAGGGATTTCTGAATTGAATGGGTTCAAGGTTAAAAAGACAGATCTGGTGAATTTTCTGACTGTGTCCATCTTATAAGTCAACATCATCGTGTTCCATCAACGTACTGAAAAAATCCACTAGACGGTAAATGAGAAAAATGGGAGAAGATGCATGAAACCCTCAGAACTTAGGCCTCTCGCCATAAATCCAGTGATGGCAGGGTCTCTACACATCCAGATCTCAGGATTCAATAAAAACATGACATTTCCAGAATGCACATTACAGGGGTACAAACTTCAAGATCAGAGAAGCCCCAACTCTGTACAAATCAAGATGGGAGCACCAGGGGGACACCCTTGAAATGATAGCTATCTTGGGTACTTCTGCGAGTATCTTGGGCTTGGAGTTTAAGTTTAAGAGAGACAGATACTTGTTTAAAGATGCTGAAGCAGAAAACCCTCCATGCCCTTGACAGGTCAAAAGTTTACCAATTTTTGTGAGCCTGAAATGTAAGGTCTTGGATCCTTTTTTGATTCATCAGGCTGATTCCCACCCAGGTTACCCTCACCATCTGCTCTCTTCATTGAGACCTCTTGGCTGCTCAACACTGCCGGAAATGGAAACAACTGGAGTTGACTGCACCCTCTCTGACGTTCTACAATGCAAATGCCCATCATGGGTGGCTAGTTACTCCTCCACTTCCCCGAACCTGCTCCTCTGCACCCCTTCATACTCCTGAAACCCCCATGAACCCCACTCTTCTTAACATTTTGATACCATGTTTCTTGAAACCATGGCTGGAATGAACTGGATCACCTTGTCCATTGCATTACCTTTTTTTAAATGATTATTTAAAGAAAAGATACAGGCAGGAATGAAGGTGAGCAGAGACAGGCAGGAAGAGAGAGGAGGAAGAAGCACTTTACTTAGTTGTTCATCTTGGTTATCTGCCTCACCCCCACATCCTCCATCCCAGGTTGTGAACCCAGGTCCTTGGAAGGCACGTGAATTGCATCCAGCAGACTTAACCATTAAGCTACTACAATGCACTGCCGTGGCATGGATTTACAGAGCCTTGCATGGCATCTTCTTTCTACCAAAACATGCCTTTGTGCCCTCAACCATTACTCCTTTGTCCTGTTCTCCCTTGCTTCCACTGCAGTTTTCCTGGGCTCTAGAACCCAACACTTCCAGGTCCATCAATCCCCGCTTCCTTTACTTATGTTTCTCCCCCTATTCCGATCTGCATGTGCACTTGCCTCCATCACTCTCATAGCTTTCTTTAATCAATTCATTCTTTTTTCTTTTTTTTTTTTTAAACGAAAGGTGCAGACATGGGATGAAGGTGAGTAAGCAGGCAGGAGGAGAGAGGAGGAAGAATCATTTTATTTTTACTTAGTTGTTCACACTGGTTGTTCCCTCTGGACTTGGGACTTGAATCCGCAGGGGTATGTGGCCTGTGCTCCATCGGAGGCAATTGGCCTAACAGCTACTCCACTAGGGTGCACCTCAGCCCATTTCTATTTGGGGACCTACATCTGCTCTATTCTCTATGAAAAACAAAACGCAACAAACAAAACCTCCCTCGAGCCTACCACCTATGCATCATGCTACCCTTGCATCGACTATACCCAACTTCTTAAAATAATCATCTAAACAGGTTCTCCAGTCCATGACTGAATCTCTCCAGCCCTGTGGGTGTCTCTGACAACTGGAGAAGGATGGTCATTATTTTGAAACTAAATTGATTCCTGTTTAGTTTTTGCCTTCTGGCCCAGTTATCATCTTGTGAAGCCACAGAGAGTAAGTTGATTCCCTCTGCAGACCATTTCTCCCATTTTGTCCTCTCTGATCTTTCTGACCTATGCCCTACCAGCTCCTTCCAGTGTTCTTTACATGACCTGGTTCTCAGTCTCTCTGCCTCCCTGTTTCCAGTTTGACTCTCTTTTTAAAGGGTTGTGTCCCAAGGTTGAATGTCAGTGATCCTCCTCCACTCCACCCAGCACAGTAGATGGGGGTTCTCACCTGCTTTGTTCTTCTCGTTATACTTTACAACAATACTATCGTTGGCTCTACATCTATCAACTTATACCTCTAAGACAGTGGCTTACTAAGGGTGACCCATGAAGCTTCTACTTCAAAATGACCCCAGAAGCCTTGATACAGACAGATCCTTGGGCACCACCTCAAACAAGTTGAATCTGACAATCTGGAGCTGGCACCTGGGAATCCACATTTTAAACAAGTATGCCAGATGAGTCTTAAGGCACATGAAATATAGGGGGAAAGCCTTTTCTCCACATCTGTTACCAAGCCTGGCCACCTCTCCTGTGTGCGTGCAGATGGGATTTTAGATCCAAGACAAGAGTTTCCCTTTTCTTGTAGTCTATGCCATCTTGTTAGAGACAGTGCACTCGCCCAGCCTATCAGAAGCGGTTGAATCCTTTATACTGCAACATGTGATTTCTTGACCACTCACTACACGTGGATGGAGACCCCAAATCATCATATCACAGCTGCAGGAAACTCCTTGCACACTGACACCAACTACAGTCAACCAATGACTAACAAACTTCTACTTCACCTTCTTTCCCCTGAAATAAATGGACAAATTGTCACGTGCCATGTTGCCAAACATCTTGGCAAAGCTCAGCTATTCTTCTGTCTGCCCTACTTCCCAGGCTACTGGTCTACCCCGAGCCTGTCAAAGAAGGAAATAGAGTGTTTTCACTTACGCATTCCAGAATCTGTGGCTGGGCAATGTGTGCAGAATCCACATTCTTTTCTTGTGACCTTATTCTAAATGCTTAATACTTAAGTTTGGGGTGCTATAACCTATCTTATAAATGTCTTTTTATTTTTTTATTTTTTTTTTTTTAAGGAGAGATGCAGGTAGGGATGAAGGTGAGCAGAGGCAGGTAGGCAAGAAGAGACAGGAGGAAGAAACACTTCATTTTATTCAGTTATTCATTCTGGTTGTTTCCCCTGACCCCAGGACATGAACCAGAATTCTTGGGATGTACATGGAATTCTCCGGCCAAACTGCTATTCTCTCAGAGTGCACCTGTACATGCTCTTATCTACTTTTATTTTCTCTGCCCTCAGCCTGGGTCTCAAACTTGGGTCCACAGTTTTCAGAGACTGCGTCTCAGCCACCTGAGCCACAGAGGGGAAACACACACTCCTGATTCTACTACTAGACAAAGCTCCTGAGCTCTGAAGTTGTATCTGGTCTTTACATGTCTCATGGTAGCCATTACAGTGTCCTTCTCAGTAGCTTTTCTTTGAATGAATTTTCTGTTTTAGTCCCATTAACTCACTTTGTTTGGAACCAGATGAAAGCAGACTCTAGTGAATACTGGGAGACTACGCTCCTTAGACATGAAGGAAGGGGTGAGGTGGACAGATCCCCATGGGACCCAACGTTTTTCTCTTTGTCATTCATTCAGATGAGCCTGCTAGGATAAAGGCCTTCTGTGAAATGAAGTGTGATGGAAACACGGTGAAATGATGACAGTTTCTGCAACATAACTTCTCTGGAATCTGTGGCGATGGCCAAACAAGACTCAGGAAAGAGAGGATTAGAATCACCTTGGCTTAGTCAGAATGACATGCAAGCCAGTTAGGGGCTTGATTCTAATGAGACCTTGATGATGATACAGACAAAGTATACATAGGACATGACATGGCTAGATAAGGAAATCTAGTTTCTTCTAGATCATAACTGCTCAGACTTCTCAGTAATCCTCTGATAATTAAGGCTGTCAGGGGGACATACTGGAAATGGTGACTTCCAGGGATCAAGTGACTTTCTTCGGGGTCACATCTTATCTTTCCTGTTTCATATAGACCCCAGAAGACTCCACAAATACTCTTGAATATTCCTCCACTGAAAAAAGCTGCATAGCCCCAGCCAGGTCTCCACACACCTATTTTACATGAGCTCTAGAGCAGGGATGCTCAACTAGGGGGTGACATTGCCTCCCCGCCCCAGGAATATTTGGTGATGTCTGGAGAGATGTTTGCTTGTCACATTGGGGAAAGGTGTCACTTGGCATCTAGCAGGTAGAGGCCAGGGGCGCTGCTAACCATCCTACAATACACAGGTCACCCTCCCTCCAGGAACCAAGAATTACCTGGTTCAAAATACTAATAGGAATGATTTCAGTAAGAGCAGCAGCAAGATTGCTGCTACTAAGAGTCACTGGTGTAGGACTATGGCTCCAACCTAGAAAGATGGGCTCATCTCAGAAGCTCATGTAACTCCACCTGCTGTGGTCTGTGAAATGCTCCAGAGATGGCACACACTGTAAGAGACTCTGCAGTGCTGCGATCAGGCAGGGCTACCAAGGCTGGAAGGCCCACCCTGTGGACGGTTTGGGTGGAAGCCCGAAGAGAAGGCTCTGCACGCTTCTCATCGCTATAGGTGAAACCTCAGGTGAACTGACTGCCTGCAAGAGTCTTTGGGAGAAACTCCGCCCAGAGGGCAGCCTCCTTCTCTACAGTGGAGACATGCAGTCTCCATAGACCCAGGCAAGAACTCCGAACCTCCGCCTCTAAAGCTGTAGCGGATCTTTAAGGATCCGAGAATGTGTGGGGAATGCGAAGAAAATGTTCCAGCCGGGAAGAGTGTTGTTTTGTGCCGATCGCACAGAAGTCTCGGTCTTAGGGGGATGAAAAGGGAACTCAGAGAAGCCCCTAAATGACAGGTATGCTTCCCCCAACTTTCTGTTGTTTTTGATACAGCCAAGATTGTAAACTTCACCAGTTTAAAGTAAGATATAAATATATATATATATTTATATATTTATATCTTACTGGGAAGCTGTTACATTTAATGAAGCCTCCAGATGCCCTCTGAGAGATGATTATAACTCTAATTAAAAATGGAGAATGACAGACAGGAACCTCCTGGGATTCTAGAAGCAAGTGGCATTCTTACATCTTCTTTCATGGACAAGATGACTTTGTTCATATCACTTTGGGCTCTTCCCAGTATAAATGGATAGTCAAACTTTAATACATTACTAGATTTTCTGTGGTTCAAGGATCAGGAAATGGTTTTAATTGCAAAGAACAAGAAGTTTATAAGTCAAGCTAGACTTAAAAAAAATATACCTGCAAGTACAGGTGTTTCTCCTTGATTCCTATAGCCTAGACAAGAGGTATCATCTAAATGACATCTGTTTAGCAGGAAATCTAGACACGGAGAAGAACAAGGGAGCAACATGAGGGTGAAGGCTACCCCTCAGGATTTTAGGGACCAGGTAGGGATAACGAGTCAGAGTAGGACTAGGAATCCAGGTACTCAGCTAAGGCTAAAGATATAATATAGGTCCTTAAGGTATGGTAGTCAAATATAGGCTCAGGAGATCATGAATATTGAGATATCAGTTTACGAAGACAGAACCATAAATAGTTCATCTTATCATAAGAGGTCCGTCTAACTCTACAGTCTGGCCACTTGGACTAGTCATTGCAGAGCCCTGGTCATATGTAGGTTCTGGAAGAGATGTCATACTATTTAATGTCTATGTGGAGATGCTGGGGCTGGGGTGTAACCAAAGAAAGCCAGAAGCAGAAAGGCATGGTTCCTTGGAGGGTCTTAGGGTTGGGTCCTTTGGACTTGATAGAGTCCTGGGCCCAGATGTCAGAAGCTACGCAGTCACACACCTATTTTCCAAGACAAAGGTGTCTTGACATAATGCTTAAGTTAACTTACATTAGACATCTCTTTAATCAATGCCCATCTTTTACTAAGGAGAAATCAAATAAGAGAGTGCTGGGCCAAACTGAAACTAATGATATCAGTGAATGAAGGCCTGAATGAAAGAAACATCAGGGACTCCACTGTGGTTAAACCATGGTGGTTGCACTATCCATTGACCCTGCACCATCTTGAATCAGGGTACAGGTGTCTGACAATAGAAGCCCTGTGACCCAAGATTCATTCCTGGATAGGATGAATGCCCAGGGCTGGGGTCTCATGTTTGTGAACACCAAGCCTGAGGCAGGACATCAGTCTGAGAGACTGACCTTCAGGTTCTAATCGTACTAAGCAACTCCTTTATTAGTGACTGGCAAGATTAGAGATTCCTTCCACCAATGTCTAGGCCAGGGGGACTGTCTACAGGATATAGGGAAGAAGAAATACTCCAGAATCCAAACTATGGTTGCCTTGAAGCTGGGGATCCCCAAGCTCATCTCCAGCCTTGATTTCCCCCCACATTCTAACAAGATCCATAAAATATTTACCTCTGGTTCCCAAATAGTCTGTTCCCTCTGCTGGGAATGTGTTGCCTCCTCGCCATCAATATCTACTTGAACAATCTCCTTGACTGTCTCTCGTGAGGCAGAATGCTCTTGGAGCACAGGGGTCATTTGTTCAAGTGTGTGTGTACTATGTGCCTTTCACTGTACCTGCTCATTGATTATGTTTAATACGTGTTTGGGAAAGGAGGGTAGGTAAGGGGTTAAAGAAGCCACAAAGACCACTAAACAGGTAGACTGCAGCCCCAGGCTCTTCCAAAAAGGATTTTGGCTGGGCTGGCCAGCCTGGCAGAGACCACAGCCAGGAGGTCTACAAAGGAATAGGTAACAGTGTTCAGCAGGTGTGCAAGGGAGGGGCTGCGGGGCTCGGATTCCCACTGTGCTCATTGGCAGAATCCCAGGGAATCTCCCTTTCTTGGCCCAGTTAGTGATTGACCTTTCTGGAAGGTGAGCACATAGCTCTGTGCTAGTGACACCTTTGTAGAGCCGGAGGTTGCCTCTGTCACAGGGCTCTCAGCAACCTCGAGGCAGGGCCTGGCTGAGCCCCGTCGCTATCCTACCCACATCCACGGAGGCTGCTGAAATGGGATATTATGGTATTTGATCAAAAATCACCACTCTTAGTTTTGGTGCAATGCTTTTATCTATTTACCAATCCTCATGTGGAGAGCCGACAAAGTGGGGTCCTCATTCAGAAGCTGCCCAAATATAGCTTTCTGAAAGTGCTTCTTAATTCTCCAAATTCTACCCACTGGTGTAACAGAGATTACAGTCACAGCCAACCCGGAGCGCACCTAGAAGGATTTTTCAAGATGCTAGAACTTGACAACAAAGGTCTCTCCTACCTCCCATCACTCTCCATTCACCTTTGCAAGCCAGTACATTCAGAATTCAGGAAGATTCCACAGCACCTTCAGCACGTATCCTTGACAGCTCTTAGAACTCCATTCTGCGGCTGTGTGAGCCATCCAAAACACAGCTTTCCAGTTCACTGTCAAACTCGATAATGTAGCATCCTACCACCGTACAGTCACGCTGCTGGAACTTGGAGGTATCTTACAGATGGACTGGTCTAAGCTGAGGGCGCCAGTCCCCAGCTGGGGAAGGTAAGTAATGTTTCCAAGGCCACATGGCTAGTGGGTGGCCGAAGCGAACCTGAAACCAGACATCAGGTCCCTAAATCACCTTTCTGCTGTTTGCATGCACGCTCATACCCCCCAACACACATGTGGATGCACACACACATGTAATAACACACTTCATGTTATATTATAACATATCACTATATATGCATAAAGACACCTACACATGTGTATAAATATATTTACTATAGTATATATGACACTGTGCTCTATCAATATGAAGTGTGTATATTTCTCTATATATCTACACACGCACACACATTAAAGGATAAAGCCTTACATCATATAGACTGAACAGTCCGGAGAAACCGACAGCCCTACTCAAACAATAAAGCATTTAAATTTAGGGCAGCCTGGTCCCCACCAGTCCCCCAGAAAACAGAGCATTGTGTCCCTCTAAACCTTGCACTGAAAGGAAGCCTGTCAGCTGGCAATGCCCTCGTGAGACAGCTTTGGGGAGAGCAAAGGACTGAGAAGAGAAAGGCCTCATTCTCACTGCAAACAGGAAAAAGGAAAGAGAAAAAGAAAGCTCTGTCTCCACACAAGGTTTGCTGGGCTGGCGATGAACTGTTCCAGTACGTTCCATCCAATAGACGCCTTCATAGAATCAAACCGAGCGCGAACACCGGGGGTGGGACTCCCACTCCGGGACAGGCGGGCGGCCGGCTCCCACACGCTGCTGTCGGGCGCACCCTGGGAGAGCGCTTAGACCGGCTTCTCGAGGCCAAGCAATAAACACGTTGTCTTCACCCTGCTATTTATGGGTTGCTTGGGGCACCCTGTTCTCTTCACTACCCTTACTGGATCAGAGGGCTCCTCAGACCCCGCACTTAATGGGGATAACAGTAAATGTGAGAGGCTCACAAGCCAGCCCAAACCCCTCTGTTCCCAGCCACCAGGGCTAATCACAGACCAAGGTCAATTCGCATCCATTCACGGAGTCTCTAGGGAGAAGCCCTTCTTCTTTCTCCCGGGGCTCTCCTTTCCTTTCAGACATCTCTCTGAGAGCCCCCTTTTCTAGTCACCTCTGCCAGGTAGCCTTTCAGACTTCAGCTAAGGATCAAGCGCCTCCAGACACAAGAACAACTCCGAAAACGGCGCGTCACCAGCTGTTGCCCGCAGCATAGGCGCTGAGCCTCTGGACGACCCCGCAGGGGCAGAGTTAAGGCGCAGATCCATCCTACCTGTGGCTGACTTCCAGGCTCACTTAGAAGCCTGGCGCTGGTGGGAGTTCTCCGCTGGGGTTGCAAAGGGGACAGATGCACATTGGAGAGGAGAGGTGTGGTGTGTCCAGGCCAGCTGACGACGTCTGAAGGCTGCAGAGGACCAGGACGGCAGCGTCCCCCAGGCGCAGGACGGAGGCTGATGGCATCGGGGATCTTTTCACTCAGCCCCCAAGGGGACTTCAGGGCACTCAGAGCGGATAGGCCCTGCATGAAGTGACCGAGTCACTGCTGCGTACTGGCTTCCCCTGGGCCATCACACCAGCCCGGAGCCCTGTCGCCTCTCGGTCTTGTCTTCATCCCGGGCGAACCCGTGGTGGTAACCTGAAAACAGACAAGCCAGAGCAAGGTGCGTGAAGTCGGCCTCCCAGTGCAGAAGGCCATCCGCCATGGCAGCGCTGATTAAATACAGGACATTATCTCACCATAATGCCCTCCTGGCGGCCTGCCCAGGAAAATTCGAACTAATCATAAAAATAGAAAAGAAAAACGCAACCTAAATTCCAGCCCTCGTCTTAAATGAGTGATGTGTTCACTTTTATTTATTTTTCTGGAAGCGAGGCGGGAAAAGAAAATGAATTTTAGGCCTTAGAAAAACAAGCTACTAATAGCACTAAGTAGATGTGGGCGGCGGTGCAGACAGCCGGGATGGATCCAGCTCGGCCCTTCCCTGGCTGTAAAGGTTGAGTTTTAAACCAGAGCACCTGGCAGGGCAAAGCCAGGTTGGGGCGAGGAAGGGGCTTGTGGGCCAGGTGTGGAAACACACATGCACACACAGACACACGCATGTGCGCACACATACCCAGACAAGCAAGGCACTCAAGGGTGTTCTTACAGGCCCAGGGGCAGACGTGCTTCTCTGACTCTCTTTAGGCAGCACCTGCATCTTTCTTTCTCCAGCACCATTTTTCCAGCATGGTTTAGAGACTCTTTCCCTGGGGAAAAAAAAATGTCCCCTGGAGAGTCACTGAGCTACTGCCTACTCACCCTTGAGAAATCAGAGCAAATGCCACTTCCCCCAGGACGTCCTTCAGGAAGCCGCCCCAACACCAGTCCAGATGCGGGCGTCTCCACCGCCCTCACAGCAATCACCTGGTAGCTGCAATGCAGGCACTGATTGCGTAGCTGTTCATGGTCGGTTCCCTCCCTGAGATCCACATAAAAAAGCCTGAATGACTGTGAGTGCCTGGCACCCAGTTGCCGCTCAGGAAGTGCCCTTGCTGGCGAGTGTGATGGATGAGGCCCCGCCGTGAATAGTACCTCCTGGGACTTTTGTAGGGCCCAGCCTAAAGGACACAAGAGGCTAGGGAAGCAGATGTTGGTGCGCACCCAGCGTTCCGTACCGCACTCCTTCTCAATCACTTTTTCTTTTTCTTTTTGGGGCATCTTCACAGGTAAACTAGAGGGGAGTTCAAACTCCCAAAAAGCAGCTTCGGAGATGCTTCTGGGAATGTCACACTGAATGGAAAGGAAAGAAGGGACCCGTCCACCCCACACCCCTCCAGCCTCTCCTGGCCCGTCCTTCGGGCTTCAGAGCCCATTGGCGGCCACCCCCATGCACGCCAGTGTGGATATAATGGGCACTGCGACTGGATGGCAAAGTTCTAGCTGGGCTAATTAAGCATCCTGAGCTAATAACCTTCCATTTTGGGACTGGTATTATTCATAATTTAATGTATTGCTGCTGAAACATTAACCTTCTGACAACTGGCCCCTTGCCCACGCAGCCCAAGTGCTGACCATCTTTCAGTAAAATGAGTATTATTGTTAAAACAGGTATAAATCATTCATGGCCGCAGCATGTGTGTCAGCCCCCGACGTGAAAATAAGCAGTAAGCTGGGTAATTTATTTACCTTTTGGTGATTATTTTTTATGATTTTATGATCATATTCAATGATTCATAAACATTGGCCGGGTGCCATTTTGTAATCATTTCACATTTTAAATACGGTGTGGCTGCTCTGCTTTTCATCTTTCAAAATTCCAGGACTGATCCCCACTACTTCATCCAGGCGCAAATGCAATCTGATGTGAAAGAGGGGCGGTGCCCATGGGGGTGGGGTTGTGGGGGAGTTGTGGTCCCTTTCACAAAACCATTTCAAAAGCCATTTGGGGCTTCCATGTGCTACAGCGTTGCGCTTACTGCAACGAACTTTCTTTGAAGTTTAACACACAGAGGGTGTCTTGAAACCTGAATAAAAGCACAGGAAAACAGTTAACAAGCTTCTGGTTGGAAAGATGGTGGGGAAGGAGGCCTGGAAACTCTGGCCTCAGGCCAACAAGGTTGGGCTCCCAGCACCTGGATGGGGAATGTGATGAAATCTCCAGGGATCTGACACTTTACAGTCTCCCTGGAGGCTCCTTTCTGCTTGTGTTGCACTGGGTTTGGGTTTCCAGAAGGTTTTTAAAGTTCTGACACCAGGTAGGAGCTCAGGGCTGAGCGGGGTCAGGTTGTTCATGGACCCTGAGCTCCAAAGACCTTCCTACAGCCAGAGACTCCGCATCCCTTCATGCATCTCAAACCAGTGACAATACAAGATGGCCAGTAGGGAGTGGGAAGTGGACATGCTGAGGGTCGGGGGAAAGAGAAGGTGACACCTGACTTTCTGGGTCTGGGTCCCTCGGTCTGCCATTTGCCCCTGCAGGCCTTGGCATCGCCCCAATAGAACTTCCACCTCTGCTCTCTGGGGTCCTCTCTGTACAACTCCCTTCCCTGAGAACATGGTCTGGAGGGTGTGAGATGCTCCTTACATGTTCACCATCTCACCGTTATCACAATCCGTCCATTACTCATGAGGATGGGTGGCCAGAGGCCCTCGATGAAGGACAGTTGGAAAGAAGTCTTAGGTTTTATTGTTGACACCATAAAACTGCTCCTTAAAACCAGTAGCTCAACTGATTGAGTCTCATGCCCTCTCCTTCTCCTCATCTCTGAGAATGGGGCTAATGAACCAAGAGAGAATGAAAAAGTAGACAACAGATGAATGACCACAACCTTCATATTCTAGAACAGTCCCTGGCCTGTGGTAGGTACCCAGAAAAATATTTATTCAGAGAATGTGTTTAAACTCCTCCTCAAGCTGGAGCTCAAGTGGAAGCCATCTTGTTCCTGGAGCCCGTCCCGTGTCCGGTGTGTTGGAGCTGAGGGGAACTCAGAGACACAGTAGCCGTCTACCCGAATGTGAGAGATGAGGTCTGGAAATGCACTGACAAGCAGCTGCTGGGAGCAGACACCCACGTCCGGGGGAAGCCCAGGCAAGAGGAAGAGAGCCTGTGTTTCTGGAACAGTCTGAACCACTTCGTTCCGACATCATCTACTATCTTTCCCACCTTCCATTGGTTCAATATCCACTTCAGAGCTTTCATGGTTTAAAAAAAAAAGCATGTGATGGTGTGGTTGATTCTACCCAAAGACAGATGTGCAGTTGCACTTTGAACAACACGGATTTGATTGTTGTGTTCACTTACATGCGGATTTTCTTGCAAACAGAGACTGTAAACTTACAGTGTTGATAAACGTAGCACAGTGCTATAAATGTATCTTCCTTATGTTTTCTTTTTTTTAAAAAAAAGGAAAGGTGCAGGCAGGCAGGAAGAGAGAGGAGGAAGAAACACTTTTTATTGAGTTGTTCATCTTGGTTGTTATCCTCAGCCCCAGGATGTGAACCTGGCTCCTTGGGCCGTACGTGACCTGTGTCCCATGAATACGCCGCCAGGGCGTGCTATGATTTTCTTAATAACATTCTCTTGTATCTTCTCTACTTTCTGAAAGAATATAGTATATAATACAGATCACCCAACTGTTATAGTTAGGCTTCTGGTCAACAGGCTATTATTGTATTGTAAAGTTTTAGGGGGAATCCAAAGTTATGTGTAGATTTTCAATGCACAGGGGGTGGCACCCCTAACCACATGTCATTTAAGGATCAACTGTATTTAAATACACACATTTAATTTTTCCATGATGGTAAAATACCTATAACACCAAATTTGCCATTTTAATCAGTTGAAAAGGGCACAGTTCAGTTAATCCTGTTTATGACATTGTGTAACTATCATCACTGCCTATTTCAAAGACTATTATCGCCCCCCCCCAAGAGAAACTCTGTGCCCATTTTACAACAATTCCCACTCTGTCTTGTATCCCAGCCCTAGAAAATTCCCATCTGCCCTTTATTTTTATAGATTTGACTGTTCCGGATATTTTGCATAAGTAGGTTTAGACCATATTTGTCCTTTTGTGTCTGGTTCATTTCACTTAGCTTGAGGTTTCCAAGGGTCATCTCTGTTGTGGCACAGATCTGAACTTTATTCCTTCTTTAGGGCTGAATAATAGTCCTTTTTATTATTTTTTTAAAGGAAAGTTACAAGCAGGAAAAGAGAAGAAAGGAGGGAGGAGCACTTTATTTTTATTTAGTTGTTCATACTGGTTGCTTCCCCCTGCACCCGGGACTCGAACCCAGGGGTCTGTGGCCTGTGCTCCTTTGGAGGAGGTTGACTTTATCACTTCTTTCACCAGGGCACGCCACTATATGCATATACCAGACTTATGTTATCCGTTCATCCGTCTGTTAATGGACATAGGGGCTATTTCTACATTTTGGCTCTTGGGAATAATGCTGATATGAACATTAGGGTACAAGAATCTGAGTCCCTAACAGAGAGGGACTAATATTTTTTGACTATCATGTACACCGATCTGCCTTTAACTTGAGTGCTCTGCTTCCTAGCTGGACAGAGATGGTCTGGACACAAGAGGGACAAATTCTTTCACACCTGAGAAATACTCTCTGGCCTCCTGATCAACACTGCTGGCATAGAGGGTAACGTGCAGTCACCTTCTGCGCTATTGATGCTGGTTTGGGTTATAATTCTACAGCAGTATCTTCCACGCTCTACATTGAACTTGATAAAACAGGCTGCTTCTCAGGTCTGATAAAGAACAAATTAAGAAACAGAATAACCTGGCATGAGTGAAATTCCCTTTCAATCATGTCAGCCAGAGCAGATGTTGTCATGAAATTTGATGTTATGGATTTATTTCCTAATATAAAGTCTAAGAGAGAAAACAGCATTAAGAGCGGAAATGTGAATTGGACATGTCTATAGAGTGTGAATTGGATTCAAGACAAAATATTGTGAATGGTTAATAGGGTCAGTCTAAGTCTACTTGCTGAAATAATCTCTTGGATATGCAAATATTCTGAGAACTACACTGTCAAATATCTATTGTATCCTCTTATCTATGTGTTCACAGAAATGCTACATGTTATAACGAACGAAAAATGTGAATTTAAAAAATAATGTCACCCTAAAATAATACTTTACTTTAAATAGTCATTTTTGTTGTCAGTTTTTTAAAACAAATTTTGTCACACCAGACAGCTAGGTTCTTAAATCAGCATTATTTGGAAATATTAAGAGGTGAGCTTTGTATATCCATCCTCAGCAGACACAGAAGTGGAGTGGAGATAGGGGAGAGGAGGAACAGATCACATGTCCAGCTGACTCTGGGTCCCTCAGTCTGCCATTCTCCTCTGCATGCCGTGGTATTACCCCATGGAAGTTCTGCTTCTGCTCTCTGGGGTCCTCTCTGTACAACTCCCTTCCCTGAGAACATGGTCTGGAGGATGTGAGATGCTCCTTACATGTTCACTATCTCGCCATTATCATAATCCATCCATCACTCATGAGGATGGGTGACCAGAGGCCTGCAGGTGAAGGACTCTTAGAAAGAAGTCTTAGATGTTACTGCTGACACCATCGAGCTACTTCTTAAAACCAGTAGCGAGCAGCCCCACTGATTGAGTCTCATTTCCTTTCTTTTCCTCTCTGTTTCCTAATTTCTGAAAATGGGGCTAATGAACCAAGAGAGAATGAAAAGGCTGACAACAGTTGAATGACCATAGCATACTACTCCTATTCTAGAACAGTTCCTGGCCTGTGGTGGGTACTCAGAAAAATCTTTATTAAGTTGATGGTGAGCTGACCAATGTCTGTGCCAAAGAGGGTTGGCTGGTTGTGTCGGGCTTTACAAATCTCTTGTAGAATTTAGCTCTTAGAAATATCAGGCAGAGGCAGAGTTCATGAGAGCTCCACTTCCGCTTCAGTCATAAGATTTACAGCTTAGAAGTCTCAGAATTTTCTAAAGAAAGAATTCTGAAGGTAAAGTATCAGAAAACAATGGGTACCCAACATGTTCCTGTGGCTCTTCTCTGTATCCATTCTTGGGATCCACCTTGTCCTCCTCTTCAGATCTTTTTTCACCCTGCCTTCATCTCTACCCATGGAAGCCCATCTGGTCTGTATTCCACCAGCTCAGAGCCCTGCTTGCCTTCACCTTGACCCTTGACAATCTGATGTAAAGCACCCCCCAATGCACCCACTTCTTCCTGTCCTTCCCCCACTCCATCAGGACCCTCAGAGCAAGGATTTCTTAATTGTGGCCATGCTCACCTTATCAGGAAGTATGGGGGGGTGGTGCTAGCTAAATCTGCCAATTTCTGGGCCCCCATTCAAGACCTACCAAGTCATAATTTCTAAGGAGGATTTTGGACCTCCCCCCACCCATCACTCATAAAGTTGAGAACATTGTCTTTGACGGGATTCATGGGATTTCATATTAATAAGATAGTGTTCTATTGTGTAGCTATGATGAACAAAATTCTGGAAGACTATTCCTGTCTTGTATGTATATGGAGGGAGGCTACAGGAACGGGGGATGGGTGGCCTGACAGAAGACAGGAGTCCAGGGAATAGTGGATTTTGCAATTTGGAGCCTAGAAATGTGCCATCCGAAATGGGCGTTCTGGAATCAGTAACAAGGCTCTCTGATGCCCTAAGACTTTTTACACATGTGTATCTTGAAAACCAACTCATTTGTTAATGGCCTTTGAAGTATTCTTATTTTTCCATCATCTTACAGACGCTTAGGTCACACTACTGAGGCAGCTCTAAGACAGGATTTTTCAGTCTTAGCAACATTGACACTCTGGTCCAGATACTTATATGTTGAGGGGACCCTCCTGTGCATTTGCACTAGCATCCTGGCCCCCAACCACAGGTGCCAGCAGTGTCCCCTCTCTGAGTTATGACAACACAATCCCCCAGATAGTGCCAAATGTCCCCTGGGGGACAAAATACCCCAGTTGAGAATGGTGGCTCGAAGAGAAATCCAATCTAATGCCATGAAGAAGTCTAACATTTCTTCTGAATTCAATTTCATTTTGAGATTGGCTTCTTCCTGACATCCTAACTTTTATTACTGACACCTCTGGTCAAGCTTCAAACTTCAGCCCTCCAATCACCCCAGTTCACCACACCTCCCTACCTGCCCCTCTGATCGAGTGCTGTCTCCTCAGTAGTTTCTTCCATCCTTACTTCTACCTTCTAGATTAAGAAGTGGGGACCACTGATGCAAACTCATCTCAAGATGGTTCTCAAATTCTGCCTCTTTCAGTCTCTAAGCACTGATTTTTTTCTGTGGATTTTTGGGGGAATATGTCTAGGCCTGCTTATTTTTTCTTCCACTGGACTTGATGCTCTTTGCTTTATGTCATCTTTGCTTTTCTAGAAGTGGGGGCCTTGATGGGAATGATGCTTTCAAAAACGTGTGGAAATGAAGAAGTGAATTTCTTCATGACAGGCCCACTGCCAAGGTGTGGTGATATGTGTATAGGGTTTTTGACCTTCCAAAGCACTTGTACCATCAGAAGGTTGGTTAGTTTTTCTCTCCTTGGAATTGGTGCCTTTCAATGTATTTGCATTTGCTAAGACAGAAATGAAAACAGTATCAGCAACATGGGCTTGAAGTCAGAATCTTAGCTCTGTCACTTTTTGGGGGGGATCCTGGGCAAGTTCCTTGCTAAGCCTCAATCTCATCTTCTGGAAAATAAGAGTAATGACAGCACCTATCTCATCGGTTGCTATCAAGGTGGGAAGAGAAAACATATATAAGTGCTCAACATGGCTCCTCACCTAGGTCATGTCAATAAATGGCGGCCATGGTGTCCTCATGTCCCTCTGTTTCCATTTCTGTAAAGACTCCCACTGGCTCCCAGTTCTACTGTTAGAGTTTAAAATCCTGGACCAGGAGGGTCTCAGGTCTCTAGTCCATCTCCAGGCGTGGTCCATGCATTTGTGAGTGTGTGTGTGTCATAAATTAACCCACTTATTACAGTCTACCAGTGTTTCCAGTGGAGGAGCTTCTACTGGTCTTCCAGTTCCTTCAGTCTTCTGATGGCAGACTGGATGGTGACTGTGACCCCCCCGCCCCTCCGTGGCGGTACAGGTCCACAAACCACCAGCTACCGCTTTCATGCAGGGATCACAATGCCAGGTCCCATTGCTTGTCTCTTCATCTTGGTGTTGCCACAGAAGGAGCAAGTGTACTTGGTGTGCTGGCTGCTTTCAATTTTCTTCACCAGTTTCCTGAGGGAGGCACCATCCTGGGTTCTGTATTTGCCGACTAGTCTTCTTGGCATGTCTGGCCATGCACTAAGTCCGAGCCCAGAGAGGAAGAGATGGCATTGGTCCATGGATCTCACATTCAAGCACACCACCCCACCGCCCCCAGCCACTCCTTCGGTGCAGACACGTTGACATCTGAAGTCAACTCCCAACCTCAAGGTCCGTGCCCTCGTGCCTCTCGAGGAGCTCCCTCCACCCTCAGTATCTCGCCTGCCCTTGGCCACAATCCACAGACACTTGCTAAGAATTAATTACATCCTCCTCCATGTTTCCCCCACACTCGGAAGCCCCTCTATGGTAGCATTTTTCATATTATATTACAGCTAATTTACTTTTGCCTCTGAACTCCTCTGTGAGCCTGTGAACTCCTCAGGGTAAGGGTTATATGTCACGCCTCTTTCTGTCCCAGTCACAGTGCTTGGAAAATTAAGAGATGGCTGTATTTTTTTCCCCTGGTTTAGTAAAATGATGAAATCTTTTATTTTCAGACCCTCCTCAAAGATATTTTACAGAGCTCCTCTTCTTGGATCTTCAGTATTGCTGTGAGAAAGACATAGAAAACAAGACTAGGGGTTTAGAGCTTTGGCTAATGTGCTAAGTTAACCGGGGGGATCCTTTTTCTCTTATCAAACGTCTGGGCTCATGGCTTCTCAGGAGACATTTGATGATGGTGGTCTTGGAGGAAGAACTGACCAAGTTGCTTTGGGATGAAGTAAACGGGTAGGTTAGGTTATGAAATGCACTTGTCTCTACCTGGAGCATTTGCTAAGGACAGTCATGGAGAACATTCCATAATGACTGGGCAAATACGTTTAGTTGCTGTGTCCTGAAATTAGGGGCTATCTATGGACTCAAATACCATTTTGGCAAATCTGCCCATGAACAGGGTTCTTTTTTGAGAGACTCTGAAGAGGTGATGCCAGTTAAGGCAGGTCGGTTCGTGCATTACAGGCTGAGCTATAAAAAGGCGTGGGCCAAACAGTCTCTGGGGAACAATGTCTTCTGGGCTGCAGGTGAACAAAGGTGTCAACCTGACTGCAGTACCTTCACCTGGTTAATTCCTAGTCTACTTTGAACAGCCTAAGGCTCACCTCATGAAGCCTTCCTTGGCCATACTTCCACCCTGTCTGTCTGTCTGTCTGTTCTCCTAGTGCTCTCACAGCGCTTCACATTTGCCTTCATCACCACCACCTGCTGGTCAAACACAATGTGACCCTCACTTGACCGTACTTCCCAGAAGGCAGGGACCTGTTGAAATCATCTGTCACTGGGCCATTCTGCAGGCACATGAGATGCAGCCCGTGTTCCGCAAAGGGAACGAGTCCACAAAATACCAGGTCGTTCTACGCAGTCATTCATGGTGCTTGGTGACAAGAACTCTTACATAAATGTATCCCTGGTGACTATTTTTTAAACAGGCAATTTCTATTTGCTTTAATAGTTTTTATTGAAAGGATAGTACATTTTGACTTTAACTGGTTTTGAGGCATACAAAATAGTGAATTTACATCTGCATAGAGCATAGCAGGTTTACCAATAGTTCCCTCTTTTTTTCCTCTTCACTTTACCCTTTTACCCCATTTTCCCCCCCACCCCTCCCCATCTGTTTGGTACCCTTTGAGTTGCCTTTTTGTCCCCCATACTAAGAGTCCATTGTTGTTTGAATTAGTTCTCTCTCTCTCTCTCTCTCTTTTTTTAAAAAGTCTAGTGTTGTTTAACTTATGCCATGTGTTTGTTTTCTATCTCTATACACCTTATGTGAGCACTATCATATAATACCTATTTATTTCCTCTAGGTTTTCTCACTAAACATATTTCTCTCCAAGTTCATTCATATTGCTTCAAATGGCAGGATTTCTCCCCCTTTTGATGGTTGCATAGTAATCCACTGTACAAACATATCATATCTTCTTTACCCACTCCTCTGTTGATGGGCAATTTCTATTTGTTAACTAAAACATAACATTCTTCTAGATCAAAATTTTTTCAAATTTTTTTCTCCTGGCCTTTAAGACCTTTATGATTGAGATTGGGATCCAGCCTTCCCTTTGCCCCCTCATCACCTTCACAATCCTGCAGGCATATTGACCTTCCATTTTCCACACTGTGCTTTTGCGCACTCAGTTCCCTTTACCTGGAAAACCAACCCCAGAACCGGGGAGGTGGGGGCGGTGGCGGAATCATCTTCATTATCCAAAACCTGGTTCAAATATCCCTCAGAAACCTTCCTAGTCTCTGTCCTCCCAAGCTTCTCCTCTCAGCTTCCTGAGCTCAGGCTACTGCTTGATCTTTCTTACCATGTTCCAATCCTTTTGTTCCCCTTCATTAGAGTTCAATGTCCTTAAGGGCATGAATCCTACCTCGCTCTATTTTTCCGTACCCAGTGCCAGGGGCCAGGTGGCTGGATGAACGATTATGGGAGAAGAATCCCTGCAAGTTTGCATTTATTTGTTATTTAATAAAGCAGACATTATTAACTAGCTCTGAGACATCTTTAAAGATACACTGGGTTTTGGTATGGCGTCAGCCTTTGGTGTCCAGGAGTTTTGTACTAGCAGGATGAGAATCCTGAATTAAGCAAGTTACAAATGTCCAAACTCCTTTCCCTGAGGAAGAAGGCTCTTCAAAAGCGAAAAAAGGTTGAGTGGGACAGATGGCTGCTCTGTCACTGTCCAGTTTCACTGTCTTTATGGTGCTCTGGGGCCTGGTCACATCCATTGACCAAGCTGACATGACATTTGTAGCTAGTTTTGTGCAAGCGACACAATCTTGTAAGAGAGACACTGTTGCAATTCAGTGCAAGTAGGGGGAAAAAACTGGGGGCCAATCTCGCCTTTGCAGATAGGGCTTTGACTCTTGTATCCATCATTTACCACAGAGGCTCTGCCTTGGAAACTTGAATCATCAAAATATTTATCAATTATCCATCGACAATGGTGACAACAGTCCTGTGTGCAGTTAGTCAGTCCAGTTCCAAGGGTGTTCTCATGTGATGATTATGTAATCCACACACTGCGTCACCACGTGGGCAATGAGAGATGGGTCAGGACGCTGCTATCTTATCAGACATGAGTAAGCTTTGCTAATAGATGGGACACGTGTTCCATCTAGCTGGTTGGCAGATGGAGACTTTGCAACACCAAAAAAGCAAGTATTTAAAGATGTATTTTAAAATTGCTGTCTAACCTTTTTTTTTTTTTTTTTAAGGAAATGTGCAGACAAAAATGAAGGCGAGTAGGCAAACAGGCAGGAGGAGAGAGGAGGAAGAAGCATTTTATTTAATTTAGTTGCTCATCTTGGCTTGGTTTGTACCCCGGGCCCAGGTCTTGAACCTGGGTCCTATGTATGTGGATTACATCTGGTGGCTTTATCTGCTAGGCCCCCAGGGTGCACCTAACTTTGTTAATTTATGTACAACCTTATTCAGAAAGAAAAAGAACGTAAGGCAACGGCAAAAGAAAAGGAGATCCATGTTAGAAGTGGGTACCCGGGGCGCACCCTGGTGACCTACTGACTTAGTCCACTGGGCACAGTACGCAGCCACCCCAAGGTCCCCTATTCAAGCCTCAGAGCCTGGAGAAACATCTAAGATGAACAGCTAAAGTAAAGTAAATAAAGGTTTCTTCCTCTTCTCTCTTCCTGCCTACTTGCCTTTATTCCTGCCTGCACCTTTCCTTTAAAAAAAAAGTGGGTGTTCAAATGTAAACCCTTCATGCCCCACCAAGGGATGTTGGCTATCTGACCTATATCACGATGTCACTTCACTGGGGCAGCATTTGCTTTCCCCGACTCGCCTAGCAAGGCTGGTCATTCCCACCTGGGCCCAGAAGAGAACCCTGTGCTGCCTTGGAGGCCCTGCTGTGTGGCATGTCCTTGTGCCCACAGCTGTGAGCACGTGGGGGCAAGATCACGCCTCTTTCTCTTTGCATGTGCTGAGCACAGCTTTTCAATTAAGCGTGATGACCAGGAATTTTACTGAAGACACTCCTTTCTGCAGGAGCCCCCAGGCCCCAGATTCCTTCTCAGCCCTGCCCTTGGGCTCTGGCCCCACTTCCCCAAAGCCTCCTCCCCACTGGGTTCTGAAGAGTGAGGGGCACAGAACTGTAGTGACTCAGACTTACTCTGTGGTTGATACAGGGTTAAAGTTGAGGTTTCTAATCACTCCCAGGAGGTCCTATTACCTGTTGATGAGGTCCTTTTGGGATCAGCATAAAACCGACAACAATAATAAACACTCCCTTCATTGGGACTCAGTAATGACCTGGCCTGCCCTGCAGGCCCCCTGGCTGTGGGGAGGGGCACGATGAGGAGCTGGGAATGGCAGGCAGGTGAGGGGTCGCTTCCTGAGATTTGGTGGTTCCCTTTAACAGGCTGACTGGCACCAGCCTGAGCATTTTTGGCTGTTCCCGCCCAAGGTGCCTCAGAGAGGACCGTCCACAGTCAGCCTGAGGACTCAAGAGATGGGTGGTCTTCTCACCACATTTGAGGCATTCCTGGAAAATGATCTGGTAACTCTGCCATGTGTATTTCTCCAAACTTTTTTCTATGTACATGCAGATGTGCGTGAGTGTGGGTGTGTGCAATTTTAGTGTTTTTATGACAAAAGCGTAATCATATTAAATATTTTTGCTCCATACATTGCTTTTTTTTTTTTTTTTTTTTTTTTCCCCACTCAACAGTCTATGCTGGACACCTTTCCATGTCAGTGCATAAAGATTTACCTAAATCTGGTGGAGCATGTCTAGTAATACAGTAAAAGCAAAGCAAAATACGTTCTCTTGTCGAACTTTTTGACTGTAATTTCTTGGTGCTGCAAATAAAGATCATCTCATGCACGTTGTAGGTGTTTCTGCAGGATATATTAAAAATGGTTGTGCTTATTTGTACACCTAACAGTAATGGCTGAGAGGGTCCATTCTAGAGCTCCCAGAGAATATACTTTTGTTTATTTTTGCTAATGTAATTGTAATAAAATATATCTCAATGACATTTCACTTGGAATTTCCCTGAAATAATATTGTATTTATTATTTAGTTTACCAGGCATCATCCCCAGGCATCTCAAGGTCCCAGGTTCAAGACCTGTGGGCCAGGGAAACAAACAAGATGAACAACTAGATAAAATAAAGTGCTTCTTAAACTGTATACCTCTCTCAGAACTAAAGAAGAAAAATGACAAGAATAATCCAAAGAATTTCCACACGCACTTGAAAGCATCAGTTCACATATTCTTTACATTTTGTCCCACTTTAAAATGTTTCTTTCCTTCTGTCTCTGTTTAGATTGTACTGTCCAATATGGTAGCCACCAGCGACATGTGGCTATTAACATTTAGAGGGAACAAAGATAATAATTCAGTTCTTCAGTTGCGTTAGCCATATTTCAAGAGCTGCGGGGATTGAATGTAGCTCTTGGCTTCCATATTGTCATAGCAGATACAGAACATTTTTATCATCCTGGAAATTTCCACTGGGAAGTGCTGAGTGGTATGAAGGTATATTTTTCAAACCATGAATAATTGGAGAAATTATGTGTATTTACCCCTAAACATGTCTAGGTATTTCCTAAGAGCAACAACATTCTCTTACATAACCACAGTTCGATGATGGAAATCAGGAAATTTGACATCAAGATAAATGATCTAATCACTGGCTACTTTTGACTTGCATCACGAGTCTCAATATTTTTCTTTACAGGTATTACTTTTCCTGATCCAGGATGAAACCCAAGATTAGACCTTGTATTCAGGTGTCATGTACACCACTGCACTTAAGAATCAAGCCTTAAAATATTAGTCTAGATAATGAGCATGCTCAGGCTGTGCAGCTGATCTTATTTATCCTGACATGCTGAGCATTTAGAGATGGGCTTAGAGTGAAACTAGTGATTGGAAAAATGAATGAATAAATGCCTTTCTACACTTCCCCTTATTTCTAATGATCATCTTCCCTCATTCTTTCCTGAAATCCAAACAGAAGGGTCACCTATGATTATTTTGGGAACAGACTGTCAAAGAGACCTCAGCAAAGGTCTTATTGGTGGGATGGGAGATGGGCATCAAAGTCTTGGGAAGACATTTCAGGAGTGTGGAGCAACATTTAGAAAAAGAAGTCTTCTTTGTCCTAGTAATTCGACTTCCTAACTCTTCCACTAGAGAAAATCATACATAGGCACAATAGAGGTAGCATAGTCACAGGAATTAAAGAGAGAGATAGAAATAACCTAAATGTCCATCAACAGGGGAAGGATTAAGCAGGCAGATAAGATGGGTACACGATCCATTTAATCATTTAAGATATATTTGTAATTGTTAACATAGTAAATCACCTAGTATGTGACAGATAATGTTAGAGTTTCAAGGGAGAAAGAAATGAAAAAAGTAACAACATCTCTGCATGGAATTTACATTCTGGCAGGAGGGTTATGGAATACACCGTAGCAGGGAGAAGAAAGGAGATGAGGTACTACCCACTGGCAAGAAAAGTTCCCCAGAGTATTTCAAAGACTAAAGAAACCAGCAGCCAAGATGCAAAATTACAACAGCAAGGAAACATTTTCAGTGTGAAAAAAAAAAAGAAATCACAAAATAAAACTATACATTTTAAAATGCATGCCTATGCATATGAATGCAAGATTTTTCCGTTTGGCCAGAAAGGACACATCCATGCTATTATTACCTTTGTGACAGGGTGAGGATTTGGAGGGATGGCCAAGGAGCATATTTGTTTCATCTTCTCTTGCTTAATTTGGCTTTTTTCCTCATGAGAATGCTTTCATGCATTGCTAGTGAAATTAAAAATAAATAAATAAGCACACTAATGGGAGGTCTCACCACCATGCCAGCTCAGGGAAGGCAGGCACTATTTAAACATTAAAGCCTCCAGTGCAGTTACGAGAGCACAGCCAGAATAAAAATTGATCTGTAGGCTCTTGCCTCCACAGAAATGAGCACCAACCAAAACAAAAAATGCTGTATTCCCCCAAGCTTCAATTGCCAAGATTTATTATTTGAGCTAAGTCTTTACAGAGTCAATATTCTCTGACAAAAAAAAAAAAAAAAGGAGAAAATTAATCACCATATGCTTAACAAAGTCCAAATACCTGCCCTCTTTGTTAGATCATTCTGGGCTTGGAACTCCAAGAAATACTATTTTCTCTTTCCATTTTACAGATGGGAACACTGAGACTCAGAGGTTGCACACATGTGTACAGACATCCCCCACAGCAAGCAGCAGGTGACGGAACCTGAACTCAAACTCAGTTCTTCCTGACTCCCAAAGCCCACCGACTCCTCTCTCATGAATCACTTAATAGGTAGGAGAGCAGGGGTGTCTCGTTGTCTTTTCCTCCATTTTTAGGGGTACTCTAAGAAAACGAGAATAATGCCCCAAGCATGTTCTCTCCAGAGAGCCCCATTTTAAACTCTGCTCCCATCAGCCCATGGTACCCTATTTCAAGAATGACGAGAAAAAGACAGATGGAACAGTGTCAGCGTAGAAGACATGATTGAGATTGCTGGAGAAAGAGAGGCTGGAGACCACTGATGACGGGATAAAATAAGAAACTGAGCCAAATGGGCCAAGAAGAAGGGAGGGAAGTATGATGCAGTGCATTATGGGAGTCTTGGTCTCATAAATTAAAAGGATGACAGTGCCATGAAGAAGGATTTTAGAAAACTACTCTTCCTAATAGGGTGGGAAGAAGTGGTTCATGAAATAAGGAGAGGAGAACCCTGATACTACCCACTTTCTTCCTGCATCTAGGGGAGGTGGAGGGTCCCCAGTAGTTGTCCCAGGTGGGGCTGAGCAGTTATGGTGGCCTGCGGTCCTCTGGAGCCAGGCACCTTGGGTCCTCCATGCCCTGGAAACTTCCACACATTTCAGGCACCACAGGAGCCCTGTACTTTGGATGTTACTGTCTTAGAGATTTTCCAAGTTTGACCTTGGTTTGAATGACTCTGGGCACACACTCAAAACAATAAAACAAATTAAATAATGCAGCAACAAACCAACAACATTTGTCATGGGAGGAAGAGTGAGGGAAGAGAGGAGCATGAGAAGGAAGAGGTAGAGAAAGAAAAAGGCCCAAAGAAGGAGGACAGTGGGAGGGAAGAGGAAAGATGAAGGGAAAGAGGGAGCAGAAGAAATAGGTAAGGAAAGGGTGGAAGGAAGGTATTTCATATTCTTAGGAAAGAAAGCTACAAGATTGTCCACATGCCTGAAGGTCAATAAACCTGGCTGGGAAATTAAGAACATGATCTCATTGAGGGTTAGCAAAAGCCCCGAGGAAGTACGAAACTTCCTGCCAGCTTCTATCTGGTTGCCTCCTAGAAAGTAGACATTCTAGGCCCTCACCTGTCCACATCCAAGTCCACATTACTGCCTGGAGAAGGGGCATCATCCAAGATATTACTTTAATGTCAGTAATTACAATTAAGCAAGAGTCCACACAGGCTATAATCACATAACCCACTGTGTGGACTACTGGGGCCTGGCAAGGTGGGCAACATCATCACAGGCACAGGAAGAAATGTTCTAGAAGAGATAATAGGCAGTTGAACCCAATCTAGATGGGAGGTCTTCATTCCTCTAGAGAGGGCAAAATGGTGGCAATTTTTATAGTTCCAGGGATAGTCCCCATGATCAGGACTCTTTAGAAACTTTAAGAGGGTGGGCTTTGCATACATTATTTATGTTCTGAGGCTATTTGGCAATCAGTCTAACACTGTGGTTGAAAGTATGTTGGAATTTTATTAGCTGGATTTTTTTCTTTCTTTCTTTTTTTTTTTAAGGAAAGGTGCAGGGAGGAATGAAGGGAGAATAGGCAGCAGGAAGAGAAAGGAGGAAGCATCTTTATTTTTATTTAGTTGTTCACCCTGGTTACTCCCCACTGTCTGACCCTTGAACCCAGGGGTATATGACTTGCTCCTTTGGAGGCGATTGACCTAATGGCTGCTCCACCAGGGTGTGCCTGAAGTTGCATTTTTAATATTCCTTATCTTTCCTTGTGGTGTCCTCAAAAATTGGGAAGATTTATTGGGCAATGTTTTTGCAAGAATCTCAGCTTTGTCACCCCTCACGAGCTGGATGGTCGTTCTTTGATCCCAGTGTCAGTTCACTGGCAGAGGGTGGCCTTTCCTCTCCTTCTACCCTGGGATCCTAGGTCCTGCTGTAACTATTCCAGATGAGCCCAAAGGCACGCATATAGCTGCCTCCCCTTCCCTCTCCAGGCTCTCTCTTTTGTTTACCAGCACTGAGCACAGTGTTTCCTTGGGAGAGTCAACACTTGCAGGGCCACTGAAGGAACCAACATCTGACCCTGGGTGCCCCTCATCTCAGTAGACTCTGCTGCGTTGGTGCCTTGAGGAGAATTAATTGAGTCTGATAGTAGGGATCCAAGATTATTCCTGTCACAAGATTGCAGGGACATGGAGCCCCATCTGGACGTCCTCTCATCATCTTCTGTGCCATTTCCATGCTTCTAGGATGGGATATCAGCATTTCTTATGGCACCCAGTCTATGACCACCTCAGTGCTAGATATTTTATTTTTCATTTAAGTCTCACAGTGATAGATGGTGTTATAGTTCACAGTTTCACAGGGGAGGAAATGGAGGCTTAGATAGGTAGCTGATTCAAGCTCACATCATTCAGGACGAAACTTGTGCTCACACTCAGGGTTCCCTGACTCCAGAAAGAGTTGCTTTCGTCACTCCAGCGTCTTTTCATCCTCTGACTGAAATGACATTAGATTTAGTCCCTGGGATCTTGAAGTGTTTTTTCCCCCTCATATTTACAATAATAAATACTTTTTCATGTTTATAATAATAAACAATCTTGGAGATTGTTTCTACTTTCAAGAGTTTCTCCGCTGAAGTCCAGATACTTAAGAGGTAGCAAGGAGGAAGGAGGGGGTTCCCTTAAAAATTCTGACTTATACATTTATAGGGATTGCCTAACAGTTACTCTCTTTTCTGAAGCCTTTTTCCTTAGGAGGACTTGGAGAAGTGAAGCTAACTTTCAAGAGTACGAACAAGAGTTTAGACCAAAACTGTGGTAAGAAATACCTACTAAATTGTGGAGCTGGGGGTCGGAGGTCTTCATTTTGTGGTGAACAAAACAGGAATGTATATCTAGTACCTATCGAAGCTTGATTTGGTAGAAAACATTTCAGTATGTTACAGTGAATTGGTAACTCCTGGAAGCCCTCAATAAAGCCTGAAGGTGACTTGTTTTGCAGCAGAAAATGAAGAGAATTCTGCTCAGTCTGTGATTCAAGATGGCGGAAAGTCCTCAGCCCAGGGTCTGTGGAGCTGGACATACCATACTCTCTCAAGTCAAGGTTAATAACACCTTGGAGGCTTCCCAAGAGATGAGATTGGAACATGGAAAAAGCCAACTCTATCCTTGCTCTCCTAGTTCATCCTGTTAAACCTTCTCTAAGAAAGAGGAGACATACACACTTTGAGAAGGTGTCCCTATGAGGGCTTGAATGGCACAAAGAAGTGATAAGAATCTCTGTATCCTACACTGTGTTTTTCTTTCCTTTGAGGCAGAGGCTAAAATGAAGGGAGAGGCCATTAAACTAGTCCTAAACTAAGGGTAGTGCTTTTAAACTTGGGTGTGACCCATAAGTGGACTGTAAAAGCAATTTGGTGGATTGTGACCAGTTTTCTTTTCCTTCTTTCTTTTTAAGGAGAATAAAATAGAAAATACCCGCATGCACCCCATGCAGGGAGGGTAAATAGTGTTGCCTGAAACTTGTGATTTGGTTATATATAAATACATATTAATAGACACACATGCATAATTATATACTGGGGTCATAAAGTAAAATTCATTTCTTATTATGAATCATAGCCCAAAGTTTGAAAGCTAGTAATCTAGGCAGATAGATAAAGCACAGCGGTTTTTGGCAAGAAAATAGAAATTTCCAGATTTAAAATGCATGACCAGACAAAACCTCTGGCTATGGTTACTACCCGATGGAGTTGTCTAGAAGCAAAAAGATGAAAAGCCTGTGAACTCTCTGTACGATGTGTCTTGCCAAAGAAATTCCAAGAAAGGGTGATAGTAGTCTGCAACTGCTCAGATCTGTAGGCTAACCTTAGGACAATCCCTAGTCCCCACAACCGTTGCATCAAAAACTTGGGAACTCCCAGAATAGGGTGAAGCCTGGAGAACTCCTCTTCCCAACACCTTTCTCAGACATATGCTCAGAGTCCAAGTGGACAACGCAGATCGCTTGTGGTCTATATTGGAACTAAAAATTCTTTAACCACAGATTACTGACACACCCTCAGTTTCCTCTGGCTATCAAGGAGAGGGGGTTTCATGGGATGCAGTGATGATAAGAGTTGTGGGGCTCTCTCCATTCGAGTTTCCTGAATTTTTATGTGGTTATGAGCATGTGTGAAGGTGTTTCTAGGGGAAGATGAGCATGAATGGATGTAGAGTGGCTGAGAAGGTGTATTTTGACTGCTATTAGTTGTCTCTACCCAGCATCCATGTCTCCTTCTTCATTTTAGCAGCATCCATACTTCCCTTCAGCTAACTGTACCCCCAGGCAGCCCCTGGTCTCTGTGACTTGTCCCAGGGGCTATGAGCCCCGAAGGACATGAGCCAGTCAGCCCTTTTATTTCCCTGATTACAGCTATTCCTGGAGGGGTGGGCGCTGTGTCCTGGGAGGGTTCCCTGAGGTACATTTCAGGATCCTACTTGGAATGATGGTACAGAATCACTCTCTGCCATTAAACATGTGTGGGAAAACATGGGGCTGCAAACTCAGCTGACAGCCCCCTATAACTCCAAGAGGAGCAGGCCTTAGGAGGAGGTGGGCATTGTGGATGACAGAGCGGAGAGGAAGATGAGCTCTGAGCCTTCACTAGGCTCTTGGCCCTTGAAACCACCAGCCACACGACCATCCTTACTGCAAGACTTTCCTGTGTGCCAGGGAGCCCCGTAATAAAATCTGTTTGATTTGATTTCTCTTCAGTTTTCTGGTAGAAAACATACACTCCATTCACTCTGTCCTTGGCCAAACTTCCTCATCTCAGATGTGAACCTGCTGAGTCTCTGTTCTAGAATATCAGGAGGGTGGATTCCTTCACATTTGAGTTTAGTGGCCCCAGTTGGGGCCAACAAATGATTTCTTTGTGCTCAATTTCCCCCATTTTAAGTCCATACTTATTAAATATTTGGTACTCAATTCTTTTGGAGCACTTGTGACTCATTATGACTTCCTCTTGCCTACCTTCCACCTTTGGCTCATGTCCCATCACTAATCTTACCCATTATGTCACAGTAATATTAAACTGTCTACAGTTCCAACTCCCTCCTCTTTTATATGCTCTTGCTCACAATGTCTTTCTTCTGCCAAGAATGCTTGATCCCCTCAACTTTCTTTGCTTCACATCTCTTGATCTTTTACATCTGTGCTTTTCAATATGGTAGCTGCCATAGATTTTTGAGCCCTTCAAATGAGGCTACTAGAAGTAAGGATCTGGATTTTCTCTTTTATTTAAACTAATTTAAATTAAAATTTTAAATGGAAGCCAGGTAAAATATGTTTCCATTAAACACAACTTTATTGCTTTGATAGGGCTACATTTTACTTTAACTATGGACAAATTGGTGTTCCAATTGGAATGTGTTGTAAGTAGAAGATATATACTGGATTTCAAAGACTTATTATAATAAAAACACATGAACTAGCTCATTAATAATTTTTATATTGTGTAGTGAAATGGCAGTATCTTGGATATATTGGGTTGAATGAAATATATTAGAAAGATGATTTTCACCTGTTTATTTTTACACTTCTTTTGAGAGAGGAGGAAGAAGCATCTTAATATTTTATTTTATGCAGTTGCTCACACTAATTGTTTCCCCCAGACCTGGGACTTGAACCTAGGGGTACATGGTTTGCTCCTTTGGAGGTGACTGACATAACCACTGCTCCACCAGGGCATGCCTCATTTTTACATTTTTAATATAACAACTGGAAAACTTAAAATTACATATGTGGCTTGTCTTATATTTCTACTGCACAACACTGGACTAGACCTTATGAGATATCATCTCCTTGAGAAAGTCTTCCCCAACCAGGTTTGGTATGGGAGTTTCCTGTCTTCTCACGATATCCTCTTACATATTCTTTATCTCATGAGTCAACATTATTTCTCCTTGGCCTGTGCCTGGCCCCCACCCCAAGCCCCTCATTTTCCTTCTTCCAGACTACAAGTTTCTCAAGGGTAGAGGCCATATTTTATATTTCCAGGGCCTGCCCAGGATCTGACACATAGCCGTTACTCAGTAAATTATTGAGACATGAATGGCTAGCCACCTCTAGTTCATAATCTCACAGATATTTTTAGGTGTAATTTTACATACCACTACTTTTCAGATTCACATTTTATCTTAGGGCTTCCTAAAAGTTCAGTCTTCTAAGTACTAGGTCACTCTGTGCAGTGCCCAACCAGGGGGACTGTACAGAGCAGCTCTATAGGCAAACCTTCCAGTTCTTTCTAGAATACTGCTCTTAGGACAGCACCAGATAGGAGCAGAGCAGGAATGAGCAGAGCAGGAAGAAATTCAGGAGGAGCAGAGGGTAAAAGGGAGGAAGAGAGGAGAGCAGGAAGCAAGACTTTCTCTACTTTTTGTGGCAACGTGAGCTGAGTATAACGGCCAAGCAAACAGCGGTGGGGAAGACTGGGAAGGAGAGGCGGCTGGTTGTGGTATGCCACTGGGTGGAGTTAAAATTTATAACAAGGGAGAGGCAGCTGAAGAAAAGAAAGATTCTTTTAAAAATTCTGCTGAAGCCTAATTAAAAAAAAAATTCCACTCCCTCATGGGAAGTTTTAAGAGACTTTCCTTTCAGAATTATTTTCAGTCTGGTGGTAATAGGCAGGAAGAGTGTCAGATGTTCACCAAACTATAAAACGAATACTCCCCACCCCCTAAAACATAGGACCTGCCCACACTGCTTTACTGACTTGGGTTAGAAGGATACAGAATATGAAGTGGTTATGAGGTTATGAGGATACAGAATATGAAGTGGTCGAGACACAGATCGTTCCAGAAAGGAGTGTCCCATGTAGTAGATTGAAAGGGAAAATGGCAGCAGTATTTTGTAGCCCCTCCCACCAAGAGGAGGAGTGGATTTTGACCCACTATATAAATACAATATAGCTTGAATCTGACTTATGTTCATGGAGTTAAACAACCAGATGCAAGCAGAGGCTTGAAAGATGCTTGCATACTGAGACTTGATTTCATTCTGGAACCCAGCCATGGTGTGAAGAAGTCCAGGCTAGCTAACCAGATATTGGAAACTTGTGGTCTGCTCACCCCTTGACTCCCAGACTTTGCCTGACATTCTCTCAGCACCTGCCTAACTTGTATGACTTACTGTAGCCATATACACAAATCCAGGCAAATCGGGCAGAAGAACTTCCCAGCAGAGCCCAGTCCAAATCATTGATTCCCAGAATGATAAGCTAATGGAATAATCACTGTTTGATGCCTCTATGTTTTGGGTGCTTTCTTATATGGCAAAAGCAAACTAATCTATCCCAAGAGGTGTGGAAATTCATCAAGAAACCTCCAGGTCACCCTATAGGAAGGAGGGCTACTCTAGCGTCGTTCCATGTTGGGGATGGGGAGCTAGGCAGACGTGGTGCCCTCCTTGTGTGGTGTGACCTCAGGCATCTTTAGTAACAATAGTGGCACATACTCCGCAGGGTGGTAATGAGAATGGTGTCAGCCAGGCAAGCACACTGGAATTAGGATACTTGGAGAGACTTTATATAGGGACAATGGATTTACAAAGGTGTGGTCAGGATTCAGGGAAGCATAAAGGAAGAGTGTGATGTCCTGGCACCATGTTACTGCCCCAGGTATGAAGAGGCGAGGACAGGGCATGGTGACCAAAGGCTGGAGGCAGAAAAGCCAGGCCAATATGTTGACCCAATGGGAGCCATGACCTTGGGTTGAGAGTTGAAGCTTCTTTGTAGCAACAAAGTGAAGAAGGGATTGGGGGACTAAAAGCTACTTCCCCATACCTATTTGGGGGGAAATAAAAACTACACAAACTCTGATCTTTATTTCTTCCCCTTGCCTATTTCTTGCCAGTGTTCCTTGTTGGCCAAATCCAACTGGATGCCCCTGGATATGCAACTCAGCCTCCTGCAGCCAAAAGTAAACGAGAGAGGGAGGGAGTAGACCTGGGGCGATGGAAAGGGTCCAACCCATGGACTTAAAAGCAATAATGCACATAAAATCCCTGAACATGTATCCAACACCCAGTAATTATTATCCCATCATCATTGTAAACCAAGGGCTATGGGTGGTGGAAAATGAAATGCGTATTTTTTACTAGCATGACCTGGAGAATATTCATGGAGAAGGAATGCTCTGGGATAAGGCTTGCAGGACTGGGAACAATAGCTGTAATGAGAAGAGCAAACATTTACATGGATTTTTTCCTACATGCAGGTACCATTCCAAATGCCTTACATGCATTCGTTTACTTAATCCTCATAACCATCTGATGGGGTAGCTACTGTTATAACCCCTATTTGCCAGAGAAGAAACCGAGGCAGAGAGATGTTAGATAACCTGACAGAGGTCACATAGCTAATAAGGATGGAGCCAGGATTGAACCCATTTCCATGGGTGGGGCCTGACATTTGTGTTTAGGCACAGAGCTGGAAAGTTCTGATAGAAGAAGTAGGGAGTCATAGAGTGTGGGATATCTTCTAGAAGATATGGAGAGGCTGTCTGGGGAGACAGTTGAGGACCAGCTCTCTAAAGGCCAGAATGACAGACTGAGGAAATTGGCTTCCATTCTGGTAGGGGGTGGGAAGCGGTTGAGGATTTCTCAGAAGAGCAAGCCAGCCACAGCAAAGCAGCCAGGTGAATAATCCATGGGCAGGGTGAAAGGGACAAAGCAGGGAACAACTAGAAGGCAAGCAGCCAGAAAGGATACTGTATTCTGAGCACCAGGAGATGAGAGCTTGAAGGAAGATGCTCACCACAGAGGTGGAGGCTGGACAGTGGAATTATATAGCAAGAGAAGGCTCTCCAGGACTGGGGGACTGATGATCTGGGTGTGCAAGGTGTGGGGTAGGGGTTAGCTGGAGAAAGAGAAACAGGATGGGCATTTGGTATAGTATCAGATGTATCATTCAGCCACCGTTCGTGTGTATGTTGGGCAAAAAAAAAGAGCACATCATCCAGCCTCGTCTGGTTATTGGTTACAATGCCATGCCATGAAGTTGTCCCCGCCCTGCCCTGCCAACACACACATCGCAGTTAATTGCAAAATCACAACTGGTTTTGCAATATCTGTTCCTGGCAAATTCACTCATGAGCCTGGAACTAGGATGGGGGAGGATTCAAGGGCTGTTCCATGAGGGGGTGAGAGGACCAGGGTGCAAGGTGTAATGGAAACAATTATGGGGAGGCTGGAAGGGTGATGCTTGGTTGCTCGGTGACAGTGCTGCCTCAGTTTCCTGAAGCCTGGATGTATCTCATTAAAAGGCAAGAGAGATGACTGGCTGACACATTTTTAATAGTCATATTTATTGTTTCTTTAGTTCACAATCCTAAAATCCATTGAGGATATTGAAATTGCATCTCCGTCTGTATTTCACACCACACCCACCACGGGGTTCCAGTGTCCCTTACCGCTACCTCTTCTCCTGTCCTCCTCCCCCCATAACCAGTCGTGAATCCTGTTGTTTTTGTTGGAATGTGTATGTTCATTTTTTTCATTTCATTCTAGTCCACACAGGAGTGAAACCATCCTGGATTTCTCTTTTTCTTTCTGACTTAGTTCCCTCTAGGATCCCCTCCAGTTCCATCCAGACTGAAGCAAAGGGCACAATTTCATTGTTTTTCACAGTGGCAGAGAATTCCATTGAGCTTATGATGACATGTATTCAAAAATGGCATCTTCAATGCCCCAAGTCTTGGGATCGTGTGTCTCTGTGGCACAGACAGCATACACAGGGAGAGAGAAAAGGGGGGAGAAGAAGAGAGGTCTCCGAGGATCCCGAGCTCTCGAGTTGAACTTGACTACGATTTTATCCTGTCTAACTGAGATGGGCGCACAGCCTCCTTGAGATCCACCTGAAATGAATTAGCCTGAAGTAAAAGTAGGTGTTTATCTCAAGTCATTGCCTCAAATGGCTGACTACCTGTTGGAAGAGGGGTCTGATTGATGCCAACGGGAGCAGCCGTGCGTGAGCTGTTACACAGCGGTTAGTATTGATCAGAGCTAAAGGCTGCCGATAGGAATGTAGAGTGAACTGACAGGCAGAGAAGAGGGAAGGAGGAAACAGCCTTCGCTGGTGGCAGCCGTACAGAGGAAAGCCGATAAAAAGTCAATTTCACTTAGCGGAATGGCTGCTAACTAAATATTTTGGGGGCTGGAGCGTTCCCAGCTAGCAGCTGGGGCGTCTCTATTGCGGAACTGAGACATCAAGCGAGGGCTGGGCATCGACAGCAGAGGTGGTGGGGCCCTGGTGATGGATGCGAAGAGGAACGCCCGGAGGGAGGGACGAGGGGAACTTGGTCTTGGCTGAGCTGGTGGTGGGGCTGGAAGACAGATATTGACGGCGTACTGTGGATGGGCAGGACACCAACGAGAGCCAGGCTGGAATTTGTGGAACTGTCCCTGAAGAATTAGTTCATTTAAAACCCTGATGCTTCTCTCTGAATTTAAATAAGTGGCATTTCCACTAACTGCTGCAGCTGGGAAAGCTGAACAATGACTGGTTCTCATGCAGAGAGGAGCATAAGAGTGTGATGTACAGATGGGAAGCGGGGTATGATGCTCACTGATACCTTGTTTTCCCAACTGCTGTGCCTTCAGAAGGAGGGCACTTCTCTTTCTTGAATTAGGTGTACCAATGTCGCTTATTTTAATCAACAACATGCGAGAAGAGATGTGTGTCCCCAGTGGGCGGGAGCATTTAATTGTTAGGGCACCATTTTCCTGCTCTTGATCAGACACTGAGGTTCACTCTTATCTTAGACTGATAAGAGCAAAAGCATCTCGGATGTTACACTAATATTTATCCATAAACGCAATGGATTTGTGTGCATGAGGACTAAACTTCTACTGCATCACAAGACTGAATTTTTCGGCTTGTTTGTTACCCAGCATAGCCGAACCATTTCCTGACTCATACAGCGGGACAGAGTTTTAGGTTCATGTGTCCATCAGCTACCGGCAGTTGGGTGATTGGACCTGAATCTTGGATTATATATAAAGCACATGAAACCAGCAACATCAACACCAAAGAATGCGAATGTTTTGAATGCTGACCAGGTGTAGGCATGACACGGCTCTGTAAGCATTAACTTATGCCATTCTCAAAGAAGCCTTGTGGAGGCTCCATGATTAGCCTCGTTTTACAAATATGGAACTCAAAGCTCAGAGAGGCTCAACAACTTTTCCATGGTCACACAGCATGAATAAGACAGAGAGGAATTCCAAGCCAGGCAGACCACGCCAGAACACATTTTCTGAGCCATTGTCTGATGCTGGTTCTCAGCTTAGGTGCTTAAGAAAGAAGTCTCCTAGTATAGGCTCAGGAATAAATTCACCAGTTGGCTCACACTCAAGTACTCTCTATGGAAGAGGAAAGAAGCGTGGTTAGGATTTCTTTGGATCTTTCACCATCTCGTGACTCCCTCCAAACCTCTGCAGGGTTTGTACCCGTGAGGAATGCCCTTTTCTACTTGCTCACCTAGTCCTGGGTATTTCTAAAGGCCCCAAATCAATTCCCTGCTATTGTAATACAAGCCAGGGGATCAACAGAAGAGGCTGAATGGATTTCAGCTGGAAGGTATTGTGCGGAGGAGGGTCTCATCTGTAAAATGGGGAGAATTACGCCCAACTTACTGGGCCATTGTAATACACTATTTTCATTTATTTTTTTAACATAATGTTCTCGAGTCTAGTTTCTAAACACTGGACTGTGTGGTTTTATTGCGTGCGTCTTATGCACACACATACGTACATATTATATAAGATCTCTATCTCTTATTTATTTCCTTTCATCTTTCCAGCCAGTCCAGCAGGTGGGTGTTACATTATGTCTATTTTCCAGATAAGGAAACCAAGGCTTAGAGAACTGAAACGCTTTTCCAGAATGAAGGATGGGACAGGGGAAGCAGATTCAAATTAGGACTCACCAGTGCCTCCCTGGCCCTGCTGCCACTCAAATGAAATAACAAAGTGAAGGTTTTCTTGGAGTAGCGTGCCTATCATATAATAGCAGCTGTGCGCCTGCTGGCAGTGACAATGATTCCTTTCTAAATGTTTCTTGAGCTGCTGCTGTGTCTTGGTAGGGTGTGCTGAGAAATTCCAAAAGTCTTCAAGGAACCTAGGGAACCAACAGATAAGCAAATCGCATCTTGTCCACTTTGTTTTCCAGCACGTCCTTGGACAGACTGCAGTGTCGAAGCCTTAGACAGCCCTGAGCAAACCCAACACTCGGCAGGAGCGGGAGCAGCGGCAACTCCACTGCCCGTGGGATTCTTGGTGGCCTGTTCCTCTTGCAAGGTGGCTTCAGCCTCAGACCCCGCCTGCAGGTGACCTGGGAGGTCCTCAGGGGAGTTGCCCAGAGCGGCAGAAAACGTGCCATGTGCCGAGCGCTCTGGGTCCCAGTCATTCTTCCCAAGGACCCTCAGGCTTAGGATGGGAATTGACCCACAGCCGGTATGTGAACCCAGAGTCGACCTTTTGGTGCTGTACCATGCTACCCTTCTTTTATGGCCTTAGCTGTGGGCGAGAAGTTCAGTGGCAGACTACTCCTCCACCCTGGAGCTGGAATGAACCCAGGGTGACCTGCAGAGTCCCTCCAGCTCCATAAGCAGCTGACCGAGTGCTAATCTGTCATAGGCCGAACCCGGGAGATGCCTGGGAACAAGGGGCATGTTTTGTGTGGGCCTCGAGCTGTCTCTTAGGTTCCCCAACTCCTTCCACAGGGGATGTCAATGAGCCCTTGCAATTGATGAGGAAACTGAGTCTCAGAGACTAAAGTGGTTCTAGCATTGCTCCCTAGTTTCTCTGCACCCTTCAGAGACCATTCCACATTTTTTCTGAGTAATGGAGCTTATAAGTGTCTAATTAGGACTCTGCTTGTCAAATGCGCGTTACTAGAGAAATATATTCCACTGATTGACATTATCAATGCATCGAAGTGTGTGTGTGTGCGTGTGTGCGTGCACACGCGCACACACAGTCACACCACCTCCATGCTCAGGATCCTCCACCCAGATTTTGGGTGTACGCCAAGGGGAGAGTGCTCAGGCTATTTTGAGTTTCAGTACTGAACCCTTAGCGACTTTAATAAACCTCATTCCTTTAGGTAGTAACAAAATTTCAAGTATGGTTTTAATTGTCATCTTCCTCACACTGAAGGCAAGGCCAGGAAATGGTGGGGGGAAACATCTAACCCACGAGCGATGCCCACGAAAGGATTCCAGAACAGAGAGGCCCGAGCTCTCCCTAAACTGTGTCTTAGGGCCGGGCACATAATGCTTAAATCATTTCCAATTTCACTGGGTTCTCTTGTCCCAGCACAGGCTGTAAACATTTATCTTTGGATTTTCCCAGAAATGTGTCTTATGGAAGGGATTAGCTGTTTGCGCATTTAAAGTTCCCAAGGTGAACTCCTCCAACCTAACCCGCATAATTAAAGTGGAAACTTTCTGGTGGAGAAAAAGGAAAAATAAAAAACACATCAGGGAAAGAAAATACCATGTCTGGAGAGAGAGTGGCACTCTGCCGGTGTCAGGAGAAGATTTTGAGTTCTCGGGTGCTTCGTGTTACCTTGTCCTGTTCCGTGCCCTTGCTTCCTTCCCTCCAGCCCATCTCATCTCTGAGTTGAGCTGATAAGAAGTTTGAGGGCTTGGCTTAGAATCGAGCATGCGATGGGTTTTATGGTATAACTTTTAAAGATTACATTCTTTTTTTTTTTTTTTTTTTTTGAGTGAAGACTACAGGGAAGAACATAAGTAACACAATAAAAACACACTTTCATTTGTTCCAAGAAATTCTGTTGGCATAAGGCAAAAATCAGTTTGTGGAGGTGGGTTTGAAAGTTGAAAATAATAAAGAAACATATACAATGAAAATGAAAAAGCTCTCATGATTCTCACCCTTGTGTAGTCCTTCCCTATAAAAACTATCACTGCTTACAGTTTCTGTGATTCCTTCCTTCCACGAAGAAAGGATATTCCTGGTATCATGTTAGCACCCAAACCTCCCCCTTTCCAATTTATTGTCTATCTTCTTGGCTATACTGACTGATGCTCATCATCACAGATTTACTCCTTTCCATGTACGTCCTGAATATGGAAGCAGTTTCTTTTATTCAGACTTATTCTTCTTTCAACATGCAAATGTCAGGAAGCAGCATTAGACATTACTTTCCCCTCCCCTCCCCAAACTGGAACTTTGTCTCAGCTGACGTCCTCTTCTAGAGTTAGATCATCTTGGACTAATTCAGATTCTAGCCCTTGCTGGCTTTATTGGATCTCTCTGCATGTGAGTTTCTTCATCTGTACAGGGGGTGAAATAACAGTACTTGTTTCACAGGGATGTTGTGAGAAATCCAAGAAAGAATACTTAAAAAGTACCGAGAACAGTCCGTAGCATTACATAGCAGGTCTTGAACAATGTTAGCTATTATACCTATTATATATAATTAATAGCTAAATAGAAATGCTTTGTAAAACAACTGCCCCTTTTGCGAGCCTAATAAATACCAGGCATGGTGGGGAATGCTTTCTGTACGTGACTCAGATAGACTCTCATGCAGCCCTAAGAAGTAGGTTCTAGGAACAACCCACTTGACAGAAGAGGAAATAGCAAAAGCTTAATGTGAGTTGTCCAGGGTTACTCAGCTAGGTCTCATGATCAAGTTGGGTTTTGACCACACATCTGTCTGTTCACTGGGCCAGTGAAGAACATGGCAGTTTCAAGAAAGGAGCACAGAGGGGTGCAGATATCTTTTTCTGATTCGTGTTTTTGGATTCTCTGGGTATATGTCTACGAATGGAATTGTTGGATTGAATGGTAGATCCATCTTTATTTTGTTGAGGAATCTCCATACTGCTCTCCAAAGAGGTTGTATTAATTTACATTAGTGTGGGAGGCTCCTTTTCTCCACACCCTCTCCCACACTTGTTTCTAGTCTTTTTCTAGCACAATTACCAAATAGCCAAGACATAGAAACCTTAAAGCTTGTCAAAAGAGGTCTGGATAGAGAAGCTGTGGTAGATAATACTCAATAGAATCCCATACAGCTATTAAAGTGATGAAATCGTGCCCTTGGCAACAACTTGGATGGAACTAGGGTGAGGGGAGGAGCACGCTAAGTGAAATAAACCAGAAAGAAAAAGAAGTATGGGATGATCAGATAGACACATCGCAACAAAATTCACAGGACGCCCGACTTTGGCTAGCAATGGGGTGGCAGGAGGGAAGGGAGGCAGGAACAAGGTGATCAAGGGCACTAAAGCTCTGGAGGTGGGTGTGGAGTGAAACGCACACAGACTGAGGTAGGAAGTCAATATCCTAAAGTGCAGACAGCAATGTCAACACAAGAAAGAATACGATTATTAAAGAGAGAGAGAGAGAGAGAGAGAGAGAGAGAGAGAGAGAGAGAGAGAGAGAGAGAGAGAGAGACCTCTGGACCTGGAAATGCTTGTGAAAGTGTGGGCTGGTGCAAAGGGAGGGACCAGAGTGGGAGGGGCCCTAGAGGAAGGCTGGTGAAGGGGAGGAGACAAGGCAGCAAAGGGGCTTTGCTCATAATGGATTTCCCTGGGAGCCTGTGCAAGATCTGATTTCCTTTGTGGTCTCCCCTATAGCCTGAAAGTTGCTGGAAATCACAGGATCCAGTCCTAAAACAGGCTCAACAAGCCTGTTGGCAATGCACATCACTTCCCCAGCACATGGCCTCTTCTGCAGAGTGGGGACCCTCCTTCAGGCTAACTGGAAAGCACAGTGTAGAGACGCTGCATTTTTCATTTTTCAATTTAAATGTTTTAATATCGACTGAGGTAACGTTGAATGACAAAAGAATATAAGCCTATATGTGTATGTTCACCATTCGACACCACGCCCATCATCAAATTACCAAAGGTCCCCCTGCCCTGAACTCTGGACTCTCCACTGCCCCTAATTCCCACCACCCCGAATGCCTTCCCTGCTGGTAACTTCAGCTCTACTGTCAATGTCCAAAGGCTGGTTTTTGTTTTGTCTGTTTGTTTGCTTTGCTTTTTTTCTTTCTTTTTTTTTTTTATATTCCACATATGAGTGAGATCATCCAGTATTTTCCCTTCTCCTCCCGACTTATTTTGCCTGGTACCATCCCCTCTAGTTTCATCCATGTTGTTGCAAAGGACAGGATTTCATCTTTTTTTAGGATTGTGTACCACATCGTCTCCATCCATTCATCTGATGATGGGCACTTAGGTAGCTTCCAGTTCTTGGGTATTGTAAGTAATGCAGCAGTAAACATGGGGTGGGGTATAGATATCTGTGCAAATTCATGCTTTTGTGCTTCATCAGTAAATACCCAGAAGTGGGATGATGCAATCATATGGGATTTCCATTTTCAATTTTTTGAGGTATCTCCATACTGTTTTCCATAAAAGTTGCACCAACTTACACTCCAACCAAGAGTATCCAAGGTTCCCTCTCAGAGATGTTGTATTGTTATTAACTGGATGATTTTCCATGAATTAAAAAGAGGGATGCATTGGGTCCTAGAAAACTGAAATTTAGAGATGACCCCCAAAATGTTTCTCCATGAGGAAGAGTTTGTGGTGCCAGGAATGCTGGTATTGTCTGTGATCAATTTAAGACCAGGCAGGGTGATGGGGAGCCTTGTGGGTGAGCAGCACCATTGCTCTCTAGCTGTGCTGAGAGCAGCTGTGGGGAACACATCACATCAGTCTTCTCTGCACTCCCACAGTCCGGACAAGGTAGGGACTGGTGACATCCTCCCAGATGTATTAGGATTTGTTTTGCTTTATGACCTGGTCAGTTGGCGGTCCATGTATGGTCTGAAGATGCAAAGCCCACTGACAACATCCTGGCCATTGCTTATGGATCCAATATCTTGCTTTGTGCATTTCAGGCCAACTTTTAGTGAAGTGGATCAATGCTTGAAGCATATAATGTAACATGATTCTTTAAGAGTTTGATTAATTGGGTCACAGTCATAGCCTCAGTTCAGGTTCAACCTTTTCAAAGCTTTATGATTGTGTAAAGCGATCCATCAGGAGGAGAGGCAAGACAAATGCTTGACTTTGGCCATCTCTCTCTCTCTCCCTCTTCTTTGTCAGCAAGTGTTCCTCCCCTGGTCAGTTCTTCTAGACCATACTAAAGAAATGGAGGTTCATGCAGATCAAATGTTGAACACAGTTTGAACCAAGAAGGAAGCAGTCAGATTCTCTGAATGGAAGGTGGATTGCACCAGAGCTTACTTTTACCTTGAGCTTTAAGATTTTCAGAGTCCTGCATGCCAGCTACAGACATTCTGATGTCGCTGGTGTAGGGAGTAGTCTGGCCATCCCCTGGGGATTAAAATGTGTAGCCAAGGACGAGAACCATTGGTCTGGTCAGAGCAGCTCTTGGTAAAACCATTAAGCACGGTAAATTCATTTAGAGGCCCTTGTTTTCTCTGTCTCACTGTCGCCAGGACCCTCTCTTATAGTTCATACTCCTTGAAACTGCTCTCAAAGTAATGCCCGACCAGGGATTTAGTTGGTAAAGACTTAAGGTTTGAACCCTTCTGAAGCATATGCATTTTAATACAGGGTTCTTAAAATGGAAAAGACCTGAGTGATCTAGCAATCATTGAGAGGTGTTGGTCCTACTGAGGAGGTGGCTGAGATGCATTTGAATTGAAAGTCTTCTAGATCATCACTGTAGTAATAGTCAATACTTATTAAGAGCCAAACACTGTTCTAAGCAGTCTCTCGATATATATATATATATATATATATATATATATATATATGTATAAATGATACATATGTATATATGTACATATATAGTCATATAGATATATAGCTAGATATGTAGCTATGTATCTAATGATGTATCTCTCTATATAGACACATATGTATACATTTACATATTTTTATTATTATTTTTCATTCATCGAATCCTCCCCCAAGTCCTTTGAGATAGGCATGCTTATATGCAGAAACTGGGACATAAAGTGATTAAGGAACACATCTAAGGTTTTACAGCCAAGAAGTAGGACAGCCAAGATCTGAACCTAAGAAATCCAATAGCAGATCCTCACGACGCTTATCTTGTTCACTGGACTCTACAGTGCGTACTGATTTGCATACTTCTGGAGCTAGAAGGTCTTGGAGCATCATAAACCTCCTGCCCACTAGATAATTCTGTTGCTTAACAAACCATAACAGCTCTGATTACATGGAGAATACTAGCAGTAAATGGTTTGAAAATGATTTTACTGGTTTTTTTTTTTTTTTGTTATGGAAACTCCCATGTAGGAACATTATGGCACTGCTTTGAAATTTTCTAAGCTTTCCAAATATAAAATCACTAGAATGTGGTATTTCCACAATTCTACCTTAAAACAAGGAGAATGAATGAGGCCTGAATCTGTTTTATTGACGCCAAGACAGGAGAAAGCTGTGCAAAACCACTGGATAAAGCAGTCAGAGGACTGGCAGTTCCAAGCCCCCGCTTCCTTTTTTCTGTACTAGCTTAATTACTAGACCTCTTGCCTGAAACTTTAACCAAATCTCATGTATTACAAACTTGAGATTGCAACAGAGTACAGGCGTCAAGATGCACTCGGGGTTTCCCAGACTCAGCAATAAAGTCATTCTGAGCCTTCTCATGCTAGTGTTCTGCTAGCTACAACTGTCTCCTGTTTGCCTTCTAAGGAGATTAAGACTGGACATTTTATTTTGTTTCCGTTTTAGTTTATTTGAAGGTTTTATGATGTCTTAGTTGAGTGGTTCGTGGGACTTCCAAATAAACATGCTGCTTTTAAAACTGGCAAGTTGTTTTTATTTATTTCTTTTAGGTGCCCAGCGACCCTGGAGTATATTAAGCAGCCTTAAATTATAATTAAAATAATAACTGTGGTTCGAAGTCAATAATAGATGTTGGATTATACAAATGCCAAATTAGGATAACCAGAAAATCTGTTTGAAGGAAGCTAGAATAAGCATAGAATTAAAAAAGTCATCTCCATGACAATGGAACCAAGGGAAATGTTCCTCTAACTGCAGCCTTGGGATTATTTTTGAGAGAGAGAGAGAGAGAGAGAGAGAGAGAGAGCGAGAGAGAGAGAGAGAGTGTGAGCGTGCGCGCGTGCGCGTGTGTGTTGGATTTGGGGTGCGCAGAGGTATCCATAAGTTGACTTCATGGTTTTACAGAGAGAACAGCAAGACCTGCGACCTGCTTGTCATCTGAACAAATCCCTATGTTTTAACGATTCTGTGAAAATCTCCCAAGTTCATGGACACATGGGACACACAGGAGAAGCTGACATTGTGCTTGGGAGGCTGCCAGACCCTCAGTGTGCTTTTGAGTCTGCATCCTTCCACCTGTCATCTTGGCTCCTCTTCCTCTCCCACCTGTTCTGAAATTAACTGACTCCACCTCATGGGAGACTTTCTTCCATCTCATGAGAGATTTTCTCAGGTCGATCTTTTGAGAAGTTGTCCGAAGGCTAATTAAAACATTCTATGTCATCACCCAACTGCACTCACGGCTGGGCTGGTCTCAGTGCTGACTCTAACCCAAAGGCGTTAACCAACTTTTGGGCCCCACCTGGAGAAAAGCAACCTGTCAGAAAACCTACCCATTCAAGAGAAAACGGAAGTCGCTGGCTAGTGGTCGGCGAGTGGCGGATGAAGAGCTGCAGGCGGTGCTGTATGACGTGCAGCAGACCTGAAGGTGAGGGCGAGAAGACCAGGAGGTGGGGAAGTAGAGCAAACAAGCAACCACTTCAAGAGCCCATGGCATGATGAGGCGCATTTCAGGGCTATAAACACTCACCTGCTCTCACTCCCATCTCTCTGCAGATGAATAGATAAGTGTTCTTAAAATTGTCACAGCTCACTAGGATTAATGGGACTCAGCTGATCATGGTCCTTTTATTCCCTCACTGCTCCATGGAATCTCAGTTTACACTTAGTTGAAAGGGACAACTTCATGAGCACTGCCAATGTGGGAATTTATCCTAAGGAAACAATTGGGCAGATTCACCAAGCCTAGAGATGTTCATCTGAGTACTATTTAAAAAGACACTACTGCTTATCCATAGGGGATTGATTTAATAAATAATGGCATATCCATACTGGAATGCAATGCAGTCATTTTGCAAATCTGTAACTCACTGGAAGGGCATATTGCTTTGGATGGCATGACATGTGCTACCGTTGACATAAAACAAAACATACATATATGTATTTCTTTCTATCTATCTATCTATCTATCTATCTATGCATATACATGCAGAAAAAGTACCTGATAGTTTACAGCCCAACTGAACAGTGCTTATTTCTGACTGGTGGAACTTTCAGTGATTTAAATTATCTTTATACTTTAATAAATTTCTTGCATTAAAAAAGATGATATATTATCTTTATCATGAGGGAAAAAAGGCTTAAAGCTAGATCCATATTTTGGAAGAAAATAAGAGAGTAGCCTTGGTTAATGGTATATGAATATTTGTGCTGTTTTGCTAGAGTCTCCAAATCCAAAAAGATCCCAAGAACTGAATCCTGAGAAGGAGGTTTAATGGGGCCATAATTGGAAGGAGGAGTTGGTTGCCTTGATAATGTTCCAAAGTTTTATTCCCAAGTGACTACAATCTAATTTGATAATCATTTCTATTGGAACTTTATGTTCTTGACTGAACATTCAAAGTGCTTCCTCAGATCAATGCTTTTAGCTCACCCTCATATCATCTTTGCAAGGCAGAAGTGGGCAGGGAACATGACATTTCTTAATCTGGGGATCTGAGACATCGGTGGTTATGTGACCTGAGGGGAATTATGGTGTTGCTGAGACTAGCCTGCTAGTTCTAAATCACTATTCCTTGTTCCTTCCCCAAGCCCAGGGAACTCCAGCTTTTTAGAAACAAGAGGGAAAAAGTCTGAAAGACTCTTTTTCATAATTTGAGAAAAAGAACTGAAACCTTCTGCGTCTGCGTGCAACTGCGACGTTCAAGAGTTGGATTATAATCTGATCATGAGGATAGTGCCAGGGAGGAGAAATGTTCTTGGATCTTGATGGTCATCGGTGGGCCAAGAAAGTCATCCCATTGTTGCTGAGAAGGCTCCCTTCCAGACATCTGGAGATTGGGACAACAGTCTCAGTTTTACCATAAATGGCTGCAAAGGTAAACCATAACTGAGCCCAACCTTTTTGTACACAAAATGAATGAGAAGAGCACCATCAGCTTTACTGGCCCAAGGCATCATTGGAAGATTAAGTCACATAACAGATATGAATGTCTTCATCTCTTTGATGTCTCTGATCGTCTTCTTGACATATACTACCACTTATGGAATACATCTCCATGATTCTGCCTCCCTAGCTAGGCTGTGAAGAGGGAAGTCGAGAACAACTCTGATTCATAACAATACATCCCAGGACCTAGCACTTGGCACTCCATAGTTTTCAGTAAATATCCATAGTCTGGGAGAGTGCTTCAAAGTCTGAAGACATTCACCAATGGGAGGCATTGGAAATTGCCACTGGGAAGCTAAAGGGACTCTCTCAACTCACAACTTTGATCCACTTCTGAAAGAGCCCACTCTCTTGAAGATTGTTAGAGCCTGTGGAATAACAATAAATGCTGGCATGTAAGTGATTACTATGTGCCAAGCACCATGTTATATAGCCTTTGAGTGAATTTTCTCTGCTTCTTCCAATCTTCCTTGGAGGTAGGTATCATTGCCAGTTTTTTTCCCATAATGATGCCGATGCTCAGCATACCCAGAACTCAGAGGAAAATCTGTCTGGATCCACTTTCAAGCCCATGATCTTGACAACTTTTCTTTACGATGTGTCTGAAGCAGAGTTGAATCAAAGAGCAGGCTGGTTTAGTGATCATTCATTTTCATCAAACTTGGGATTTCTCTAGAGTCAGCCTCTCCCCAAAGTGCTTTTCATCAGTCTGAATTCAGCAGGTAAATGGAACAGGGCCACGGCAAAGGCTAGTAAGTCTGCACAGCTAGACTCCGCTTTCCGACAATATACCTTCAGAGCATCAGCTCCAATGTGGTCCTTTGTTTCTTAAATATTCCCATTTTCTTTTACTTCCCTCTCAGTTTCCTCTAAACCAGTGGAGTGACAGAAACTCAATGCTGACCACTTCATTAGCCATTGACCTCGTCCCTCTGGCCTTCTGCCCCACTTGCTCTCCTGGGCAGGTTGCCTTACGTCATAAGTCCTTGTTAAAGGTCAGGACCTTGGAGCCATCAGCACTGGGCATGTTGTTTTAATATATATCTGGAGAAATCAGGCCTGTCGGATCACATTAGGCCCTATTTGTGAACTGCACGCCAATACCCGCGGTGGAGAAGGACTGTTACCTTTGAAATACAATCGTGGCTGGTTACCAGCGAGTACAGACAGGGGATTATATTCCACCAGTGAAGCCCTTTTAATCTGCCTCTCCCTCATTGACAGGGCTGCCTTTCTTCCTGTCCAGAGAAAATCCTCATAAACAGCAGTCTTGGAAGGAGCGAGGCTAAGAGCTGGTCTCTTTCTAAAACCCGCTATTGAAGCGTGCCAGGGTCAGTGTGGGATGTGTAAGTCAGTGCCTCCGGGGTCCACAGTGCATTGAACACTGCTCCCACTCGTTGTTGGTGTGATGACACAATCATAAAACTGACAGTCACTGTCGCTGAGTGATGCCCTTTGACTGGTCGACGTTAGCCCATTTGAGCCTCATCATAGCCCTGCCAGGTGGATATTCTCAGTTAACCCATTTTATGGAGGAAGAAACTGAGGTTCAGGAAAAATCGAGTGACTTCCCCAAATTCACAGAGCACTGAAGTGAGGGGGCGGGTACTCTCCGATCTGCGTCTATAACCACCAGGCTGCCATGATTCAGCTGACACACTGCTTGGTTTCTTCCGTGGGGTGAAATTTTAGGTTTTGTTTCAAGAGACTCATTCCACTTCTAGGGAGGGGCCCCAAATATCTTACTTGACTCCATAGACAATTTGTTTAAAACTGGAGTCTGGGAATAAGCCAAGTTCTTCCCCCTCTCCTTTTTTTTTTTCCCTTCAGGGAAAAAATGGATTTTAAACTCATTCCTACATCCCCTGGGAGTCTGGCAGGACAGATCCCCTGACAGCAGACAGAAATAGCTCTCCTAGCCTATTTTTAAGGAAAACGTGATGTCAGAAAATGAGGCGGGGTGGTGAGGGTGGACACCAAGAAGAAGAGAACAACCAGGCTGGAGAAGAAGGCCAATTTCCTGAGTCGTTCACCAGGAAAGGCTCAGCGCAGGAGCTGGCGGACTGACAAGAAGAAGAACATTGCAAAGGCTGGCGGGATGGGTAGAATGGCCTTTACACCTGCCCAGCCACTTTCTGTGCTATTCCTTGTACCTGGTGGACGTTCCTCCAGGGAAGGCCCACGCTATCGTCTGGCAGCAAACCTCTTTTCCTATTTAGAGACATAGGCCCCAACAAAACACACCCACGAATGCCTGCTTTCCTGGAACCTTAAGGCACAATGCATAGGTATCCAGTAACACTGCAATTTCCTTTGAACTGTTTCGTTTTGTTTGGCGCCCTTGTCTGACGGGTTAGTCTTTTCGACTGCCTCAACTCACCTGGCATAACATTTTCTTTCACTGAGACACAAGACGGCTGGAACTCACCTCTCTGATTCCGGCAAGGCTGGACACCATCCGATCGCACTCGGCTAGACTTCTGGAGGCTGTAAATTATATCTTCTGAGCTAAGGAAGAGAAGAAAGAACAAAAACACGGTTGGGGAGGTATTCGGCAAATCTTTGCAGGCCAAAGGGCTAATGAGTGAGATGATCCACTGCTGCTCTTTGCCTATAGATCTTGGGTACGATTTCTATCTAGGGTGAGGGTATATTAAAATTGTCCCCGCCTAGACTGGTATCACCAGCAAACGACATAGCAACTCATGTGTATTCATGTTGCTCATTCTGTGGCAAAGCACATTTTTGTTTCCACTGGAAAAAGAAGCTTTTATAAAAATGCAGCAGTGGCCAGACAACCTCAAGATAGCATCTGATATTAATTAGAAATCAGACAACGCTTTCAGTCGAACGAAAGAAATATTGGTAGAGGGATCAGGACAAGAATGAGGAAAATCGAAAGTGAAATCCTGTGCTGATTGAAAGTGACGATCGCGCCGGCATTTCTCCCTTGCCTGTCCATTCTGGGGGAAATGTTCCAGGGGTGTTAACTACTGAGCACTTGCCATGTTTCCCATTCTCCCTTCCCTGGGTAGCTGCGGCGAGCTGGCTGCCCAGATGTAACCCTGAACCTATCCATCAAGTCTAGGGAAGAGAGAGTTAGAAAGGCAAACATTATCTGGGATCAATATCTTTACAAATCCAAAGGAAACCCCAGCTCCCGAAGGGTTAAGCAAAGGAAGGAAAAGCCATCAGGCTGTTTAGTGAGCTAATGTTTTTATCGATGGGGGAGGCCTTTAAGTCCCTCACAGGAAAAGTGGGGAAAGTGGCAGATTGTTTGGTTGGGGAGAAAGGAGAAGAGAAGGAACGTCACCCCATATATACACACACACACATCTGTCTATGCCTTGCTCTCATTCCCTCTACCTGCGAACTCCTGAAATCCATGTCATTCTGACACCATTCCATAACCTTGAATAATATTCAACACAAGGTGCATTTTTTTTTTTCACTCTGATTCCCCCACCCAAAGTGGACTCTACATCTTCCCCTAACAATTTTGCTATAATGCACATCTCCGGCTAATGCCCGCACTGAAGAGCACATCTTAATTTAACAACTGTGTTATAAAGCACATCTTGGGCGCACATTCCTAGGATAATCCATATTTCAACCTAACTACCCCGGCATAGCACTTCCATCTAATTCCCCCACAGTAAAGTACATTGCAATCTAACACCCGCATATAATGTACCTCTCAGTCCATTATTTTGTATTTTGTAAGCCATATTTTGATATGTCTTTTCCATTAAGGAGCAGAACTGTCTGGAGACAAGGGCTACCCTGCGCTGAAAGCTTCCTAGTTCTGACATCGTCCTCTGGTGACAGGCTGTTGATGGATATGCCTCTGAACTTTCACCTTTGACGTCTTGGGTTCAACTTGCCTTGTTGCTGTATTTTGAGCCTTAAGCCTCCTGTTGGGAGCAGGGGTGACCAGAGGGCCCCGCTTGGTCCTCATGGGCCTTCTCTGATGCTAACCAGCAGGGCGGGCCGCCTCGAATGATCAGAGTCTACCTCAGGAGAGGGCCGGCTGAGTCAATGTCAGGGTCAGGGGTCAGGGTGTAGCTGCTGGCTAATAGAGTAAGCTAACACTGTTGTCAAATTGCTGGGCTGACCGACAATGCTTGCCTCCTGCTGATGACCTTACCCTGGGGTGGGGTGGGGGGGCTATTGGCTTTATTGGCAATCTGCCAGTCTCAGAGGTGATGGAAGTGGCTGATCACAGCTAAAGACTTAGATTGTGGAGGGAAAGCCCGTTCTGTGGCGGGTCCCCAACTGAAAGGTCTACAGAGCTGCTTATTGATGACTGAGTTTTCTACTTGTGATGGATTTCTCTTCCATTTCGCATGCAGCTGGACTGCCATTCAGTGGTGGCGGCGGGGCTCCTGCCAGGACTCTTGGACAGGGATTTTTCTGGAACCGAATGATACTGGAGGTGATGCTGTCACTGACTCCTGGATGGCCCCAGCCTATGGCCAGTCGAGTGGGGCTGATGGGTTCTTGAAAGGAAACCAATTCAGAATGAATTGCAAATAGATATAAGAGGATCTTCAATTCCAAGGCATTCTGGCAAATATGAAAGAAGACAATGACTGTGTATTCTGAGAGAGGCTGAGTATTCCAGCCACCAATATCTCAGGCTCAAATTTTCAACCAGTGCCCCGCAGGAGGAAGAAATTAGATTTCTTTTCTATGGATGGCATACAATCAAGCTAGGAGCGCCATTAGATAGCTGAAAAAAGAAGGAGGTTGCTGGAGACTTAGAATTCCAAAATTTGCCAACATCACATAAATTCAAGAGAGACAAGCACAGGAGGTAGAAAATAAGGTATAGAGATAAAAATGATCTTTATAAAAGATGTATGGATCATGGAGGATCACCAGCCAATACAAAGTCCCAATGCAGCCTGCAGATAGAGACAACAAATGACTAGACAGCATAAACTGGAGAATATCTTACTGCAGCTGCAAGGTTATTCTCCTTCTTTGTTATGCCTTGGGTAAGCGCCCTAGAAATGGTCGTCCTTAGGACTCTCAGCAGAGATGGTGGAGCATTTGGGTGGGATTGGAACCAAGAGAGGTTATGCAGTGAACTTGAATGGTTTTTCCTAGAGAAGAATCCACTGAAGGTAGCTTCTCAACGACCTTCCAGTGCAGGATAAGATACGATGTGGCACGAGGCTGGGTCACTATGGTGTGATGGTGCATAGTTAAGACTGTGGCTGGAGTCCAGTTAGGAAGTTCACCTCCTTAGGGAATCATATCCTTCACCTTATAGACTTGCAATCAAGATCAAGTCAGATGGAGAATCATTACTGGAGTCCCTGACACTAAGTTCACATTCCATACACATTCGTTTTCTTTTCCTTAAAGAGTGGCATGGGTTCTCCGATTCTGGGTGTTGATACATCCAGGGGGCATTGAGACAATATATCTTTTCTTGTGAGCAAGCAAGACAACCTCTACTTAGAAAGTGGACAAATTCCACTTGAGCACAGAGGGATGACCTAGACCAGAGATTAGTAAACTATGGCCCCAGTCTACTTTTACAAGTAAAGTTTTATTGAGGCACAGTCATGCTCCTTTAGTTACATATTCCATGGCTGCTTTTGCATTTAACGGCAGAACTGAGTTGCTGTGCCAGAGACAATGTGTCCTGCAAAACTTAAAATATTTACAGCTGACCCCTGAATGATGTGGAGGTGGGGCCCCGACCTCCCGTGTAGGTGAAAATTGTGGGCCGTTCCTTAGGTTCGGTATCTTGGGATTCAAGCGACTCATATTCTCAGGTGGAGTTGGTTGATTCCATGAATGCAGAGGAACTTGGGGGTAGAAAAAAAATCCGTTCATAAGTGCACCCATACAATTCAGGCCCCTGCTGCTCCAAGGTCAACTGACTATGTGGTCATTTACAGATGTTTGCTGGTCCCTGACCTCTACCAACAGAACACTCTTTCTCTCTTTTCTTTAATATAAGATGTGATGTGGAAATCCCACATGCAGAAGAGGTTCAAGAATCTTTCCCCCCGGAGCTGAATTCATCCCTCTTTGGTACAACTACTTTATCGCCAGGAGGACCTTCTGAAGCAAACTCTGTGATTCCATGAGGAAGGTTGAAACTGCTGGCCTGGATAATCTCTGGATATTTATTTCTTTTTCGGGAAACTCAGCGATCTCTTAAGAGATTACAGAACAGCAGAGTGAAAATGCCTCTGCTGCAAATTCCTTTTTTTTTTTTTCCCCTAACAACTAGCTGTGTGATGTCAGGCTGGATACTTAATGTCTCTGCTTCCCTTCCTCAATGTATAAATGAGGATAATATTTGCCTCATGATTATGACAATATTAAGAGGTATTGTATTTTTGTTTTTCTATTTGAAGTAGCATTGCGTTATGCCATTCTACAGGCTTACAGTGTGAATCATTATAAATCAACATCTATATATACCACATTAAGTTCTTCACTAACAGTCCAATTCTATCATTCACCATAAGACTGACCCCTTTTCCCCAATTTTCCCACTCCTCCCTGCCTTCTGGTAACAACTAATTTGAATTTTGAGACGGAAAGTCTAATCTTGTTTCATTTGGTTCCTTTGTTGGTTGTGTTTCTCTCTATATCACCTTGAGTGAAGTCATAGGGTGTTTGTCTCCTTCCATCTGACTCATCTCACTCAGCATATCACCTTTTAGGTCATTCATGTTGTTGCAAATGGCAGCCTGTCACCTTTTACATAGCTGTGTAGTATTCCATCGCAAGCATCCTCTTTATCTGCTCATCTCAACAAGCACGTAGGTTGTTTCCACTTCTTGGTTATTGCAAATAAAGCTTCAATGAACATGGGGGTGCAGATATCTCTTCAAATTAGTGGTTTTGTATTATTTTAGTGAAATGCTAAAAAGTAGAATAACTGGATCACGTGGAATTTTTTTTTTTTTTGGTGGCAACTCCATACTGCTTTCCATGACCATTTATACTCCCACCAACAGCGTACAAGGGTTCCCTTCTCTCCACATCCTTTTCAACACATGTTCTTTTCAATCTTTCGGAAAATGGCCATTCTCACAGGTGTGAGGAGGTGTCTTACTGTTGTTCTGATTTGCATTTCTTTAATAATAAGGTAGGATGAATATCTTCTCATGCTCTTGTTGGCCATCTGTATGTCTTCTTTGGAGACGTGTCTATTCAGATTCTCTATTTATTCTAAGTCTATTTATTCTAAGAAATAAATGAGATAATCTATGTAAAACACCTGAAATAGAAGTGGCTCAGAGTGTTTGCTCACTGTCAAGGTAAATGATTGTATCATAGTTGCAAACCATTACTACTGTAATGCTGTTATTTATATTGTGGGTCTTCATTTGTGCAATGGAGATCACTTCCATTTTGTTTTAAGTACCCCTAGTGGCATTTTCTGTTGATTAGTTTCTTCAGTGGGGCACTCACTCAGCACAAGTTTTGTGTGCCCAGCTCATCAGTAAATGCAGGGAAGTTCCATGCCAGTCACGTATCCAGACTCCTCTTGCTCAGTCCCTTCCAGCCATTCACATTGGCATTTATTGCTCCCCATCTTACATGGTGTTTTAGAGTGACACGGCCACTCAAAACCACTCTCTACTACCCCATCTCTGATGGACCCACAATGGATTTTTCAACTAGCAGTTTGGTTTCAGTGTCTGCAAAGTAATTAGATCTTAAAGGCTCTTTCCTGGGATTTTATCCTGTTAGTACATGTGAAAGAAACAATAATTATTATTTCAGATCTGTTGAGTGTCTTCATGGTGAGATGTAGATTCAGGGATGTAACCTGCTTTTTTGTAGATGACAGCACCTTCCTGTCAAGTGTGTCTTAGTGAAGCAGTTGCACAGTGCTGGAGACCCCAGGTGGGTTCTCGAATCCTGCCATCTGTCCTGAAGCTTTATCATGTGGCCCATGTGGGGGGATTGGGAGGGTCTTAATTTGGTATCTCTAAAGTTTGATGCCAAATGGTTAATTTCAAAAATGACTTCTTGTGCCACACAGAGGGAATTCTTTGGGGAGCTATGTGTTTCATCACTGTCAAGAGAATAATGGGATGGAAACAACCCCTAGTACCACTAGATGGAGGCTGCAGACCCTGCGACTTTATCCTGCATCCCCAGAGACCAGTTCAGGTTGCCCAAGCCAACCTGTAGAGCTGCTGGTCACAGTGACAGGTGGCAATTTACCTACTGACTGCAGAGTGTCACCAGGCGGTGGTGGGGTAGGACCCCCCAGGACCACCCTTACCAGACAAGTGAACTTCGTAATTACTTGTTACTTCAAGCCTCAATTTTCCAAACAGCAAATGAAAAGAACAATAACTACCTCACCGGCTTTTTTTTTTTCTTTTAAAGGAAAGGTACAGAGAGGAGTGAAGATGAGTAGGCAGGCACAGGCAGGAAGAGAGAGGAGGAAGAAGCATTTATTTTATTGTTCATTTAGTTCTTCACACTGGTTGTTCCCCTAGGAGCGGGGACTTGAACCCAGGAGTATGTGGCTTGCTCTTTCAGAGGTGACTGACCTAACTGCTGAGCACACCCTCACAGGATTGTTTTAAAGATCAAACAAAATATACAGCAAATGATAGCTGCTGTGATTATCATGAATATTATTAGAATAGAAAACAAATAGAACCTGGGGTTCCTGTTTTTGGGGTGCCTTACAGAAGAGTGAGGTCTAGATATAAAAATATAAGAAATAAACTCAAAGAACATTTACACGTCTATAGCCAAATAATGCAAATTAAAAGAGTAGTTAGAAGAGCAAGGTATCAGAGCGACTCGGGGATAGGATTGGTGCTCAAGCTTTGAAGTAACTCCACTGCAAATTCCTAGTGGAAAATAGGGTGTGGGGATGACTAGAAATGACTTCCTGGAAGACAAAAACACTAACTTCAAGACTAAATACACCCCATGTTTATTGAAGCATTATTTACAATAGCTAGGAGCTAGATAAAGAAGATGTGGTATATATACAATGGAACCGTATCAGCTATAAAAAAGATGAAGTCCTGCCATTGGCAACAGCATGGATGAACCCAGGGGATATTTCGCTCAGTGCAAGAAGTCAGAGGGAGAAAGACTAGCACCATATGATTTCACTCATATGTAGAAGATAAAAAAGAAACAAAACTGATGAACAAACAAAATGAAACAAAAATTCTTAGACTGCCAGTACTACAAGCTGGTTGCCAGAAGAGAAGAGGGGAGCAGGATGGGAAACTGGGGTAAAACTAATGTGATAGATGAAGACTAGACTTCAGGTGATGGGCATAATGTTGTATAGACAGATGTTGATATTTTAGAGTGTCTACCTGAAGCCTATATAACATCACAAGCCAATGTTACTTCAATTAAAACAGAAAAACGTTTCCTGGATGGGAAAGAAGCAACACCTGTGAAGTATGGCGAGTGGCCGCCTTTAGAGGGATGAACGTGGGGATTGGAGGAAAACCCTGAAGAACTGTGAGAAGACTGAGTTTTATGTCATTGGTTCTGAGAGGTCAAGTCATTCGATGATTATCCCACCACCCTAACTCCTGGTCTAAGTGGTGAGGGATATTGGAAGAAAATCTGCTTCCAGACTTTCTGGGACTCAGGACTTGGAGTTTCTGTCTCCTTCTGAGCCAAGGTTTCCAGCTGCCCAGTGAGTAGCGGTGATTTGGGGACGCTGCAACAGTCAAAGAGACCACGCTCTCAAATAGGTCTTCATCATCTTTATGAAACTGATCTCAATATGGTGGTCCCTTAACATCGGGAACGGGAGAGGGAGTCAGCAGCAGTGCATAGGACGGGCTGAAGGGGAATGCGAAAAGCCAGATCAACCAAATGTCATACAGCTTTCCACGTGTGCTCCACATTGGATCCACTGTAGGTGGCTCCCAGGGCTTTGTGTTGAGAAGGATCTCGAGGCTGCCTTCTGGCTCAAGGGAAAAGGATGTTCTGATTAACTGATTGATTTGTGATGTCGGCCATGGGCATAGGAATGGAGAGTCATGGTACCCCTGCCATATTATCTTCCTGCTCTGGATAAGGGATGCTTCTCATCAGCCACCCTTCCTCCTGTAAGTCCCCAAGAAATTAAATACTTTCAGTCTGCTTGAAGTATGGAGGCATGACGCAGTAGACTTGGAGGTCTAATCTGAATTATTTTAAATTCCCATGAAAATATTCTAGTCCCATGTGCTCCTTGAATCAAATCCAGGAAGAATTCCCTTGATAACACTGGCCTGACTGGAGACCCACTCAAAGAAATGTGAACTTTCTATTTCCAGCATTCTACCAGTTAATACACTGAAGAATACAAAAATGGAAAGGACGATGGGTTGGGGCTTGGAACCTGTCAGTTATTGAGAAGTCTCTCTGTCACCTTGAAGAGACAGTCTTCCCTCACTCCAGCAGAAAATATTTTTAGTACATCCTGGGTACCAAATAACTTCATATGTTCTGACTGATGATGAATTCATCCAAACAACAAGTCAAGACCCTGGATATCACTCAACTCCAGTCAGTCATAACAGCTGACAAAAATAAAATATAACATACACCCAGTTAGTCTTGCTTTTTCCTTTTCTTCAATATGCATATTCAAGAATCTCATTCCATTCCTGGCTGTCAGAGATGGTGACAGTTGGGGGATTTTTCTAGCTTTATCAAGGGAGATTATTATTTTTTAACCCAAATTATTTTCCATTGTAGATGTTTAAATCCACATTAAGTCCAGATTAATGCAGGGAGCAGCTTCAAAGGATATTGACTGGGGGTGGAGGGGGGAAGAATAATAAATGAAATTGTTAAGGAGGAGACCCATCCCAAGGAAAATTTTCTGACCAGAAAAAAAAAGTTGTTTGGATTAAAAAGATATCTAAAGAAAATATTTTTCTTGAGGATTGCTGGCCCCTTTCACAAACAGTCAAACTTTGTATATAAACTAGAACCTGGAACACTTTTTTTTTTTTCATGATTGGAATTAATAATGTAGATAAACCCTAAATAAATCAGGATTAGTGTTAACCGCATCTTAAGGTTTAGGATGCTACAGGCAAATGAAAAGAGGGGGAGAAAAGGTTGCTTACAAAAAAGCAACTGCTTGGGTGACCCCAGAGGTGAAGGGGGTGGGGGAGGGGGAGAGCATAGAGAGAAGGGAGGACCAGCTGAGCTGAGTAATCAAAGACCCTCTAATCGCTCAGCTCTGGAGATGTGTTCAAAGGCTCCTTTCTGACCACAGACTGTGCAAGGTCACAAGTGAAATGTGGTTGCTTGGAAGGGGGAGGGGTGTCTGAGATTTGGGGGATGGCTTTGCTATCTGGCTTTGTTAGGAGGAGGTCAGCTCTGATTGTCGGAGTTTAGCATCTCTTTGGGAAGCAGGTTCCACTTTTGGGTTTTAGGGAGCCATGGGTCCCCCCTCCTCCCACACCCCATTTGCCAAATCAGCCAAGAAATGGTTAAATTCAAGCCTGGGTGTTCCTTCTGACCTGGAAAAACAATCACCATGACAATTTTTTTTTCTGAACAGGGCCTAGAAATCCTTTTGAGGCCCGTAATTGCACCTTGGGATGAATTTTAATGAAGTCATTTCGATTCTTTGATGTTTCAGCATTGGGGTCACTGAGAATGACCCGACCCATTTATTCCAGTCTCTGCTCCCTCCTTTCCCCTACATGAGCCCTAATGGCTGCAGATGGGCAAGACTGAGTCCTTTTCCTCTGCCTACTGGGGAAACCCTTCTTTTCCAGTGCAGAAAATCTTCGCCCCCTCAGTCAGATGACCACAGAGATTCCAGCTATTGCCCTGAAGCCTGGGCTGAGGCCTGCACCTCAGGAGTGTAAGTCTCCTCCCTACCTCTTGGCCCAGATCAACTCCACAAGCCTCTGCTAGCTCACTTCCTTTGGGTGCTGGTGAACCACAGCCGGTCAGACTTGGGATCGTGTGACAGAGTCCTCACTGGGTCTGCTTGTGCTCCCTTTGGTTCATGCATAGATCTGACCGTTGTCCTCATCTTCATGCAGCCAGGCCGGCCAGAGGGTTTTCAGCATTTCTGGAGTTTTGAGATCACATCTCCCATCTGTTTCCTGTTCCGTTTTTCAGCACTTCCTTTTCTCTCTCCCACAGCACTGGCTGGGCACACACAGCCACGGGGCCATCACACCCTGTCTGTGAAATGATCAGAAGAGTCTATTCTGGTGATTTTAATATCCTGCTGGGTTAGTTGTGTGATCTCCCCCCACGACCTACTGACATGGAAAGAAATGACTGTCTGGGGGGCGGGGCGCTCTCCTCAGGCCTGGATGTAACCCCTTATGTCACCTTGGTGGTCATTTGAAGTGACCTGGCCCAAGCCTGAGTGTAGAGAAATCAATATACATGGTAGGGACTCTGGATCGTGAGCAAGGTCACTGGAGATCTGGGTACAGAGAAATCCATTCTGGTGAGAGGGTCTAAGTCAGATATAAAATGCTCACTCTCCTGGAAACCTCAGGAGACTACAGATGGGTGAAGAATGGGGAGAGGTGGAGAGTAAATGTCATTAAAAAAAAAACCAACCTAATAGTTGAGATTGTAGAAATGAAGAGCATGAGTAGAACTGCTGTAGGATGATATGGAAGGATTTTTTTCAATGGGCATCTATACCCTTAAAAACTATTCTACTTGTGTCATAAAGTCAACACAACACATATTTAAGGGTAAATCATCCATAGGGCGTTTGGTTTTCATAGTCAATAAAAAACTTGCTGTTCCTACATGAAACTGGGAACAGCTCCCAGACACCAGGACTGAATCCTGTCTGTCTCTTTCTCTCTCTCTCTCTCTCTCAAAGGAAAGGTTCAGGCAGAAATGAAGGTAACCAGGCAGGCAGAAAGAGAGAAGAAGAAGTATCTTTATTTTATTTCTATTTAGTTGTTCACATTGGTTGCTTCCCCCAGACCCGGGAGGCGAACCTGGGTCCTTGGAATATACATGGACTGTGCTCCTCTGGAGGCGGTTGACCTAACTGCTACTCTACCAGGCTGTATCAGGACTCCTGTTTTCAAAGAGGAAGCTGAATAGAAAGACCTCACACCCCAATCCCTCACACTTCTGTGGAAACAGAACTGCCCACAATGACAAGATGCAGTACATTTCAAATGGAAGCCAGAGATAGATGACACACACGCATTTTACATCCATTATATAGAGTATACACCTCCCCCAAACACACACACACACACACACACACTTTTCTTTTCTTACACATAAGAACTACTTGATAGGTAAAGTTCTCATTTCAAGAACTGACAAAAGTATGACTTTCTCTTTTTTTTCTTCTATATTTTGTTTGTTCCTTTTGAAAAGACGATCATTAAAAACAGCAGACTCAGTGCGCCCTGGTGGAGCAGCTGTTAGATCAACTGTCTCTGAAGGATGGAGGCCACATACTTCAGGGTTTGAGTCCTGGGTCCTGAGGAAACAACCAGTGTGAACAACTGAACAAAGTGCTTCTTCCTCCTCTCTCTTCAGCCTGCTTCCATGATCTTCATTCCTGCCTGTACTCTTCCTTTAAACAACAACAAAAACAATGGACTCATACATCTCAAGGACCCAGGTTCAAGACCTGGGTCTGATGCAGCGGGGGTGCAATGAAGATGAACAGCTAAATACAAATAAATGTTTCTTCCTCCTCTTTTTTTCCTGCCTCTGCTAGCCTTCATTTCCGCCTGTACATTTCCTTTAAAAAACAAACAAACAAACCAAAACAACCAATGAAAACAATATAATAAAGTACAGTGAAATGTATTTTCAGAGTTGTCACCAGGAATCCATTATTATTTCAGGGAGACAGCTTCCCAGAAGGTAGGTCCTCTCCAACTCTTCAAAGAAGCCTTTGCTCCCTGCCATGTTTCTAGAACCTGATGGACACTTCTGACTCTGATGTCTAGCCTTTCACAGGAAGGATGTCAAGTCACGAGTGGGATTATGTAGGAGCCTCCAGGTGCTAGGCCCTCCAGTTGCCTTTCCTTCCCTGACAGAATGGTGGCGTTTGTTTGGGTCTCTGGGGATGGTTACATCCTGCATTTTCCAAGGTGGCTCTCACACCCTCTACGCTTGTCAAAGTTTGCGCCAGTTTGGCTCTCGGACATGAAGGTCTGCCCTGTACACTACTGTCTCCGGCCCCATCAGCCATCAGAAATCCTCACAGGTTCCCCTCACTCTTGGTTGCTGTTAAGTGTGGAGACAGCTACCGGGGTGATTTAGGGGTGTTTGGTAAAGTGATGAGCAGGCAACAATAAGACCATCAGGAAGAGAGGATGATGATGCCTCTTTCTTGTTCCCTCTTCAAAAAGGGGTCCATTGACCGCCTCTTCAACATCGGTCATTATTTCTAATTCTGCATAGCTGAAAATGAGAAAGTTCTTCAAGTTGGAACAGTGGTCATTAAATCTGAATTGGAGAGGGTATTTGTAATTTTAAACGCTTGAATTCTGAGAGGAAAAAAAATGGTGTAATCTTATTGCCAAATGAGCCTAGTCATTAAGATTCCTATGGCATTATTTAGTGAGTTGGCTTTTTATAACACCCTGAGGTTTGCAGAGGAAGCCACTGGCCTCACAGGGAGGAGAAGCATTTGGGAGAAAAGCTTCTGAGGGAGAGAAACAGCCCCCTTCATTTCTGCTAAGAGTTCCTTCTCGTATTTCTGAGCTCCTTGAGATGAAGGAACTGAGATGAGTTGAGGAAAACGAACAGAATGAACTGTTTTTTTGTGAGGCCAATGGAAACCACATTCAGATCCAAGAAAAGAAAACTGAGACAGGAAAGGGAGGGTCACATTTTTGAAGGAAATCATGCGGTATTTTGGTAATCCTTTGTTGATGAAAAAAAAAATTAACAGCACATTAATTATGTCCTAAGAATGGGGTGTGACTGGTCTGCATCTTTGGTCTTCCCAAGGCTGGGCCAGCAGTTCAAGCTTTTGCCACTTGGAGGAATGGAAACTCGGGCTTCTGCTCCTGGAAAGGGTCTGGGGCCTTCACTGCTGACAGTCTGCAGTGGTGGAACCTGTCCCAGCCCGAGTTCAGGAGGCGGGAGGCTGTTTCACCAGGCAAGCACGACAACCTGAAGTTGAGGATTTTTATGGGAGTGTTTTGCCCATGCAAAGTCATGAAATTGGGTCTGCTAAGGAAGCTACCTTTTGGGGTGCACCCTTGTGGCTAAGGTGGTTGAAATGCTAGAATGTGGAGCACAAGCAGCTCAAGGGCCTGCATTCAAGACCTGGGCCGGCATGAAAAATCGAAATGAATAGCCGAATAAAGAAAGATGTCTCTTCCTCCTCTCCCTTCCTTTCCTGAAACACAAAGCTTTCTCTTCCCTTCCTCATTTCCTTCTCTCTCCTTCCTTCCTTCCTTCCTTCCTTCCTCTCCTCTCCTCTTTTAAACATTTTATCAGTAATATGTATTTGTGAATTTCACACTTTTTAAGTATTAGCATTCAGATGATGACAGCATAGACCCAGCACGAGCGCTTATCCTCCTAAACCTGCAAGCAGAGTTAAGTAGACAACTGGCACTTTCTTTGGAGGTGCATGAGAGGTTGGACAGACATTGTCATGGCAGAAAAATGGTCACACGTTTGCCTTTCCTCCCTGTAGCTATGCTCTTAAGTGATGCCTTCCCAGATTGTGGTCTGGTCAGGTGACTTTCTTTGGCCAACGGGACACTTGCCATTGTGACAAAAGCAGAGACTGGAGAAAAGCCTGTGCTGGTTCTCTCGCTGTCATTTGAGACACTTCTAATGACACTGCCAGCCAGGAGCCCGGGGCCTCACTAGCTTCTCTTTCGGGCTTCTGTCGCCTACGGATTGACTTGTGAGGCATGACTCACTGCTTTTAGCTGCTAAATTTTTGGGTGGTTGGTGATAGGGCAAGAGCTGTGTCATACACAGTCACCAAAATGTCTTCATTTTCTCCTGTTTGTTCTATGACCAGGGATGTCTCCCCTTAACAAAAAGGCATTCTCTGGCTATGAGAAGATTCACTGTTATCCCATGACTACTCTCCCTTTCAGGTAAAGAGGCTTTTCAAGTGCTCCTGAGAGCCACTGTGACCATCTGTCAAGTTGTTTCTAGTGTTTGCTCTGTCCCTCAGGCTAGCACCATGAAGCACCTTCCCAAACAGGGCTGTCAGAGGGCGTTTTCCATTCCCTTCTCTTCCTCCTCACTTCACATTCATTTTTTCTCTCTCTCATCTCTGAATCTGATTAAATCCTCTCTTATATCTTCATATTCCTTCCTACTTTTTTTTTTTTCCATTACAGAACTGATTTTATTTGGATAAGTAAAAGAATCTCATTTGTAACCAAGATGGAATTCATGGTATGTTGTTACATTCACTCTTAAAAACATATATCTCTGTGTACAGGAATTTGCAAATTGATGTCGACCTACGCTGCTTTCCAAGTACTTTTCTCTTCACGCCCTGGAAGACAGAACAAAACCCTCCAACAAGACAGTCTTGCTACGATGACCATCTCACTCCTTAACTGCATCTTTCAAAAGAACATCTCTTACGTTGCGTGAAAGAAAGGATCTTAGTATTGCTTTTTTCCCTTTTAAGTGAGAATTCTCTTAAGTCATGATTATTCTATGGTAGAGGAACAGTCCTAGACCCTCCAATGGGTTCCTTTATCTCTGGCCTTCCTCTTGTTCCAGTCCATTCTGGATCCTCCTTCTGTCATGCCAATATTCTATTACTGGTGTCATTTCTTTTCAAAAATGCTCATAGTGACTTAATAGCAGATGAATCCTTCTGCAGCAATGACCTCAGCATGCCATGGTCCTGTTCAAAAATTCATAGGAAATTCCCACACTCTATGGGTAAAGTCCCAGTCCCTTGGCCAAGCATTTAGGGGCTTCCAGAATTTGGTCTCATTTTCCTTTACCAACTGGGCCTCCTCAATAAATTCTAGTCAATGGCTCTGAGATAAATATCGCCCATGTCTGCTCCATAATCTTCCATTTTCATTGGTGCAATCACATTTACCTTTTATGGTTAGGCCTACATAATCCCATCCTCTAACTGCCTCAGCCTGTGGGGTAACTTAGCTCTTCTCAATCTTACATTCCTTAGGGTCTCAGTGTTTTCCGGGTTCAGCTACGTTGCAGCAGATATCAATGTTTCAGTGCTTTCTATGGCCGAATAATATTCTATTGTATGGATATATACAGCGCTTTTATCCATTTGCCAGTCGATGGGCACCTGGGCTGTTTCCGCTTTGTAACTACTGTGAAGAATGCTACTGTGGACATTTGTGTGAAGTGTCTATGCAGACATAGGTCCTCACTTCTCTTGGGTATATGTTTAAAGGGCTGTTATGGGTCTTCTGATAGTTCCATGTTTAAAGAAAAAAATCTTCTACTCTGGGACTGGCCCTGTTACTGACACCACTGGATGCCAGTGATTCCTGACTATTTCCTCTCTTGAGCCCTGTATTAAGTTCTTCACTCACATGGTCTCATTTAACCCTCACAGAATCCCCTTTTTCCAAAAGAGAACACCGTCACTTAGAGAGGGAAAGTGACTCACTCAAAGACTCAGATTGGCTTTGACATGGAACACTTCACCATGATTCTACCTGGTGCAGATGCGTCGGTTACACAAATAAAAACGATTTTCACATGAATCTCAAAGATGAACAGCAGAGAAACTTTTCTCAACTCGAGGATCATGATAAAAGAGTTCCCTCCAAGGACAGTGTTGTGAATTTAGAGTTATAACTATGCCCTGAGGAAAGAGGCAGGCTACCCAGGCTCCTGGTCTTATGTGGCATTTTTCACTCCCAGAGCTCAGATTCCAGAAACATGTGTTCTTCAGGTGTTTTCCACAGCGGCTCCCTCAAGATTTGACAGCGATCAGTGGGTAACATCTCTCCTACACTCATGTCTCTGACGCGCAGATGGCCGGGTCTCATTCCACAAGGACAACACTCCACTTCTCCCTGATTTAACACTTCAGGACATTCAACAGGGCCTGGCTGCTTTAGTTCATCTCTGCACAATCAACATACAACTTCCTCATGAGACGGTTTACTCCGGTGACTGCATCCTGAACCAGGTGCTGGGCTCAGGAGAAGCAGAGGATAGGACAGCGCCAACATCTAAGGAAAACACTTGTCCTTGGGGTCCCAATAATCTAATCAGGTAATGCCATCAATAAAGGCATTCAACTCCTAAACCAGGCTCTGGAGCAAAAATTGCAAACTCTGGTGAAGGACACTGTATGTGTAATGTGTGTGTGTGCATATATATAGAGAGATAGATCTATACATATATACATATCTTTCTCACAAATATATATTTATATACATATATATACATACGTGTGTGTATATATATATGTGCATATATTTGTGCAGGAATGAAGTCAAGCAGGCAGGCAGGCAGGAAAAGAGAGGAAGAAGAAGCATCTTTATGGTTCTTCAGCAGGTTGTTTCCCCTGAAACCGGGACTGGAACTCAGGGATATGTGGTTCGCATCCTGCAGAGGTGATTGACTTAACTGCTCCACCAGCGCACAACCCCCCCCCCCGCATATGTTTTTAAATAAAGTTTTATTGGAACATAGTTCTTTGCACTTCTTTCCATGCCCTCTACATCTGGGGTGCTGCACTCCCAGAGGTGGGCAGTTGTGACGGAAGGCAGGGTCCATAACCTAACATAGTGACAGCCTAGTCCTCTTTAGAAGAAGTCTGCTGATTCTTGGGCTCGACAATTAAACAGCAGAGTGAGTGGAAAGGACAGGAGTAAGTTACTAACAATTCAAAAGACTGAAAGTTTAATATTATGTTTGTCTTGTATGTGTGTGTATGTGGGAGGGGGTGGCTTTTCAGAGGAAATGTCCTAGAGGAAATTAGGTTTCCTTTAGGTATTGGAAAAGGATAGAACTTGAGGAGACAGAGCTCTCCAGGAATTTTTAGCAATATTCTGTATAAAGACATATTTTTAAATGTTATTATTGATTTCATGATAGATCAGTTGATAGAAGTTCCAGGGTACATAATAACAATGATTATACGTGCAAATATTTTGACTCCCTTTTTGCTTGTAACAGTCCTGTGAGGTAGGCAGGGTGCTGAATCATTCTAGGCTGACAACTCAAGGTCAAGAGGCTGAAAGTCTTGCTGGAGTTGTTGAGTTGCTAACCCTGCAACCCCTGACACTCTAGCAAGGTTCTGGTTTTGAAAGGGAGCCCTCATAAGAACTCTGCTATCTGTACCTGTGGTTAGCTGAGGAAATAATAAGCATTTCGAAATGAAATCCTCTTATTCATGTTTCACCAGCATTCCCATTTCCCAAGTCTCGCAGTCCTTAAAGAAGTAGGCTCCGTGGAGTTGAGTCATGGGTTGACTGTTAGTTTTGTTGTGAGGGTGTGTGGAAATGCTGCCAGCTTAAGTAAAAGGCAACCCGAAGACATGGGTGTGGTTGTCACTCATCCCTTTGAGAAATGGGATGTTTTAGAGCTTTGAAGTACCCGTTTCTCTCAAACCAACAACAATGTGGTTGATATTCCTTAGCAAATTTAGAATAGAGTCAAGACTTACTGAAGGCTTGCCACGGGCCAAGCATTCTCATTAACTCTTTATATATTTACTCTTTACAATGACCTCAAGAAGGAGGTACTGTTATTCCCCATTAGATAGAGAAGGCAAATAAGTCATGAGGGTTAAGTTAACATGAAGTCAGATAGCTAAAACATGTCAGAGCTGGGATTTGAACCCAGCTGGTCAGGCTTCAGAGCCTGCATTCCTATTCACTCTACCACTGCATCCTGTTTCTCACGGGCAAGCACAGAGGTGTGTCATTTTTGAGTCATGCTCAAAGACAGGAACTCATGGAACCAAAGACTGCTCTGCATAAGGGGCAGGGAAAATGACCATTTTTCTCCAATGTGTCAGCTTCAGAACGATGTGAGCACAGGCCCCAACCATTCCTAACAGGTTCTCGGTCCTGCAGGTATGTCAGAGGAAAGCAGGAAGAATAGGAGGAATGGACAGTTTGCGCTGGGATTAGCCCACAATGGCAAAACATGACAGCATCTGAGAGGAAACATGGAGATAACCTTTATTTGAGGACAAAATTGAGAAAAGTTCAGTGTAGAAAGGTTTCTCACAGGCTTCCAAGAAGGACTGCACAACTATGGGGAAGCCTCTGGATTTTTCAATGATCATTCTGTCCCACTTAGATCAGTTACATGCAACCTCAGCCAAACTCCACCTGACAAATAGCCTACGGTACAAGTGTTCTCGCCAGCCCCTTGCATCTCCTGGAGTTGTTATCTGGGATTGGATACTGACAACATAAAATGGCAGACTTTGGTCCATCTAGACACAGAAAACAACAGGTACCCATCTGTGTCAGAATGATCTGGGTCATTTCCATTAATTTCAAGTTTCTAGACTAGACTCAGGCAGTAAGAAACCCTTAGAGTCTTTTCTTCCCACCCCTCGTGACTAAAGCAAGAACCCAACTATGAGGGATATGTATTTCATTACCCCTCTTGGACAAATCTTATGAACTGACTCCTCTAGACAGTAAAGTTTGGAAATAAAAATAACTACCTAAGCTATCAAAGAAAAAGTGAAAGCCATTTAAGAGAACCAGACAATTCCCAACAATGACATGGATAGTAGTTGAGTCGAAGATAATTATATTTTGTACGAAATTGGGGGATAATACAGAAGAGTACAGTACAATTCAGAATGCCTGGAATCCATTAAGGCTGTGAGTCTAATAACAGGCTTATGTAATTTAATGAGCAGAAATATAAGTTATAAAACTAGGAAGATAAACGAAGAAACAAGAATATTCCTGGAGGGCTTGGGGATGGGGGTGGGCTTTTGAATGTGAAGTAGATATTCCCTCCAAATTATGGGGGATTCAGAGGGTTGTGTTGAGTCTAAGTAAATTATTCTTACTCCTGGGTAGCAAATTTGAAGGCTTTATCTCCACAATGTGTTCAGTTTGAGCCAGCAGTTAGAAAAATAAACATGAGGGGATGGGAAACCCACTCCAAAAGACAGGGCAATATAGAAATTTATGGAGCTTACAAGGTTATGAGCAGCCTAGACTGCGGTTCTTCAAAAACGGAAAGTTCGGTTGCCTTCAAATGGACGCAACTGGGAACGTTCTCCATGAGCTTTTTCAGAATGATGGTGAACTTGAGCCAGTAGTGATTTACATAACGATTCTTGGGGTTCTAAGGAAGTCATGGCAGGAGAACTGGTCACTAAGAAGCCAATACCAAGAAGTCAGCAGACCAACCGTTGAGCCCATGAAGAGGAGACCCGAGAAGATCCCGAGGGGGATTCACCAGGCGGAAGGAGGAAGGTGGCCTGCTGCCTGACTTCCTGTTTAGGGCTAATGTCCTCTGTGCTCTCCCTCTGATGTGGGGAGAACTCAAGGAGGATGTTTTCTCTTTTCAAACATTTGAAAAAAGCTATTTTCAGCTGTTTTTAGGAAGGGAGGAACAAGAGCATTCCTCTCTCAAACCACAAAAAAACCTTCATGAAAACGGTCAGAAATCGAAAGTAAATTTGTTTTCTGCTGCCTGTCACCGGAGGCCCTGGAGGCGGGGAAAATCTGGACTCGACCAAAGTCCCCTTACAGCAAAGGGCATCAGAAGGGTCACCCCTTAACGTTAATGGAGAAAGCATTCCAAAGCACAGGACGCTCAGCATGGGATCAGCATTTAAAACATCCCCGAATTCGATGAGTCTGATAAATTAGCTCCAAATAATAGCCACAGTGACTTGTCCATCAGAGGAGCTTCCCAGAACGCCTGTTTTATAAAATCTGTACTAGGAGGGTCTGAGGCGGTAGTAAGGCCCATGTCTTCTTGTTCGTAATGCTAAGTCGGGGGAAAGAAAAACTGGTTTTGTAACTGCTCTGGTCTTGAGACTTACCTGATAAACAATACTGAGTAATAAGACTGGAAATTCTCTTAAATTTTTTTGCACATTATTTAGTTACAGTCTCCATATGGCAAGGAGGTGAGGGAAGAAAACCTTCTCTTCTGCATCCCACCCTGCCCCCCCCAACCACATATTTAATCCATGTGCTCATGTCAAACTTAATTACAGGACTTTTGGCATAAAATAACAGTCCACATCCTCAGAGAGAAGGACTTAAGCAGTTAATATGTGCGATTGAGTGAAATTGCTTTGCTGAATGTTTATGAGTAACCCAAGACCAGTGAAATGTGCTGATATTTTAACCATTTCAGGGTGGAACATGAGCCCAAAGGCTGTGAAATAGGAACGAAATACAAATAATTTCTCCCGATCTGTTCTATATTTCCTGAAACGGAGAGCGCCGGGTAAGGCAATTTTATGACACTTTCACATATAGGTTTGTGGAGGAAAAACAATAAAGCTAGAACAATTAGGAAACGTGTCACCATCTCAGGGAATGGTGGGGATTCAACCAAGGAGCCAAGTCTAAATCACGTTTAAACCCCTGTCTGTTTCTGCAGAAAATCCTGTGAACATCATGGTACCCTACAAGGGGTAATTATTTTCTGCCTTTGGATTTCTTCCTCCCTCCTTGTGCCTTTGCAGGCATATTCCTTTGCCGTCCAGCCTCAGTTTTAGATGAGTGGATTTTACGCATAGAGATCTCCAACCTCAAACCGCTCTATCCTTCCCATGGCCATCTTTGATGGCATCAACTACTAACCCTGTCTAAAGTTTCTTTGGTCTAAATTATTCACAGGAAAACTTGCCTCTTTTACACCAGAGGAATCTCTTAAACTACAACATCATCATCTTCATTTCCTTCCTTATCCAATGTCATTTTTTAACTCAGTGAGATTTGGAACTACTTCTGAGTTTGCACTTCTTTTCATTACCTCGGTTTTAGCAAATGGCCCTATTACCACCTGCCCCATAAATGCCAGTCTTCCTACGTTACTGTTTTCTGAAGCTTCTCTGCATTTGAATGTTCCATTGAGCCCAAATTTTCTTCTCCAAGCCCTACACACCCCCCTCCAGACTTTTGGGGTCTATCCAACTCAAGGATGACAGAATTCCATTGCATCATCTCTGTCTACTAAACATTTTGCAGACAACTGCTCTCCAGGTTTTTAAGATGCTGTTCATCTATCTCTGCTCCACACCTCCTCTTCCCCTTTAACTTTCTTCTTGTCCAACTTCTGTTACGCTCTTTGGGGCATTTCTACCTGTTTAGCTCAGTGGTGTGCATTGTCATTTGCTATTGCAAAATGCTGCTGAAGATGCACTGCTTTTTTTTTTACCTGCTTTTCCAAGTATCATTAGGGTTCTATTTTAGAATTATTTTCAGAGCTATTGTTTAGTTCAGCACATTAGTCTTGAGAGAGATGCAGTAATATGGTGCTGAAATGAAAGGGTATTTGTGAACATACCTGGCATAGGACCTGTCAAGAGAAGATACCCTACAAGTGATTTTGTTAGTTTATTGATTCCTTCCCTCAATGTCTATTACGCATGTAGTACAGATACCACAACATGGCAACGATATTTTGAATCATGTTGGCTGCTGGGAATTCAGATCTGAGAGATCCTACATTTGTTAAAACAGTTCCCAAGACATCAATGTCATGCTCGGAGCACTTTCTATGTTTCACGCGTGGCGCTAGGAGCTCCCCACACAATGAACAATTGAGAAGGGAGGTATTATTATACCTTCTCTAAATTTTGATGCAAGTCACAAATACCTAGGCTGGAAGGTCATACCCCTAAAACTCTTCTGTTCTTAAAGGTTATACCTAACACAGTGGAGACTCATGAACTCTTGATAGATGAGTAATAGGAATAGACAGGAAATTCTTTGCCTGCCCCCCATTCATTACCAGCTCCTAGATTAGAGATGCTTTCTTGGGGGGAGGACTATTCCTGACTCCCCCAAATCTAAATGAGCCCCTTTATTGTATGTTCTCTTCTGTTTTGTGCTTTTCCTTTGTGACACTTATGACAAGGTATTGTGAGATTATCCTTTTGGTGACTAGCCCCCCTCAGGACACTGCAAATTCCATGAAGACAGGAACCACGTCTGTTCTGTTTAACACCCTACTCCCCAGTGTCTGGGGCACATCTGGCACGTGGAAGAAGTGCAATAGTGTGTTTTGGATGATTTTAATGTTGGAGCACGGATTACACATGTGCAGACAGTCCATCAGTTGCTTACTGCTTACTTTGCGCTCAAAGGTATCACTTGTCAAAACATGAATTTAACAAAGAGCTTCTTAGTCAACCAAGCTGAGGACTGCACAATTTTTGGAAGCATCTCTATTTCCCTAGTATAGATCTGATGAGTGAACTATTTTGGGGGGTTTCCCTGAGCTGACAGAATAGGAGGGGACAGAAGTGATTGTTGGCTGTCACTTCCCGGCAAGCTCTGCTGATGGGAACGGGAGAAGAAAGGCTGAAGTGGATAAGGTCAAATATCAGACAAGCCTTGGAGGTGGGGGAAGCAGGACATGGGAAGAGAGTGACCTCGGTGTCTTCCTGTCCTTACTTCCTGTCTCCCCAGGAAGTGTCAGTCAGAGAATTTCAGGAAAGGGTGTTGTCATGGAAACCTGAATTGGCTCTTCCCCTCCAGGCTGTGCAGAGGTAAGTGCCCTCATGTGCCCTTGCTGTCTCCACGCTCAGTGGAAGAGGGCAGTCACTTTGAGGTTTTGGCTGCATCATGGAAAATCCAGAGCAAATGATGGCTGTGAGGAAAGAACTGACTGGAGCATCCTTGCAGCGAGGATTCAAGCCCAGAATGCAGCAGAGCCTGTTCTTGAACTAATTAAAATTTAATCTGCCCCAGTCATTTTCTTGATAATTCGGGAACCATCTCTTGACTTTGTCAGTTTCCAAGAGCCTCTAAAATAGAGGATGCGATCTTTTTTTTTTGCACTTTTCCCTCTGCGTATGAGACTTCATACCCCCCAAAAGCACTTAAAAAAGAGAAATTCTAGAAAAAGCAACCATATAATTTATTATCCCAAATAGGGGAGAAAAGCAGCAAAGAAATGCACTGTTCATAATTACCTAGGGACATCGGACATGAAGGAGGCAGGCCCAGTGAACTGCGAGGCAGGTTCAAGAGAACTGTAGGACTGAGTCAGACCAAGTGACTCCATGGGGCAGCCAGTCCTGCGGTTCCAGGCCTTGTCTGTGTGACCTCATGTCCCTGACAGTGCTTGACACAAAGCAGGCACCCACGCTTAGGAAGCAAATGAGTAAATCCATGCTGGGAGTGATTTCTGAATAGAAATTAATATGGGGTTCGTGCCAGTAGGGAAGGAGGAATGGACATAGCAGAAAGACTGGAAGTGGGCGCTCCGTGTTCCACTGAAGCGGGCAGGCAGTGCAGAAGTGTGTTAACTCCTTCCTGATTCGTAATTGCTGTGCTTCCCCCAAAAGGAAAGGTGAAGCTGTTCTCAGATATTTGCACACATATCCTCTGTGTACAGGCTTTGAGAACACTCATTTATGGACCCCCGCTTCCTAAAATCCATGCAACGGTGACCTAATGTCATAATGTGTACGACTAGGTGTCAGGCTTTGGGATCTGACTGGCAAAAATGGCCTCCTCAGGGCAGCCTTCCAGGTCAGCCTGCGATGTAGCTGCAGCCTGGGGCCTGCCCAGACCTGCCAGGCCACTCTGGTTCCCGCCCCTCCTCCTTTGCCTGCCTGATCCTTCAGGAAGAGTGAAATGAGGAGCCGAAGGGCATGTTCATCTGTTTCAGAGGTTATGGGCACCCTGAGTGACACCAGAGTTCCAGCCTCCACTGGCCAGGCTGCAAACCCAGAGACCAGGCCGAGGCCTGGCCAAGCCTCCCCGGGGTCCAACTTTTAACCTCACCCCACAGTGGCCCAGAATCAATACCCTCCTTCCTCCTCGCTGTCCAGAGCTTCGGCTTCTTCCCATGTCTTAGGGAGAGAGCCGTCTCCTCTGACAAACTCAAGATTCCAGGCCGAACTTTCCCATGCCACCGTCCCTCAAAATAGCCCAAGCCGAGAGCTGTATTTATAGCCGTGTGAGACTCTAATGGGCCAATTTGTTTGAATTTCCACTGCTTTTGTGTTGAGCGTACCCCTCACCCGTGGGCAGTCTCTTCAGGCCTTTATTGATGGGGTGTGTTAGGGTAAAGGGGCCATGTTCAAGATGGTAGCTCTATAGAGCGTGAGGGCTGTTTTGCATATTTACTGTTCTTTAAAGCTGGGAGGATTTTTTTTTTTTTTTTTTTTTTTTTTTTTGAGAGAGAGAAAGAGACAGAGAAAGAGGTTTCTGTAAGTAGCCCGGACAATGAGAACAAGACCGGCTGTATGCCAAGCACGGGATCCTGGCCAAAACACATATCATTAGCTTGGACCAGCTATAAGCAAGGAAATGAGAAACATATGTTGGAGAGCAAGGTTAGGAGTGAGAGACTATGGGTCAGTGACAGTCACCCTAAAACTTTTCCCTTGTTCTTCAGCTGTGGCCTGGTGGTGTCAAATGTCATTTCTACTGCCTTGATTTCTCATGGTGGGGCAGCCTGTGGTTTTTTTTTTCCCCCTCTTTCCTCCCCCTGCTGTTTCCTGATGGGAGTTTTATCAGGAGGGAGGAGAAGAGAGAAGCAGGCAGGGAAGGGTTGGTGTGATGGTTTTTCTCAGTTCTGGGAAAATCACAACCTGGTTTCCCATGATGCTCTAGAAAATTCCTCACTTTCTCTCAGGAATGGTGTCTCTCGCTTTGAGATTTGGACTCGTTGGTGAGGGAAGGAAGAGGGGAAGGCTCTGAAAGCAGTTCTTGCTGTTTCTTTCTTAAATATAATTAGACGCGCCTCATTACCTCACACTGAAGCGCTTTTGTACTTTTTCAGAGCCTGTTTTTCCTGAGATCTTTGAGGGGCCATGGCTTGTCATCTCCACTCACATTTTATCATATTAGCAGTTATTCTTTCCCCTACACATCTGTCCTCTCTTCTCGCTCTTCCTGAGATTTCTGGAGTTGATTTTCTAGTCTGTCGGCCACACCCAGGGACTCAGTGGGGCCTATCGTCCCATCCAGGGCCTAGATTCCTTCAGCCTTTCCGAGCCTCCCTCTCTTCCACCACATGCATTCTCCTTAACATTTTCCCTGGACAGTTTGCTAACAAGGCTGTGCTCTCTTCCACTCCAGGGTCAAGACCTCTGTTCTCTATAAAATCCAGATGAGCAGCCATATCGCATGAAACTCAGAGGCGGTCCCTGGAGAACCAACTGCAGCTACTGTTCTGAAGTCAAAGGCTGTTCCAGACGGTGGCCTGGAAACTCACCAGGCTCCGACACCCAGCTTTGGTTAGTCACTCACCGGTCTCCCCAGCCTGTCCCATTATGGAAGTGTCACTGAAGTGAGCACCTGGGGCTTTTGCAAGTGCTAGTGAGAGTGTGGAAGGAAAACACTCTTCCAAAAATCCTTCCTGACTTGTGTTCTTTCAAGATGTGGGGAATGTGTTGGGGTGGAAACCCTTTCAGCTCATTAAAACATTTGGTCCCTGTTTATTTTGTGCTTCCTTCTTTGGGTTTTATTCTGAAAACACACTTTACTCTGGTTCTAGGTTTTGAAAATACCCAGGTGTGTGAGCATCTGAAGGCCTTGGGCACAGTTGATGATTGGCTTGACCTGTGTTCCCCAGGTGAGCCATCTTCAAGTTCCAGGGATTTTTTTCTTCCTTCTGTTTCTAGCTGCATTCCGGTAGCAGACCTCTTTTCTCTACATGGAGTCTTCTCTGGTCTCACAGGAAGTCTTACTTCTTGTTGATTATTTCTAGGTGCTCAGTGGATGATGAGTGAGTGAGTGTGTGAGTGTGTGTGTGTGTGTGTGTGTGTATTTCACAAAAAACATGAGCAATTAGGGCAGTCAAACCACAACAGACAGGCAATAGACATATAGGTCTTCTACTGACCTTGAGGTAGGATACTGGTTTGGTGCCTGAAAGTCTTCCACCTTCAAGGACTCTATTTCTCAACCTTCAAGGCAGTTGCTATTAGATTTGCTTTGTTCCTGTGTCCTCACGGTTGGACTGCTTCTCAGATGTCAACAGAGTCAAACATGCCTTGGATCCACCATCTCCTGCCATCTCGTCTCCTACCTTCTGAGCCCAGAAACATCTACTCTGACCCGGAACTATAAATACCTCCTAAATGGTTCCCCACCTTCCTCTCTTGTCCTATTTCAGTCTACTCATCAATGAACAGCCCGAGGGATTGTTTAAAACCCCGAATCAGATTAATCCCATTCCTCACTGGAAACTCTTCCCACTTCTCCAGTCTGATTTGAGCATTCACTCCCTAGTCCTTAAATGCTCCAAACATGGTGGCCTCATTTTCCTCACCAGCCAAGCGAGAATGACGATGTTTACTCATAAGGTTGGGAGGAGAAAATAATGTACATAAAGTGCTTCCATCAGGGTCTCACCAGTTTACTTCTTTAAATTTGCCAAGGACTTTCCTGCTTCAAAACCTTCACAAAGCCTCTGTTATTCACCTTTTTGTGTGACTGGTTCTTTCTTAGACTTCAAGTTCCATTTCAATGTTAACTTCTTAGCGATCTTCTCTTTCCAGCCTATTCAAATAGGTTTCCCTCTCTTGAACCCCTAGGTTCCATCATTTTTCCCTGCAACTCTCTATTCGTTTCCTTCATAGCATTTTCCAACTGGTAAACAGATATTACTTTTTTACTTAAGGGCAGAGTATGTCAGTAAATTTTCATCTAGCACAAGAAATATTTGTGGAATTAATGCATAAATGAATGAATTTAACTCCCTATCTTTTCTAATACCAGAGGTACCCTCAACCTACCTTATCTCTTGTGCCACATCCTTCTCTTCAAGTCCTGTATTCATTCATTCACCCATTCACCTGTTCGCTCATTCATTCATTCATTCTATCTTTTTGCCAGTATTGGCTCTTTTCTCTTGATGATATAAATTCTCTGAATCATCCAGAGGCTGATACACACTTTTCTCTTGCTTGTGGGCTAGTTCTTACTTTGAGAGGCTCACACTTTCATTTATATGTAAATGATAAATAATAGAATATATAATGCCCAGAGTGAGTTTGATGACTAATAATTCCTCATCTGCCAAGTTAGAAGAGTTCAGGGATGAATTAACTCATCGTCTACCATTAAGAGATCAATGTCTATGCAATTACTCTATGAATATCCAAGAGCAGGTATCTTACAGCCCTACCTGAAAGCCTGAATTGATAGCAGGAAGTCAGGTAGAGGTGAAATCAAAGCTCCCATTTAGATCCTTATCAATGCCGATTATGTGTGCACATTGTATTATAAGGAAGCTGTGTAACACGAGCTAAGAAGGGGCAACCTGACCTGTCCTCATGAATCTCTCTTTCTCATAGTCAAGAACACCACGAAGGAAAATGCCCTCGACTGAATATTTTATTATTTATTGATTGATAGCTTCTGTGCACTTTGCTAATTACTTCTCTGGAAATCATTTTACTTTTCCATTCACCCGAATGCTGCCACCTTTGGGAAAGAATGTGGCAGTGTGATGGAATGTAGATAAGGGCTAAGCTTCCAGAAAGATCTTGTCATTGAAGTGCTGGTCTAGCCCCACCCTGCAATCTAATGCAACATGAAGGCAGTGATGTAATCATGAGAAAGAGGACAAGACTTGCATCAGAGTGATTCTTTTCACATACAGAAGAAGCATAAAGATAACTGCCATTGTCATTTCACTCTTGGCCCCACCTGGATTTGTACCATCTGTCATGGAAACATGTCTGTCAGCACATTTGAGGCTCAATAATCCTATGAATGTGATCTGAACATGAAACCTCTCTCAGACTAAACTACTGAATGCTTTGAGTTATTAGGAAAAGCTCACAGAGTTATTCATTCCTCTAAGAAGCAGAAATTAAGATATTTCCCATTATATGCAAAAGCATTTGTACTAATTTATCTATGTTTGCTTGAGTAGCAGATAAATGGGTTTTAGTGAAATGAATTTTCTAGAATTTCATGGTGGGAATTTTGAGAACAAAAGAGAATGCTGATGTTAAAGAAGGAAGAATATTTCTTTAATGTGGTCTATATCATCATGAGGGCACCTTAAATGTAGAGATTACTTTTACTTGAAATAATATAAAACATTCTGTATGCAGTATTGTGAAACTCAGGAATGTAGGGTATCCTTACATTAAAGACTGGAAGAATGGATTCATAGATGAGATCTTCCCCGTAACACATAGAAAACTGAAGGGAAGTCAACACACTAGTGTCTGTGTTTCCATAGATCTCAGACTAGACCAAATTAATTTTTTGGTAACAGACTTGAATCGACGAGGCAACCAAATTCTATTTAAGTCAACAAGTAAAGTTAGTGTTGATTGTCCTCTAGGTATAAAGAATACGAATGGCATTGGCCTTGTTCTCAAGGAATATATAACTTAGTGGAGGAGACTGACATATAAACTAAATGTAATGTAAAGCAGTATTGAATTATTGAGAAAAAGGGTATTGAAATTAGTTGAGGAGGCATCATAGGGGGAGCTGCTGTTCTGGGTGGGGGCTGCCTAGGATGGTCAGACTTAAGTCAAAAGAAAGAGAAAAACCCATCAGTAGAAACAGGCCAGGTCTCTATAAGCACCAGGGAACCCTTCTAACTGGTAGAGATTTCTTTCTTGTTCTGAGCTGGAGTTTTCCTATCTGTAGGTAGATATCTGTAGGTGTCCACCACATCCTTCTTTCTAGCTTTATCCTCTGAAGCAACAGGCATTATTTTAAGCCATCTCCTACATACCAGTCTTCACAATCCTAAATCTGGATGACATTTCTTTTCCCTCTTTGGAGGGCCCCTTCCTCCAAAGATTTCTTTGCTTTATCCTATTTCAGATTAAATGGACAAATTTCTTCAACTCCTGTCACCTATTACATGATTTCCAAACCCTTTGCTAACTGAGCATTCTGTTCTTGACATATTCCACGTTAATCATATCATCCTTAAACATGACACTGGAAACTAGACATAGTATTTCAGATGTGCCTTATCCAATGGGTGAGTTTCTTCCCTTGTCATCCATTTATCCATCTATCTATCCATCTAATATTTAAACAAGCTTTTAAGATATGAGTCACTCTTCTAGCCACAAACAAAAAGATGAAAAAGCTCAATGAAAGTCAAGTCTAGTAAGATAATGGTTGGAGGGCATCATACTCATACTAACACAAGCTAAGATTTCATTAGTGTCTTAGTGACCTGGAATCGCACAGCAAGCACCTACTATGTGGACCCCTAAACTTCAACATAGTCTCATAAAATGTTTGCTTCAACAGATTACCCTCGCTTGGTGTTTCAGCTTTTCACTTTGGGAACCAACACTTAGAATTTTTTATTGATTTTATTCTTTGAAGTTTCAGTCCCATCATTTCAGCTCCTTGAGGATCTAGACTCCATCCTCCAACATTAGGCCTTTTCTTTTAGTTCTGGGACATCTGCAAGCACTAGTGAGTTAGCGTTGAACCTTGGAGCACAACGAGCCAGTTCTGAGTCCACCTAGCTCTATGTCTAGCAAGCCCTCCTTTCTTTATCTTGACTATCGAGGAGGTTATTTGGGGTCAAATGTGATATCGAAATCAAAATACTGTGTGTCTAAAGAAGTTGACCAATTTACTAGTAGAAACACTAAATAAATTGATTAATAAAAAAGTAGAACTGTGTACCAGGCTTTATCCAACCCCATGTTTACAGAGGGATCAATCTACTAATGTGGGAATTGGCTGCTCTAGAAGGTTGGGGAAGGAGGATCCCCGCCCCTGCTCAACTCAGAGATACTAAATCAGTGGATTAAATCTCCAATGGACTCTGGAGTTAGAGAGAATAACAGAGTTCTTAATAACCATTTTGGATTTCTACTTTTAAAATGAAATCCATTGGGTCCTATCAGTCTGTGGTTTGTCTGCTCTGGTTTGAACAAACTTGAGATGGGGTTGTATTGTGATTGGTTAGAACATACTGCTCTTTGGAAGGGGGAGCCCACTGACCCCTGACCACAGCTGGTCATTCAGAGAGTGTCAGAGGCGGACCAATTACCTAAGAGGACTGAGAAAAATCAAACAGAGGCTGGGCACAATGAAGGGAAAAAACACACAGCAGGCCCAGCTTTAGTTCCATGGGCTTGAATTACCACTATGTCAATAGAAGGTGATAAATCAAGGGAGATATTTACTGATTAAAATTACAGACTCCTCCGGGAAACTGTATAAACAGATTGAAGAACAAAGCCTTCAGGGACTGAGCTCAGCTGAATCCTTGCAGGCTTTGGCCAGTCATTTCTATTTCCAGCCAACTCCTGAACCCAGGGGTCACAGAGAGAACAACTTACTCCACGAAATCAGACTTGCCATGTACAGCTCCAAATGTCTGCAGGGAAAATTTACAGGCACGTTGGGAAGAGACTCAGGACTCAGATCCATTCAAGGGACCCTCTTCATTCATTCTTATTTTTTTGGCTTGTACTTTCAAGTCTGGTCTAGACTCACTAGAATGATCCAGAACATCTTCTCTGAGTGTCCTGCTTGCCAGCGGAAGCCCTGAGGTCACAGATGCTGACTGGAGGACAGAGGAGACTGGAATGGGCATGAAACACACTCCTACAAGGAGGGTGGAGACTGCTAACTGTCACGAGTGGCTTCTATGCCAACCCAGCTCGGTGAGCCTTGCTGGTGTGGCCATCTTGCTGCTCGCAAGGGAACCAATGCTTTGCTCTGTCATCCTGGTCTCTCCAGGTGTGTCACAAGTTCAATGTCATCATGTTTTTTTCTAGGATATTCTTCTCGAGCAAGAGAAATGCCTTTGGGAATGTCTTAGAGCCATTTGACAGGGAAGGTTTAACTCAAGTGTGTGGTCCAGTTTTCTCTGCCCCATAAACTTCTTCTTGACAGCTCTGCCTGTGGGAAGGAGACCATCGCCCCAAACCATGCTGTTCTGATAGGGGACAGCCTCGGTTTCTGTGTGATGGATGGAGGAAGCCCACATGGGGCTGTTTAACATCAGCACTGGCTCCATTATCTATGAGGGGTCTCAGGGTTAAATTTTCTCCTCCTAACCTCAGTTCCATTCCTTCCCTTCTGTGTCCTTGGCTGTGAACATGCAATCATCTCTCAAAGGCAACGAGGCAAAAAATATTCTGGGTTGTATTGGCTTTGATGACTGGGAGGAGGGAGATGGTCATGGATGCATGTCACTCAAACAGAAGTCCGCTGGGGGTCTAATTTCCACTGTGCATGAATGGATGTTCTGTGGATTTTAGAAAGGTGCACTCCCGAGAGGACAACTGTGGGCTGAAACCTGCTGAGCTGCAAGGTATGTGCCCTAAGTGGGGCTGCGTCCACCTGCAGGGACAGGACAGGTAGCTTGATTGTTAAGAGAAGGTCATCATTCCAATAGCCAGCTCACAGGCTTTCCCACCTTAGTTGGGGAGCTTTTTCAAGCTGCCCCTCCAGAGGAAGCACCTTTTTCCAAAAAGCACAAAGGAACAGAGCAGCCCTTATTCTTCTCACCTTGTCCTTGGAGCCAGAGGAAGAGGAGGCGGACAAGATCCCAACTAGAGCATTTAGAAGTTCATACTTTGCCTTTTAAAAGGCAACTGTGAATAATAAAATGCCTGTATAATTATCCTGGCTGACTCTCCTGTTCTTTCGAAACTGGGTTACTGTAAAGTGAGGTGAGTGTTCCTTTGTTTGTTTTTTTCCTCCCTGAAGGGATTTGTCAAGTATTCCCTGCCTGTGTGAACTCCTCATCGGGGTGTCGCCAAGCCCATCTCTTTCCATCAGCCTCCCAAGACGGGGTGGCGGGGGCCAGGGGCCGGGTTGAAGTCAGTCCAGACATCACACAGTCATCAGTTCTGGAAAACTTGGAGATTTTTTTTTTCCTTTAAGGAAGTTATGTTTATAGCTGCTGTGCTTGACAACTCTGCCCCCTAAGCCTCCTCTGAATTGATTTCCAAAGTGTGTGCTTATCTATGGATGGAAGGATGTTTTGGAGAGGAGGAGAAATTCATTACGATTTCAGGAGCTGAGAAGGTAAAGGTGGAGGCTGCCAACCAAGGGGGGCGCTCTGATCTCGTTCTTCTTGCTGGAAAAGTCATTCTTTGCCCTGGGATATCATGGCCTGGATCCCTTTAAATTGAAGCCAGTTGTGAAACTGGCAGCAATTTAGAACGTATGCCAGCACGTGAATCTATCGAGAGCAAGTCTTCAGGGATGCAGGTCATGTGTCGAGAGAGAGGCCTGTTTTGGATCCACGGCGTCTACCGAGCCAGGCTGTGGCCACTGTTGCTTCTCCCTCCTTGGTGAATGTCAGCCTCTCGGAGGTGCTTCCCACTCTCCCTTCTGACTTACCCTCCCACCTGAGCTGAGGGATTGCCACCTGCTCCCAGGTGTCACCAAGGTCAGGATGGAAGTGACCAGGCAGGGGCCGACACCTCCCTTTTCCAAGTCACAAGAGCAGAGGATGATCAAGAGACTGTGTGGCAAGTTATGCAGGAAGCGGGCTCACGTGGAGCCAAGCTGGGAACTCCAAGGTGGGGTTTACAGAAGGCTTTTTTTTTTTGGCCAATTTTGAGAGAAAGTAGAAAGGCCAGACAATAAAACAGTGAGTTGAGGAGGGGCCAGTCAAATGCCCTCTCGGTATTTATGGCCTGGCTGCCTATTCCCAGGAAATGGGAGTGCCATACTCCCCGAGCTGGGATTTACAGCCCGGAGAGAGGGGCCGGGGGTGAGCCTGGAGGGTGGTGGAGAGTGGGAACCACACTCTGTTCCTGGTAAGTCTGCCAGCTGCCGCTCTCTAACTTTCTGGCCACTGGTGGAGAGTTCTAGACTCTTCTAAGTTATCTGGCCTGTTTAATTAAAAAGTAAAGGCCACCTATAAGGACAAGGAAGCCCACTGGTTTCCCACAGGTAACGGCATCCCCATTTCAACCTGAAAATGTGCTGGTTTCCCTCATCAAGCGCTGGGTTGCAGTGACAGGTCATCCTGACATACACGGAGAGGCTGTCAGCTACCTGCAGAGGTTGGAAACCGGGCCAGGGGATTTGGCAGGGCCTGTACACAGAAGACACGACAAAGTGGAGAAACGGGCACTGTCCCCTACGAACAGTGAATGTTTGTAAGCAAGGGTTTGCCTGCAGCAGAGCCATCTTTTAGAAAGGTGGAGTAGGGTGTTTTGTTTTTTTTTAAGAAGCATTTCTTATTTATTTTATCTAGTTATGCCCCTGCCCCTGCCTGTCAGGACACGAACCTAGGGCCTTGGGATTTATATAGACGGCGCCCTGCTGGAGGCAGCAGACCCAATCCCTACTCTACTGAGAGTAGAATGATTTTTGAAGACATCAGTAACAGTTACTAGTTCTTGAACACCTACTTTGTGCACTGAACCGGGTTAATTATTTTATCATACACTCTCTGTCTTTAAAAGTCTCAGCACAACGTCACAAAGTGGTCTCTATGTCTGTCCTTGTTTTACAAATTGGTAACCCCAGGCTCGGGGAGAAGCTGGCCCAAGATCACACATCTGAGAAGTGGCAGAGCGCGGATTTGAACTCAAGTCTAACTCTTTTAACTACTAGAGATCAAACTTGGTGTATACGCTGTTTATTTCATCAAGTGTCCAGAAAAAGGCTGCGTGTGTGTGTAAGAAGGGGGCAAACATCTGGACTGGGAATCAGGAGGCCTAGATGTTAGAGTTATTGGATTTAGCAATGAAAACAATGCCCAGTTACATTCAAAAAATGGGTCTAATGACTTTCTGTAATGTCTTAGACATAGCTGAATATAGGATATTTAAGGTATCCTGACAAAGTGAATAGAGAAGCAGGACAAAATCATTAAACACAGGCTATGTCGGCTACGAACAGGATGCTTGGCCTCCTCTCCAGATGCACACACTGGGTCTGCGGTCTCGTTACCTTGGGCAAGCCCGCCCTCTGTCTCATTCCTGCAAGTGCAAAATGTGGAGAGTAATGCTGACCTCACTGAGTTACGAGAGCATTAACTGAGATGCTGTGAGATGCCCAGGAGCATGCCAGGCTGAGAGTAGCTGTTTAATTAAGGCTGCATTGGTAAACGAGGCAATTTCCTAGTTTCCAGAACAAATTTTTTTTTTTTTTCATTTAAAAGAACACTTAACTTCTAGTGAGTGTTTGATTCATCAAAGACTTGGCCTTTGCTTCATGAAAAATGTGTCTTTTAACGGGGGTCACTTCTTGATGTTTCATGTAAGCTGTATTTAAAACCCCCCAGCCATTTCCTCAATAACAGACTTGCTACACAGTTAAAAAAAAAATAGGTCAACAGAAACAATGCCCATTATATTATCTTCAAGCCTTTATTATGTAGGTATTACATTTGAACTCAGAGGTCGTCACACTTGGAAAGTGTTTCCATCTGTGATCACTCCATTCTCCATTCTGTCAGTTCAATTAAGCCTGAGAATTTAAATGATCTCTCTAACTCTAAAAATATGTATAGATACTTCTCAAAGTGGAAACTATTTCAGGGCTCAGGAGAAAGTCGGTGGGAGTTAATCTACGCCTGGCTTTCGGGCCAGGAAAGCTGACCCTTCCAGGTCTTTGAAAGGTTGTGGAAAAGACTCTAAAAGTCAAGTCAAGTCCAAATAGACAGCCTTTTTCTCCAGGAGAGCACGTGGGAAAGAGGTGGAGTGGGAGAGGAGTTGTGTGAAAAACACATACACATTTGGCCGGCGTATTTGTCGACACACATGACATTAAAAACTTCTTAGAATGACAGCCTCTCTTCCTTTCTTTCTCTCATTTCCAGTTCATTCTTATCAGAATTCTGTCAGCTCTCAAACTGACATTTTCCTGTTCTGATCTTTTCTGAGATAGTAGAGACGGATTTTTTTATTTTATTTTTTTATTGGGCTCAGGCAAACAGCAGATCTGTCTACAGAGAAACGTCAAGGACGGGTTGGAGTCCTACGCTCTGACCCTCCTGCCCTCTCCTAACTAGCTATTGACATTGAACTTAAAAAAAAAAAAAAAAAAAAAAAAAAAAGCTGCAATGCCAGGAGGAGATAATATGTCAGTGTGAATAAGAAAAAAGACTGGGGGAAAGGCCTGGGGGTGGCAGGGGGCTGTTCTTCAGTGATCTTGTTGGCCTGGGAGGCTTTAAGTTGAGTTTTGCTTCAAGTATCTGGTAAAGAAAAGGGACCAGTGTTCCCCGTGGCCTAGCGAATAAGACCACCGAACATAGTCTAAACATCCAAGGGCCCAGGTTCAAGACTCGGGCCCGAAGGAAACAACCAAGATGAATGACTAAGTGAAATAATGAATAAAAGGCTCTTTCCTCCTCTCTTCCTGCCTGCTGCCTGCCTGCTCACCTTCGCTCCTGCATGCACCTTTTCTTTAAAAAAATAAAAGAATAAACAGAAAATAAAGAAAAGGGACCTTATCCTTTAGACCAGAAACGGGGTAGAAGAATCTCTTTGGGTGATAGCTATTTATTCTCTCCAATGGTCCTGTCCCTGGAGATCTGCAGGGGTAATGCTTTCACGATTTTTGGTGTAGAAAAATTATCACATAGTTTCTGTATGGGACCGATGAATGACTAACTTTTCATGTATCTGGTCTCCTATGAATGAGCCAGACTCCACCATATCTAGATTTAGATGTTTGGACATGAAGAGCTAAAGGAACTTTCTCCATCATTTCAAAACTAGGGACTCTTTGTGGTGGGAAACAAAAAAGCAAATCAAAGGGCACCGAAGTGACGGGGGAGGGCGGGGGAAACACGATAAAGAGAACTAACTGTAAATGAAGGGAGGAAAAAAAGGGGGAATTTTGGTAAACTTACTGTGCTATATGTAAATGTAAAAATACTATTGTGTCTGCCTTGAAATAAGTTAATGTCAAAATACAATATCCCTTTAATAAAACAAATGAAAAAGAATCACTTGTCTCTGGTTTTCTATCCTTTGCTGTTAAGATTCGATTGGGCTGTTTCCCCTCACTGAAAGACCTTCCCACCTGAGATTGTGAATTTGATTTGCTTTCTCTCTAGCCAGGAAGACAGAAAAAGCAATGGTTTTCTCAGAAAAAATGTGACTGCAGTCTTGGGAAGCCATCGGCCCTTATTTTCATATCATTTGGTCGTAGATATTCTGGAATAAAGTCCTGTCTTCTCCAAAAATATTTTCTGGATTGTGCCGCTACCTGGAAATGCAGTTTAGTTGACGGTTGACCAACTTGGAATAAAAATGGAGGGAGCAAAGTTAGAGTCCCTGAGGGCAGAGGGTTTATTTCACTTGAAAATGAATCCTGCTACACGTGGATTCTCTTCTTCCCTTAGAACAGTTAATTTCCAGAGGCGGGTGCCTGGATGCTTTACTCAGTGTAAACGCCAAGAATTGAAGAGGTTTTCTGAATGTCTCTCCTTTCTAGAAGCTGCTGGTTTCTTCTGGGCCAGGCCCTAGGGAAATCCAAACCCGTTTCAGGCAAGCCAAAGGCCAGCTGAGCAGTGGGAGGACCCTAATCACAAGATGATTGTTCTCCGGGGTGGGTAGACCCCGCTGTCTCTGCTTCCTTCACGTTCATTGCTGGAGACACTTGGAATTAGGTCTGACATAGTGCTAACAAATGTACTACAGGGAATGAACCTGCACTGGGCCCTAGGGAATGATCTAGAAGACTTAATAGGTCTTTTCCATCTTTAATTTCCATGGTTCTAAAGATGCTGGCTGCTTATAAAGTGGTGGATTGATTTTCAGCCAGACTAGTTAGTTTGGAAAGCACTTAGTGGTGAGGATTTGGCTTTATGTAGCCATACCCCTTGACCCCCCCACCACTTTAGCAGGTACCCGGTGTCTGAGAGCAGCCCTCACATATCTCTTAAGAGATGGGCTCCCCTCAGGAGCTCAATCACCAGCTACCACTGCCTTTGTGTACAGGGGACCAATTCTTTATCGGATGCTAAAGGAATGGAAGGGATACTACTATCTTTCTAAAATTTTGTCAAGGAAAGGTGCAGGCAGAAAGAGAGAGGCAGAAGAAGCACTTTTATTTGTATTTAGTTGTTCACATTGGTTGCTCCCCCTGACCCCGGATCTTGAACCCCCTGACCCCGGATCTTGAACCCCCTGACCCCGGATCTTGAACCCAGGACCTCGGGGTGTCTGTGGGACTGCTCCCAGGTGCATTAGACCACTAGACCACTAGGGCTCACCCAGCTCTTATATTCCCTCTGAAATAAGCCACGTGTTTAGATTTGGTGATAAGCCTTCCTAGGAAGAAGCCTTCTCCTTTCTTCTGAAAGATGATCATTCCCTATCTGAAGGTAAGGGAGTAAGCCTCAGCTTGAAGAACACACCTTTGAAAGTAGAAGTTGCTGAAATGTCCTTTGGTGGTGGGAGCTCACATTACACAGCTGGTGAATTTATACTGGAAATGGCTATGGGAAGGAGGTGACTTGCTATTTTTCTTTTGGTAATTATTCCCATAGGCATATCCAGCCCCCGTTGTCACCATGAGGCAAGGAAGCAATTACAGGCAATAAAATAGTCATGGCTAAGTTTAGGGAGAGGGAAGGGCTCTAGGAGTTTCCAAATTTTCTTTGCGCTCACACAGAGATTGGCTTTTTCTGGACATGGGAAATCTGCACAATTTCAGTTTTTCCCTCTATAAAGCAGAGATTCAACTGGCCTTATAGGACTAAATAGTTAACATTTTCACCCAAGTTTGGAGATCAACAATAAACAGCTGACTCTTGAACAACATGGGTTTGAACTTCATTGCTCCACTTATACACATATATTTTTTTTCCCAATAAATACAGTTGACCCTTTCAGATCTGTGGGTTTCACATTCCAGATGTGGGTTGGTTGATCCCCAGATTCAGAACCCAGTGTGCACACAGACAGCTCTACAGGACCTGAGCATCTGAGGATGTGGGTTCTCGCGGAGGTCCTGAAACTTGGACCCCATCAGTTATCAAGGGACAACTGTAGTTAAGCTTCAGGCGTCAAGGTTATACAGAGATTTTTGACTACATGGAGGGGGAGGAAGAGGTGGGAGCTCCAAATCCCTGAATTGTTTGAGAGTCAATGGTATCTGAAATGCAAGAGCTCTTTTATGATGGTAAAGGGAGCTCCCAGGCTTGTGCTTATGCCCCCTTCTCCATCTCCAGGGGAAACAGTCCTAAAAGCTACCTGTGGCCAGTGAAATGCAGAGACTGATATCAAGCTTTGAAGTTACTTTATCCAGGTTCAAGGAGCCAGTGTCTAATTAATCAACTGTCAAGGTCACTCACTGAGCCAGGACTGGTAGAGGACAAAAGGGTGAAAGAGGAGAGGAGGTGTGAGGACCACAGGGCCAAGGAAGGGAGGGAGCGAAAGACCAGAAATGTGAAGAGGGCTGGGATTATTTTTCTGGTTCATGTCTGAATTGGAAATAATCATCAGTGGCCTAAGTCAGACAGAAATGGGCCAACTCCTAGAGTCCCCTTTGAAGAGTTTATCACCTCCTAGAAGAAAGAGACAAATCCACGAGTAAGGATCTCACTTTCCTGGCGCCTGCGTGGTCATTCTGTCTGGCCTGATTGTCATTTTCAGAGGCGTGGATGAGGCAAACCGCCCCCTACCCCATCAGGATTCTGTAAGCTTCACGTGCAAACCCTCTTAAAAATCTGAAAATGAAACAAGACATCTTTCTGAGGTTGTCAGCAGGTAGAGCCCCTAGTTTGTGGTTAAGTAATCTCTCTGGGAGGAAGTCTCGTCTCTGATGTCCGGAGTGAACGCTCCATGGCTCCCCCGGCCGCCCCGCGCTGTTCTGTGCGCTGGGCGAGGAGGCGGTGATGATATTGCTTCTAACAACCAGACTGAAGTGTAGCCTCAGGCTGTCTTGCAAAGCCCCTTCCAAACAGCTTCTAATTAATTTTTATCCTGCCATCCCAATGAGTCCACGGAGGATGGCAACCCAACAACAAAAAGCCCTCATCAAGTCATTTGGAGAAAACTTTGGCATAACACTTGCAGATTTCAGACCTCCGAAAGAGAAACTGCTACAGGAAAAAAAACAACAACAACCCCAAACCCACCACCCACCCAAACCCACAAACCTCCCGTTCATCTGCCCACCCCCACTTGATTTTTTTTCTTCCCTAGTGTCTCGCCTTTTCCTTTCCAGTGGCCAGAAGTTGACCTTTCTCTGGCTCCCTCCTACCCTCAGCTCTTCCTGTGGGAAACCCTGAGATATGCACTTTGGCACTGCTGGAGAAACCCTAATTCTCTGGGGGTTGGGGTGGGAGCTTGTACTGGGTGGCCCCGAGGTCCCGGCCAGCTTTGGAGGGGAGGCTGCAGGTCTCTCTCTGGCTTGTAGCTGTGTGGGCCAGGCCCACCCTGTGCTGTGAAAACACGCTGCACCAGGCATCATGTTGGAAGGTGCAAGAAGGTTCCACAAAGAGGAATTCTGTGCACTGAGCACATCAAAGATGTGACCTCCAGGGCCTCCCTACAGCTGGCAGCAGCTGAGTCGCAGGGGTCGGCTGACGGGGACAGGGGTCCCTGTTGACTCCTGAAAGCCCTGCTCAAATTGTTCGTATTATTTTGAGGGGATCTGGACACAGATGGATCCCTTCCATCCAGGCACATGGACCCCACTCACTGCTTTCCCTCCAGCTCAGTCTCCCTTCCAAACACCTTATTCCTGACCCCTAAAAGAAGCCACTTGGGCTGTGTCCCTTCAGGATCCTTCTCCCGGGACCAGGGGATGAATGACAATTTTGGAAGAGGCTGTTTGAAACGATGCATTCAGAGGTACTGAAACCCAACCCTGGGCCTGGGCTTCCTGGGTTTTCAGAACAAAAAGGCTGAGTGACCGGTCCCTTCCTGAGGTCTCAGCAGAGCAGAGTGAACTCGTTCCAGGCCCGGTGTTAATTTCATGATCTCTGGGTGCCAAAGACATTTCCTCAGGTCCTGCTCCACTCCATGGCCCCTGGGAAATGGGGCCATTGTTTCTATTGAGCCTCAGCAGTCTGGCTCCTGGAAAGGACGCAATCGTAGCATCACAGGCGCAGAAAAGACTTCTTTGAGGGGTCCTCTGTGCCAGGTCCCGGAGAGTGAGAGCTGACCCCATTTGTGAAGACGCCCGGGGAACTCCACTCCAGGGACTGATGGCTGGTGATCGTCTTCATTAATTCTAGCCTCACATGCCAGAGCTGGAAACAATTTCCGTTTGTGAAGGTAAGAAGTGTGGCTCCCCAGACACACGGGGTGGGCATTTCCTCCTCTGCTTTTTCCTGTCTCCTCGGATGGTGGCCATGACCCAACGGTGAAGAGCCAACGTGGGGGAAGCCAGCACAGCTGGGTCTGAAATCTGTGTTGTGCTACTGAGCCTGTTCCCTTCCCTGTGAAACTGGAGACGCGAGAGTCACCTGGCTGGGCTGTCTGGCGGGTACATGAGAGAAGAAAAGCAACTCGATTTGCACTGGTTCAGGAGAGCATCTTATGTGCTCATACGTGAGAAAGGTGTCGTGGTAAGCAGTTGGGTGGACATGGAATCCTTGCCGGCATGGTTATTCCATTCTTCGCAGCCAAGTGATGCCCGTGGGTGAAGGGCAGTGGAAAGGGAACTGGATGGCAGGTCGAGACCTGGGTGCTTGTGCATTCTGCGATAACCTAGTCCTGCAGCCCAGGCAGGCAGCACCCCTCAGGGTCTGTTTTCTAGTCC
>RJWH01001852.1:198694-302812 GCA_004363575.1 Solenodon paradoxus
TGGTGGCTGAGCCTGGGTAAGCCCATGGACGGGGGACCAGACCTTGCTTATGTCCTAACTCTGTTATTTTGTGTTCTTGAGTCTGCTGCTTACCTCTCTCTGTCTTTCAGCTTCCTTGGCTATAAAACAGAGTTAATAATAGTTCCCAACTGATGAGGATGAAATGAATACACATAATGTCCTTACACACTCTTCTGGCACATGGCAAACACTCAGTAACTATTAAGAGTATTATTATCGTCAATGACATTTTTCTAGTCCAGACAGTGGTGAAAACTGACCAGAACAATCCCATAGAGGAGGGCCTTGCTAAGTGAAGACCTCAAGTCCAGTGGGTTCTTAAAATACCAGGGGCCGTGACTTGTTCATGGAAATAACACATGCTATGGATGATCCCTACGGGAAACTTCATATATGCACCAATATGTTTTTTATGGAGTTTCAACCTAGGCATGGAATTCCTGGGTCATTCTCATAGACCTTGAGTGGAGAGATTAGGTGAGAAGTGGCGCATGAAGAAGGGATGTATTTGGGGAAAGCAGTGACATCAGTGGTGAGAATCGGGCTGATAAAATGGTAACCACCAGTTTTCTTCTTTGCATATTTGTATCTTTCCATTTCGCTTCTACCTAACATATGCTTCCACCTATTAGATACTCAAATAAGAGAGAGAAACCAGGAGAACATGTAAAGAATCTGGAAAGTTTGGAATTAATTTTGACTTAGAAGTATACTTCTTTTTAAGGCTATTTACCAACTGCATCAGTGGTCATCGATTTTTCTTGTAATACTGATTTTTTGGGGGGGTGGTATGCAGTTTAAATACTGTTTACAGATCTTCAACTGCTTCAACTGCTAGGCTTCAGAAGCTCTATTCCTAATGCGATAACCACAGCTTCCTGCTTTGGGTGGTGGAGTAGGCAGAATTATTCATAAGACTGAAACACAGCATAGCAGATCTTATCACTCTGGGCACTGAACCTGATGTTAGGGATTGTGATAGAGAAGCCTGGTGATCATCAATCTGTAGGTTATAGACAACTGCTTACATTCCCTCCTTGGAAAATGATTTTTGAATTTGGGGGCTTGAAAACATCAAGAGATGAGAAACAAAGGAAGAGAAAGATGCTATTTTTCCACTCCACATTCAACTAAAGTATCCGTCCTGGGAAGTAAAAAGCATTGTTCTGGTTTGAGAGACTCAGGCTTTGGCAGAACATTTGAACTAGCTTCCAATGTTGCTGTTGAATGAAAATGTTCTATATTTGGTTAATTGGCCTGCACACCCCTTATAATTACATCGAGCCCAAAATAATGGATTGATACTCTTAGGTGGCTCTTACAAAATGCCATTCACTAGAAAGAGGCTTAGAGAGGGCTCTCCTCCATTATTTCAGTGAGGCTTGAAATAACTGCAAGTGGTCACACGGCATGAAGATAGGCCCTGGGCAACATTCCTTGAATATAAACAGGGAGCCAAAGGTTCTCGGGATGGTAGGCTCTCTGCAGGGCAATGGAGTCAGGCACTGGTATTAACATGGTGACCCCTAGTGTTTCCTGGAGGTAGCACGACTTGGAATGACACCAGCACCCTAGCCTAAGTGGGGCTTCTCCATACTCTTCTGATTGAAGGAGTTATGGCCCATCATAATTGTTTATGTCTTTAAAACCATCATGTTAAACAAAACCCTCTTCAACTTTAATGCATTTTCCTGCACAATATCCATTTCCATCCCCTGCCGAACAGAGTTGTCTTGACATTGTTTTTCCATATAATGTGTGGCCTCCTGTCTGTGCATTTCAAAGATCAAGACATATCAATTCATTACTGTGGTTGCAATGTCATAAACAATGGATAATGGCATCAACGGATGAATTGTTGGAGGAGGTGGGTATTGCTGTGTCCATGGCAGGGGAATGTGGCTGGCAGAGATTTACGGACAGACAGGCAACGTGGACGCAGTGAGCACCACAAGTACTTGTCTGTTGTATTTTTCATCTTTGTACCCTCATCCACAGGGTGGTGGGGACAAATGACTCTGTATGCTCCTAGAAGAAGACAGAAGCTAAAGTGCCAGATAACTCCAGCTACCTCACCAGTTCCTCATTTTTCATTGGGACATTTTAGAGGAGAGCATTTCTCTGGGACTTGACTCTTATATGTTTCTGTTAACTGTGATATAAGTCCTCATTTCCAAGGCTACATAATACAGGTAGATATAGGCTAAGTGTAAAAAAATCATAATTAAAACTAGTTCATAAGTTATCAGGAAACATACTTGACATATCATCAATGGGCTGGTAGTTGGTTCACATCTCCATCCTTCTCCACTTTATGGTTATTACCTGTTTTATCAGACATGACAAATTCTGCTGTCAGTGTTCCAAATGCACTTGGGTGTCTGTGCAGGGAAAGGAGATAGTGGAGTATTTTGTTTGGTTTTAAGACTCAAGTCAGCATATCACCAAGACTAAAATCTCTTAATTAGCACACACATGGTTATATTTTTTTCTTTTCCATGCAGACATCAAATTGTTTTGTTTTGTTTTTAACTTTCAATTCCTACAGCTGGAATGACACCAACTGACCCCAAAGCGAGCTTGGGGACTTTCTCCAGTTTTCATAGGTCTGTCGATTACAAAGGCTAGAAGCTATCAATTTATAAAAAAGGGAAATAAAAAGCAAGTGTAATCCTATAATTTCATCTTGGGTGACATCTGTATGTCTTCCTATCCCTTGATCTAGGACCCTGGATTCAATTGGTGGCTGGCTCGCCCTCCCCAACAGATAGCTTCATTTATATGCCAGAAGGTCATCTATCACTACTGGAAAGGGCAGGAACGGAAAGGAATCTTCACCTACCAGGAGCAAGAAAGCAGATTTTTCCCAAGCAGAGTCAACCACACTGATTCCTTCTCTTCCACCTATTTCCTCATTATATTCACATACTCTACAGACTTCTTTTTATAAAAATCCGCTCTACTTTCACAAAACAAATCACCAACATAAAAAGAATGAACATGATGTCATTTCAAATTAAAAAAAAAGAGAAAGAAATCACAAGATTAAAATTTGTGCTCAGGGACTCTCAACCACACGAATGTACCTTAGAAGAGGGAGTTTTGGTCTCCAGGCTGTATGTGTCTAGAGTTATATGTGAGTGGGTGGGGACCCCTGGGAATGGGGGGGCCAGGTTCAAGCACACCATCACACCCTTGGGGCAGCATTGCCAAAGCACAATCAGAAAGGATGAAGATGGTTTGCAAAGGGTCCCTTGTAGAATGGAGGAAATGGCAGAGCAGATACTCGAACAGATGAAGAAAATGCCATATTCATGGCTAAACTGGAATAAAACACATGGTTGTCTAAAATGAAGCTGTCATACCGAGAAATCCATAGTTCATTTTGTTTTGTGGCACATTGGAGCGACTCTCTCGCCATCTATGCCGACATCCTTGCGTTTCCAGGGAAGCCCGTTTTATAGCAACACATCAGAACATCTTCTTTTACCTTTTGACAAAATGAAACTGCATCCTTGGGAGTTTCCCACCCATTGCTCTCTTGGCTACTCCACTCCAGTACTATTTCATTACTTATTGATTTTTCAACGCCTCTCTGCATGGCTGTGATTTACACAAGTCCTTATAGCCCTTCGTGATCTTTAACACCTCAAGGTAAAATCACTGAGTCCACCAGAGAGGCAGTCGGTTACTATCTCTTCTGGAATGATGAAAAATTGGTGAATCTCATTGCTAAAACAAATGCCTTTGGGAGGCCATGGTGGATGAAAAGGAAGCATCAAAAACAGTTCAGAGGTTATCAGGAAAGGAAGAAGAATGCTAACTCTCAGACACATGTCAAATTCTGGGTAAGCCATTGAATTCCATGTGACTCTTACTTATTTTAGAAATGAAGCAAAGGGCATGTGTAGATTGGCACTACTTAGCCTGCCTGCCTGCCTGCCTTCCTTCCTTCCTTTCCTTTCTTTCCTTCTTTCCTTCCTTCCTTCCTTCCCTCTTTCTTTCCTTCCTTCCTTCCTTCCTTCCTTCTTTCTTTCCTTCCCTCCTTTCCTCTTTCCTTCCTTCCTTCCATCCTTCCTGCCTTTCATGAAATAGCCCCAAAGCCAGTGAAGCTGGATTTATTACAAACTTTAAAAAAAAAGGGGGAATCACCACTCTTGTCAATTCACAAAATATGTTTACTTTTTCTTGTAATTGAGATCTCTTATGAGAAATATGGAAGTAAAGGAAAATGGGAGTGTGAGGGGGGAAAAAGAGAACAAAATAAGTATTTTCTGGAGAGTTTCTGGAGAGTTTTGGTATAGGTCACATACACCAAAGTTATAAAGAGGCAAGTAAACAAAAAAAAATTTTTCAGAAAAGTCTAATTTAGATTCATAGACATCATTCAGATCAAGTTGGTAAAATTTCTAGTCTAATATCTGAGCTTTTTAACTTTGCTTGGAAAAGTTTATCATGAAAAATTATTCAGCTATCTTATTATCTATTTCTAGGTCATACTTATTTTATCTATTCATTTCCTTTGAGAATTTCTATTTTATGTATTTGGTGTCATAGTGAGAATATGACAATCAATTTGAAGGAATTATTAAATATTATTAAGTAATCAAATGAAAAAAATGAGATCATGTATCTCCATCCAAACATAGGGTTGAATTCATTCTGCTGCTTCTATAAAATGCTGTTAAACAGAGTCCCCTGAAGGAGTGTCAGCCATAATCTGGAAAACCTGAGCCATGTCAGACTGTTTACCCAGCATCATGTAGTTTACCTAACACTCTGACCCGAAAGCCACTTCTAGATGGTTCCAAAACATGACCTAATCAACCTACCCAAGTCACAGAATTCTATCCTGTTTTTCAGTTTTAAGTAAATTTAGTCTCATCTAGGTTAAGTATTGTTTAATTTGTTGAAATTAGAGAAAATAATTCAATCGAAGGAGCTATTTGACATTTGAAGAAGAGAAAAAAAAAAATCCCCAAATTTTTGGTGACATTTCACTTTTTCACTGTCTATTACAACTCATTGTTGTTCTGAGGATTGGGATTTTCTTATATGTTCTTCAGTGGACTGATACTGCTGTTTTTTTCATTACATGGGAATTTATTGAGGGAATTGTTATGGACAGGTTCTTGCTGGCTCTCTCTTCTTTTCTTCTGGAACATGTGTTCTCAATTTCTTTGTAGGGAAGACACCTCACCATGTTCTCATTCATTTGGTTTGGGTAGTGTTGACCCTACCCTCTGGCTTCTAGGGTGATGACCCAAGCTTGGCCAACTAGATACCACACCACTCTGTCTGTCATGATGGAATCAAACAGAGACAATGAGAAACCAAACTAGAACTTTTGCGGGCACCATTGACAATGGCAGGGTCTTCATATTGAGAAGACTTGAGCCCACAGGTGCCAGGAGCTGCCATATGCAAATAGCGCACCTGGGAAGAGGGCAAACAGAACCAATGTGAGTACACGGGGAGTGAGGCAGAAATGACTGTTTGAACTGCTGAATCCAGCTGAGCCTAAAGCCAGCTATTCTTGGCATTTTAGCATATAAAATCATAATTCTCATTCTTACTTAAACTAATGTGAGCTTTGTTTCAGTTTGCTTTAACCAAAAGAACCTGGTCAGTTAGGGAAATTTTGTCAATGAACCACCTGTGTGTGTCAAATGAATTTATTTTGTTTGAAAATAAATCTGGAATGTTTAAGAAAGTTGCCTGGATTCAAAGGGATTGAATGATCATCCATCTGAGAAGAAAATGCAGCAAAAGCATCTTAGACTTCACTGTGACTGCCTTGGTCTGAGAAAGACTCTTCCAGAGCAAGGAAAGAGATGTTAAGAAATCCTTAAAAGTAATAAGGAAGATTCACCACTTTTATTTGGATTTGTTTTAGGTAATTCTCCTTAAGGAAAGGCTGCATTTCATTGGCATCTGCAACCCCACATCAAGAGCCGGGTGCACAGTAGGTTTTTATTTGACTAAATTTATCAGATGAAAAATGCTATGTTATCGACACTGAAATATTAAAATGTGAAAGACCCTAATGGCATTCCAGTGTTTTTGAGGAATTTAATGCAATCTGAAAATGATCAGACTGTTCTCTGAAGACTCAGAAAACTCCCAGCAAATACCAAGAGCATAAAGCAGTGGGAAAAACCATATTTTTCTGTGACTTACCTGATCATCTTCTGATAAAAGACATTTAAATGCAAAGAGTTAAGCTCACAGTTATTTGGTTGCTGTAGTCCAAAGTCCACCCTTTCCCTCAGGCTCATGTGTAAGAATACCAGCCTTGTTAGAATTCACAGATGTGACCAAAATCTGGGACAGATCCAATATTTCTGAAACCTCAAAATTTTCTAGCACAAACACTCTGGAAAAAATGACTTCATTTTGAACCAACTATCTCTTAGGTGTTTATTTCCTAACCTTCTTCTTCTGACATTAACTGCTGGCTGAAATAGGAAGCCCATCAAAAGCCACATGGAAGAGAAATCTAAAGCCTGAGAAGAAAATATGAACATTACCCAAGGTGAATGACTCAGAGTCTCTGTGCTAAGGTAGCCCAGCCATATGGCCAGTTTGGCCCAGAATCAAAATCAAAGTCATAAAACCATCGCTAAGGCAATGGGAGGACATTAGAGTTGTTGGTTTGGAATGAATTTATTGTTCTGAGGAGAACTGGGTGGAGCAGATGGTACTCTGGGAATTCCATAGGAACAACAGGACTTCACCCCATTTCACCTTTCAGATTCATCTCTTCTACCCTCTGCTCCAGCCACACCAGACCACTTGTTGACCTTCTTTCATGTCACTCACTTTTCACGTCTCCGAACCTTTGATTATGATGGTCCCTCATTTTGCAATGGTTACTTTCTTTGCTCTCCTCCAACTCCATCAAAGTCCTCACCAGGCTGCTCGCCTGACTGATTTATCCCCAGCCCTCAAACATGATCTAAACTGCCTGGGGTGTCACTGAGCTCCTTCCCACCCCGGGCCTCCATGCCTTGACCTAGCATGTTTGTTCTTTCTTCTGTTTCTTCCCATCTCCTACCCTCTTCTTGATGTCTCCAACCTAGTCATCTAAATTTGGATCAAGCATCACCTGCTGCTGGCAGGCTTCTGTGATCTCTTATTCCCATCTAGAAGATCCTCTGGGCTCCAAGAGTCTCTCTTGTCTACTTTATGGGCACCTGCTTGACTGTCCAGTAGCCCCTGGTCTATGTGTATATCTCCGTCACAGGTCTGGAATAACCTTGATAGCAGAGAGCACCCACACATTAACTGTGTATTCTTGTCACTTAATGACTCACCTCTAGCAGGAAGGGCAGACAGATGGTTGGAAGGAAGGAAGGGTGACTTAATCCTTCAAGGCTCTGTTCTCATGTCACGTCCTCTAGGAAGTTCCATGATCCTATCTTCCTATCATACTTTATGTATATGTACACCTTATAAAAACTAATGCCCACAGTTTGACTTGCATTATAGGCAGACCCTACCCTGCCCCGCCTTCCCCTCCCTCAACAGAGTGTAAGCTTCTTGAGGTCAGGATCCAAGGCTTCTTTGTTTTTATATCTCTAAAGATGTCTTGTCCATAATGCATGCACATTTGTTGCCGTTTCATAAACATTTGTGGAAAGTGTATGGTATCTTAAGGCCATTCATTCCAAGACCCAGCTAGACAGAAGCTTCCTAGTTTTGCATGTTAAAAAAGCTGATCTAGCAACATAACTAGTGGAATAAGGAAAGGGCAATACTCATAGCAATAAGATTAGCTAAGACTTCCTGAGCACTTACTGCAGGACATACGCTGCTCTAGGAACCTTCCATACAGAAAACCTCTGCGTCTCAGGAGCACGAGTCCCACTTGAGGTAGTGACAATTGTGCTTCTCTTAACTCGGGAGAGAGCTGGAGTTGGCAAGTTATGGGCTTGTATATGAAAGCTGAGATTATGTGGATTTGCTATGAGAGTTAGCCGAGAGCTTCGTCAATTGCTCTCTGCCCACACTTGAGTATTTTAAGCCAAAATTATTTCAAATTCTGTTAGCGTGTGATTTTGCAACTTGAAAAGATTCCTCTTGGAATGCCAAGATGTTGTCAGCAAATAAACAGCAGATTTTTCAGACAAGAAAGAAAGAAAACGAAGGTTCTCCATCATATGGAATCCTAACAACAATGTGTGTTGATCCTGTATCAGGGGCTCGGAACAGAGATACCCGCCTTGCAAAGTTACGGTGCGGTCTAAATACAGCAAGGAAGAGAAATAACCTAGCCCAGAAAACACTTGGATGGGGAGTAGCAATTAATTCAACCCTCCTGGCAACCCCCAAACCCTGGTAGTTAAGTGCTGGCATCCTCATTGTAAAGAAGACAATGGAAAAGATGAAGGAAAGCAAGCAGTTTGTCCCCATATCACACCAGCAGCATGAGGCTAAGTTAAGATTTGAATCCAGGTCTATCTGAGCCTGTGTTAACCATTAGCTTACAAGGGAGCCTCATTTCACTACAACTACATTGTTTTATGACACCAGGGAAGTGATTTCCTCTCTGAGCTGCAGTGTTCACTGAGGAGGAAGAAATTAATAAGGAGAAAAATGAACTTGTGGGCAGGTTGAGAGGCTGAGTCCTAGGACTCCAGGTGACCCGATCTGTGACCAGGACCATACTTCTGACTTGGGGGCTGAGTGTCGAAAGGTAGGCATCTAATGCAATTTCAGAAGCCTTTTAAGAGAGGGTGTCTCTGACCCACCTGGGGATCTCCCAGGGTTGTTACCAGGAATAACTAATAAAAAAGCCCACGACGTGTCCAAGGGCCGCAGTGACAGATGTGACCACACATAAATTAGTCTTGCAGAAAGCGGCTTGCCTGGAGTCATCATAAATTTCCGATGGTGCAACACAAGACTGATTGTATTTACTTTTGCTCTCAGTGGGGAGAGGAGTGCGATAGGCCAGTAAAACGATTTAGTTGGCTGGTAAATTATCTGCAAGATTGATTAAAAATAGGAAGCAAGCAATTGGCAAATTGTCAATGCACAGAAAAGAATACTCAATAACTAGATCCAGAGATTACGTTCATTTAACGCAGGGGTATCTGAGGAAGATGTCTCACTGCACTCCTGTGATAGTGTTTGGACTGAAATGTGAAATGGCTCTGTGTGTGTGTGTGTGTGTGTGTGTGTGTGTGTGCGCGCGCGCGCGTGCGTGTCTGAGTGAATGAGGCAGACACATAACATGGGCTCATCTTGGCTCTCAATTCAAGATTAGGAAAGCAGTAAAGATAATACACAAGGGACAGGCGTCCTTAGTACTCATCATTCTAAAAGAGATCATTTGGTGGAAATTAGAAAGAAAACACCAGCCATGTAATAAATTACTCTGAGTATCCCAAGAATAGGAAGCTGGTAGCTATTGTTCTCTCTTCTCATAAATGATGTGCCGAGATTATACCATCACTCTAACATGATTATGTATGCAAATGACGCAGACAGTTACACACTTGACAATTTGGCTGAAATTGTCGAAGAACTGGCAAATGGACTTTGACAAATTGCAATTGGAGGTTTTAAAAATGAACTTTTATCACAGAGCAAGAAAACAACCCATCCTCCGGCGGCGCGTATGTAAATTCCTTGAGCAACGTGCACCAGAGAGGCGGTGGGGGCCTGCCCAACTATAGCTTGGAAACTGGGATCAGCGCTTCATTGTGGCTGGGAAGAGGGAGGCTCACTCTTTGCTCTGGTGAAATCAAATTTTGGATTAATAGAGAACGCTCATATTCGGCACACACGGGTGACCCACTTTTAAAAGAATTAGACCACCATGAAATACATTTAATGGAATATTTCTTTGATGAGTCAGAGGGCACTTCAAGATCTGGCTCTGCCCCCAGGTCATGATTATGAGCCACTCTGGATACCGGTGAGGCTGGGAGATAGTTAATAAAGAGATCTGGTCAACAGAGCACAGGAAAACAGTGGCTTCTGTGTTTAGACATTTTGTCATGGTGTTTCCTTTTCTATTTCGATTCCCTTTACAGCCCTAGGGAAGCTTATCATTCACGATTGCTTTTCCTATCTGGGCAATAGCTTGGTTGCCTCATAAGTAGGATTTCTCAAGAATGTCTTTCTTTTTTTTTTTGTTTTAAGGAAAGGTGTGAGCAGGAATGAAGAAGCAGAGGCAGGCAAGGCAGGAAGGGAGAGGAGGAAGAAGCACTTTATTTATTGTTCATCTTGGTTGTTTCCTCCCTGGACCCAGGATGTGAACTGGGATGCTTGGGATGCATCTGGACCATGCACAGGCAGCTGACCACACTGCTGCTCCACCAGGGCATGCCTTTAAAAAAAATTATTATTATTTTTTTTAAAGAATCCTATTCAGAGATTCTTACTGGCACCTGAGGTCTTTTCTTTATCATCACACATTTCCTATTTTTCTCTTATTATAGAGATTTATAATAATTCCCCTTATCCTCCTTTTTCTTCCTACAGAAGGTCACCATCTCAATATACAATCAGAGAGCTTAGAAAGTACCTAGGTGTGCAGAATTGTCAAAAAGAGCATTAGACATGTCTTCTAAGATTTACTCTCTCCAATATGTTCATACACATTTATAGAAGAAGGCTGTTGAGATCCTTCAAAAAACTTCAACCCCAAGAGGAAGGAAGGTGCTAGAAAATATATGGAGGCATCCTAACTCTACACGTCCCAGTTGGAGAATCCAGTTTCAAGTTGATTCTTCGCTCCTGCTCTTTTTTTTTTTTTTTTTTTTTTGAAGCATAAGTTATACACTTCCCTTTTGAAATTACAGGGTCCAAAATTAGACTCTCAAGGCGTGTTAACCAGCCTAGGGCGTAATGAGAAGGTTATGTGTGGTTTCAACATTTTGAATTTCTGGTCAGGGAGATTTCTAACAGTGTTCAGTTAGTCGATTTGGTTAGCAAATAGGCAATAATGAAGCCAAAAAAGAGTTCTGTGTTTCTGGGCCAGCTGGCTTTGCTCATTTTATAACTATAGACTAGAGGTAGTAGGGTTTGACTCCAGGACTGCCAGTCACCTTGAAAACAGAAGTGACTCACTCACTAGAGAGATAAATCAGTAGCCAGCACCTAGTATTTGGAAAAACAGTCTCTACAGCATTAAAGACCAAAGCCAAGAAAATTAAAATAAGAGAATATTTTCCCCATGGAAAGCCTTTGAAAAACAGAGCGGGAGAGAAGAGGAGGGGAAGAAGGAGAGTAGAAGGGAGAAGAGAAGGAGGATGAGAGAGAAGAGACAGAGAGAAAACTCAATTTGGGCATGGATAAAGGCAATAACGTGGCCAATGGAAATGCAAATTGGGACCCTTTTTTTTGAAAACAATTTGGTTAGAACAGAGCCAAATGTATGCTCATGCCCTTTGTTCCAGTAGTTCTATTTCTAGGAATCGAATGTACAGAATTAAAGAAGCAATCCCTTTCTTCTAGAACATTCTCTCCACTATCTTCCATGCTTCAACATCATCAGAGATATGTTTGCGTGACAGAAACCTCTGAGTTGAAATCAGATGGCTCCATTTTTTGAGAAACACAGTGAAAAGATTTCCAGGAGAGAAGATGTATATTTGCCCCAAAATGTGCATAGAGCTTTACTCATGCTTGTGAAAATGTGCAAACAACTTAAAAAAAAAGTGGAGTAGTTAAAAATAATGCTTTATCCATATGATAAAATTTATCCCATAAACAAACTTCTTATAACAAATTTTCCTCTGACAGACAAAAGTTCATCATGTGAAAAACAATATAAAACCATATAAACAATATACCAAGTGTGTAAAACAATATGTCTACACAAAGGAAAAAAGGGCCCAAATCACAAGCATGATTAATTGGAATGATGATGTTTAGATTGATTGAATTCTTCACATTTTCTATGTTTCCAAAGATAAAAAATTAGACTGTTAATTTGTGCAATCAAAATTATTTACATATTTTTCAATAAAGTGATGAGAAAAATGGGAATGGTTTATATAATAGGTTTAATGACAAAGGTAGGATTCAAGATTGAAAAATTCTGTATGCCCTTAGCTAGCTAAAATTTACCTAGAAATTGAATGAAAAAAAAAGATAGTAAGAATTCTGCCCGGGAAGTTATCTCTAGATGGTGAGTTATGGATGGTTTTAGCACTTTTCTGTACTTCCCCTCAGTTATGTCTTTTATAATCAAAACAAATGAATAAAAAACAAGACAAAATGCTATTTTACCAAAGGAACCTGGGTAAGATTATCCAGCTAAAATAGTGAAACTCTTTGGTCAACAGCGTCCACCCAACTCTGAAACATTTAAGGAACTACCAGTTTGGGGTATTAATGATGTCTCATATTTTCATTAGGATTTACCACCCAAAATGACCATTTCTGTAAGCAAAATGGTCAAATGTTGGTAATTCCACATGGTTTTTATCCAAAACACGAGGAATGACACAAACTTTCTACTTGTAAAATTAATGATCAGACTGTCTGTTGTTTGTTTGTTGCCTGTAAGTATTGCTCAGAGAAAGTCCCAAATCCTGAGCTGTGTTTCTCAAACTCTTTTGGTCTTAAAACTTGTTTACAATCTTTAAAGTTACTAAGGATGCCAAAGAGCTTGTTTGTCTGGGTTATATCCATATATGTATTAAGAGATGGAAATGGGAGGAAAAAAAAGGAAAATATTAATGAATTCTTTAAAAAATAAAATAAACCCATCACCTGTAAACATAGGTGATACATTTTCATAAAACTAATTTCTCAGACCAAAGCAACTAAGGGAGAAGAGCACTATATCACGTATTTGTAAATCCTATCTCATTTATGAGAAGACAGCTGGATTCTCAGATCGGTTTCTTCCTTGAATCCTTTGCCATCTAGGTCACGTAGTTTCTGAAAAACCCCACTGTCTACTTAATGAGAGAATGATAATGACAAAAAGCACAAATAATGTCTTTGCATTGATACATAAAATATTCTGACCCCAGAGAACAAAGGAGGCCCAGGTGTTCTCAGACCACACGTTGAGAACGGCTGTTCTAAAGTCCTGACTCATGACTGCTTCAGGCCCCCCGGTTCCCCCAAGAACCATGTGTGAGCTCCTTTTTCCAAGAAGAAAGCACGCATATGTGGGTACACGCATACATGCACAATAGTTTGCAAGTAACTTTGTGGTTCAATAATGTCCTCAAGTTTATGAACATCCCAGATGAAGATGACTTGCTTGGAAGGAAGAGAAGAATTATTCTTATACATTAACTTACGGAAGTGCCCCAGATCAAGACCCAGGCCAGTTAGGGTGCTTGATAAATACTGTTGCATGAAAAGAAATGTGACTTTCTCAGTGAAATTAGAGAACTAAGTCAACTCACCAAAAGACTGAATGAAATTAAATGGTAAGTAGTGGTTGGAGCTGGTTAACTGTGCTCTGACATTGACTCAGCAAATGCTCCCCCCATACAAATGGGAAGAAATAATGCAAATGTCATCTTTCATTTCTCTCCCCAGTGTATCTTTTTCTAATGACCTAACTGGCTCCAATTCAAAGACATGTGGAAAAATATATAAATATATATATATATTTTTTTTTTCGGGGGGGGGTTTAAAAGAAATCCATTCAATGTTCTGATTGCATTGAGTTGCTTATCGAGGGTGTGTGAATAATGCCAGGAAAAGATACTTTTCTAAAAATCAATAAGTTGAAAGTGCTGTTTTAGGGTGGCTGCAGCTGTTGGTTGTGTTTCAGAGTTATTCCTATTGACCTGAATTCAAAAACAAGGTATTGATTTATAAAGTACCTTCAGTAAATAAATGCACATTCTTTCAGCTAACCCTAATCACCTGTAGCACACAGAACAAGATTTCAACTGGGCTCAGTCGACTTGAGCTCTGAGTGTCACGTTTAATCCCTTCTAAGAGTCACGAAGCTATTCTCTTGTCGGGGAACCACAGAGATGGCAGGCAAGAAAACCATGGCAGGAACATCTTTGGTTTCTTTTTCAGATTTTTTTTCCCTTCAAATGCTTTTTTGGGTTCCTAATCAGTTCAGACACATAACCGTAAGGCCTCCAGTGGTTGCATGATGACTCAGCAAATTCTTAGACCATGTGGTTCTAGTCAGCATATTTCTGGAGAGTGAATGGTCAATAAAAGCAGACAGGTATCTTTTAGGTTGGATTTTGGGTCCATTCTAAAGAAATAGAGGATGAGGTCAACAGCCTTTGGCTTTAGATTCAAAGCCCAGATCAGGCCAATGTTATGATTCACCCCGCCATTATTCATCAGCTACAAACATGGGTTGATGGGCACCATATTGCACTAAAAAAAGGAACTTAGCTTTCTTTCCCATCGTTTTCTACCAATTATAATTGACTTGCCTCTTTAAGAGGCAGGTAAATATCAGGAAAGTAAGTTTAAACGAAGTGTGGGAAAGTTAATTCCTGGGCATTAGGCTTCTTTCTGGGTTCCTCTTGAGATCCAATGACACGCAAGAGCGGTTAGAATCTGCCCATGTCCTCACCTCTCTATTTACAACTAAGGGAGACTGATGTAATTTTTTAAAGGCAAAATGGAAATGAGCAGAAATTGAGCAGCGGAAGGGAAAACAGAAAGCAAGGGAAGTTTACCTGTGACCAGGGGGACTCACACTAGGTACAAGGAGGCCACCGCAAGGAGAAAGCCACCTGGTGGCCCACACTTAGCATCCAAGGAGCAGAATTTGGCAAAAGGCTAGGCATTTACAATGAAATCTCCAAGGTTATTTTTTAACAATCAAGTTTCCTATGATTTGTCAGGACTGCTGTGTTCATTATTAAAATAGATGTATTGCCTCAAAACATGTTTTTGGTTGCTAGGATTCCCCTCTTGTTCTCCAGGGTGGCATTTTGTGAACAAGGGGCCTTGGAAACGGGATGGTGGGGAAAGGGGGTGGCAGGTGGGTGGTGGGCTCTGGGCCTCACACCTGGCTTCAATCAGAGCAGTTCTGTTTGATCTGTTTTTATATATTGAGGCTATGAGGAAAAGAATTTGGCTGCTAAAAACAATGACAGTGAAAGGTTTGGAAGTCAGTGATCTGAGGAAACTACATTTAGAGTGAAATGGAACCTGAACATTAATAATTCTTCTGGAGGAATTAAGCAGGTGACTTTGCTTTTTAAAAAGCTTCCAAGTTATCCATGTTGAATACAGAAAAAGTATGTAGTAAATAGATAAGCAGAAAGGGAAAAAAGAGAGTACCTGTAATCCCATATCCTAAGATCACAACTGTAAACATTGTTTTACATACCTCTCTATCTATATATATGTTGTGCTTTATTACATAAGCATAGCCATATATATAGATACATACATAAATTTTTATATATATTTACACATACATATATATTTATATATATGGCCTCTATCTATCTATCTACCTACCTACCTACCTATCTACATCTATGAATATTAAAGGAGCATCCTGGTAGAATAGTGGTTAGGACTGCTGCCTCCAGCCAAGCACAGTCCACATATATCCCAGGGACCCGGGTTTGTATTCCAGGGACCTGGGTTTGTGTCCCAAGGCTGGGGGACTACAACAACAACAAAAAAACTAAAATAAAAAAATAAATCACATGCTTCCTTTTCCTCTCTCTTTCTGCTGCCTGCCTACTCACCTTCATTTCCGCCTGCATCTTCCTTTAAAAAAAAAATAAATAAAAAGAATATTAAAAAATATGACTTTTGGAGTCTTGACGTTCTTGTGTCTCCGTAGGGCCTAAGACTGAGTCGCGTCTCAAGCAGTGTGATATGATTCTATTGCACTCAAGATGGTTTGGAAGATCTGAAGGACTGAGTGAAGGCTTGGGCCTCTGGACTGATAGCACCCAGTGTTTGATTATTCCAGAGTGCTAAACAAATAGAATCATTTTCCTGTGAGCAAAGACCTGAAAAAGGTTAGGCAGCACACACACGAGTTTCAGGTTTATTTTAGCATTCACTCTAAGAGAGCCTGCTCTGCAAATTTTACATTCTCCCTCTTGTCTCCCATGTCTAAAGCACCAATTATTTAGCAAACAATCACACTGAACCAGGCTCTTAGCCTGACCCATGTGCACAAGGAGAAAGAGATCGGTTTTCAATAGTAGTTTTCTGATGCAACTTCAATAGCATATTGCAATATAATATGATAATTACCACTTTTTACAGAAAGAAAAACAAGTTAATCATCCTTTACACCTCCGTATCATGTGACTCTTTGGTTTTCTAATACTTGGCTGGTTTCTACAGTTTGGGGACAGTCAAGGAGTACATGTGTGACCCTGAGAATTGTGTCCTGCTAAAACCTGGAGGTATATTGGAAACAATGGTGATATGTTGGTGAGAAATCCTTTTTCTGTCTGTAATTTTAGTCGCCCTTTCACCTATCTAGCCTTTAGGTTTTGAAGTTAACAGTCTTCCCCTCTGTGGGCCTGGGTCCCATTTTCACTCTAGTTGAGTGCAGATACATGGATCAAATTCTGGCCGAAAATCAGCTGTCTTCTCAGTTTTCAGAAGATGGCTCTCCTATTCCTTCCATAAGCTCCTTTAGTCTTTGTTCTTTGGTCCAATCTGTAAGCCATCTGCACCCTTTATTATTAAGAACATATTTACTGAGATTTCACAACTGTTTAATAGATACGTATCTTATTACATGTTTGATACACCTCATTAAACATACGATTCAATTGGTATTTATTTAACATTCAGTAAACACGGAGACCCCTCAGCCTGGGGGGGCGGGGTGAGGGGGTACCCCAGCTCAGCTTTAATGCTTTCCTTTGTCCTGTAGAAACTGCTCCTATTGCAGCCTCCTTCTTCATCATTAACCCTTCAATACGCCAGCTCAAATAGGCTCAGGCAAAGGATCAAAGTCAGAGGAAGCCTACACTGAATCTTACAACTCAAGCTAACCCTGGGGCTTAGTCGGGGTACAGTCCATGTCCTCGCCCGGGGCCATCTCAGCAACCCTGTGCGTATAAGCTGGGGGGATCGCCCATCTTTCCAGATCTACCAGTGTGACTGTGATTGTTTTTAAAGTGTCTTGTCATGTGGTCATCTTTACAACTCAAAGGAAGGGAGGAAGATGCTCAGAGTCTCCCAGATGCCCCTCCAAGCCAGGTGTTTGGGGAGCCCTGGTTAAAGGCTGCTTCGTCCTTCACTTGTTTAATTTCCAGGACCGTGGGCCATGCACAGTCCTCTTACATCGCCCAGCTCTGGAAGAGCCTGGCCTCTGCGTTCAGGCTTTCTCAGTGGTTTCTGAAAGAGAATGAAACACCCGAGTGCTACACAGTGGGCGGCCCAAGACCGAAAATGTGATCACACCCAAGAGTCATTCACTGGAGCTTCTTGGGTGTAGGTTTCTCATCCTGACCAGGCCCACTTTCTCCCAAAGCCCGACTTCAGAGACACATTGTTCCATTGCTGCTGTTGAGACTTTTCCTCCCCAGCATTTGCAAGCGTCCACTATGAAGGAAGTCAGAGCAGCTGTGGCAAGTCCTTGATGAGACTAGTTTTCCTTGAAGAAGGCCACACGTCTTTGCCAAACAACCGATTACAGACTCTGGGGCTGAAACACTTTTTTGTGAGGGGGCCGGAGGCAATTTAGTTCTTAGTTCTTTGCCATAAATAACGGATTAAAAAGCTTAGCTGATGCTATAAATTAAAAATGTGAAACTAATTATCCCAGTCCCATAAAAGCAAAACAATCAATTCATAACCCAAGTATGTGATGTGACAGCATTTACTGGGTTTGACAGCTCAAGAGAAGCAAGGGGACCCAGTCATCGTAGAAGAATCTGTCCTCTAGCCCAGAACCACAGGCCCACTTCCATGTTACAAAGCAAAACAGTAGTAGCTCTGTTGTTCTCTCTACCCATTTTTCATGACAACGGTTTCATACTTCTCTTCCCTGTCTCCACCCTTTCCATGCAGGCCCATTACTCAAAAGAAAGACTCACCCAGACCGGCAAGCACAGCTGCAGTTTTTGCCAATTCAAACCAGATGAGTCTGGAAGGCAGCTGCTTGCTGCCAAAACTATAATTCAATCGGGAATTCTGAAATGTTTCAACCAACCATTTAATAAATGTTCTAGCTAGAGTTTTCTCCCTGTTCTAAATATATGGGTGAGGCCAACTGGGCTGGAGGAGGCAGTCTCACAAGATTCTCTCTAGTGCTCAATGGATTGTTTCCTTGTGTTTTACATGCACCACAATCAACATTTCAAAAGCTGCCCATGACTTCTCCATCCCCGACGTGTCCTCTTCTTAGTATGGTAAAATGAATCACTGCTTGCAATTCTTCATGCCCTCTATGTATTTGAATTATACATCGATAGCTGTGGCCTAGTCTCTCAGCCGCTCTTCCCACTAAAAGCAGAGGACATTTCCTGGTTGAACTGTTGAACAGATTCCACCATGTGAGGACTTACTTTGGCTAAGAGAGACAGAGAGAGGGAGGGCAGGAGGGAGAGAAAGGGAGAGGAGAGAGTGGGTGCATGGACACGCTAACTCTGAATTAAGATGTAAGAGGTACTACATCTTTCTGCTTGTGCTCCTATGATCTGTTGATATGCCATGAGATTAATATGCCTTGAGCAGTAACTGGTCTCAGAACAATGAGAAAACACACAGAGCTGATTCAAACTCATCTCAAAGACTGGAGCCAAGACCAACTGATCTCAGATGAGCACAGCAAAACCAAAGCCAGCCTGTAGACTCAGACTGTCAAAAAATTAATGTTTTAAAATGCTATGTTCTGGGATGGTTTGTCACACGCCACTATCAGTTAGGCAGTAGCTGACTGATATACATGTCACCTAAGTCATCTTTCCAAAAATGCCATGAGACTGTTAGTCCATTACTTCCATGTGACTTACAGAGCAAGTCTAAACTCTCAGTCATGAGACTCAAGGTCTCTCCCAGTCCAGCTCTAGTGTGTCAGTTTCTCTGCAAAACCTTTCCCAGCTGGATTGGGAAAGGCTCTTGGGTTTCCAGAGCATTCCCCTGATTTGCTGCATGAATACTTATCATTCTGGATATCACTAGAATTGTAAGTGCTCCCTGGAAGACTGAGTTGAGAATCAGCTTACTCATCTTTGAAGTCTCAGCACCAACCCATAGTAGACAAATTGAATGCACTGAGTAGTGATGACAGCCTGCTTGCTTTTGATAGGAAACACTGATAGATGATTAGCTCTCCGCAGATCCAAATGTTATCTGAACATTTTCAAAAAAGTGACTTAGACTCCGCAGCTTCTTAGTTCAGGAATCATGGTGTACAGGATGACCGGGGTTTGGGTAAGGAGACAGAAAGATCTGTTCCGAAAGCAAGGCCACGGTCCACTTGCGTTCTCCCTTAGGATTTCAGCCCGATCCTTGCTCTAATGTTGACCCATGGTCACTGCCCAAATAGAGGGAGTGGAAGGCAGGCTGGAGTTTGATTTTCCCAGTTGGTGTGGTCACAGTTTTGCCCGTAATAATGTTGTTGTTTTCCTTGGGCTGCCTGTGGCAGACGAGTCAGACGGAGCAGGGCTGTAGCCCTAAGACGGATCGATGCGATCGACCCTCAAGACTGTGTTATTTCCAGGGGATTTGCTAAAGAAGCTACTTAGGTTCCTTTTTCATTTTTCCCAACTCATTACCAGCTGCTGCTGCCTCCGTCCATCTCAGCAACACCTGGAGGAGTGGAACATGACAGTCCGGTCGGGGTGCCAACACCTGCCTTCAAAATTCAACACCAGGCAACACGCGGCCCCGTGAGGAAGGCAGGTCACACCGGCCCACGGGGGTTTGGTATTTTTGTTTTGTTTTAAAAAGGGCAGCCTGGCCCGACACGAAGCAATTGATCCCCTGGCTTAACTTTTAAATTAAGACCATTGTAAATTTGGGAACTTGAGAGGACATAGAGAGGACACCCATAATACTTTGCAAATGTCAAGTGCCTCTCGTCGTTGGTTACTTTTCAAAGGTAGCTAGGTTACAATGTACCGTGGTAATGAAAAAACCCTGTCAGGTCCACTCTACGGGGTTTTAGTCAATATACATAATATTATTGGGCTTTGCAGGGATTAAAGATTGTTTCTCTCACAGTCTCACAATAGGGCTATTTTTTTTTTCCCCTTCTTCTACTAAAGGCACAAAAGAAGACTCCTGGTTTACACAGGAGCCTGGGACATTTGGGGGGGCCCCAAGGTGGAAGGATATCCCTTTGCCTACTTCCCCCTACTGGTGACTTTGTAGTGAACCTGAAAAAAAAAGTAATTTCTTTTAACCTCTAGATGTTAGGACTTTAAAAAAAAAATTGCTTGGTCATTTAGATCATCCATAAGTCACTTCCAGAGTCTACAAATGTGCATTTCCTCCAGTTTTCTCCCACAAGTGAAAACTTGTACATCATTCCACCCCTGTGCCCCAATGCTTATCTTTAACATCGTTTTGGAATCACTCCTCCTATGGAATGGGTTGCCCAGGATGAAGGACAGCAATAAGGGGCAGGGGTAACCCAAAAGACAGACGGTGGAGAGTACTGGGATGATGGCTTCCAGACTGGTCCTGTCAAGGAGTCTAGGTTGATGACTATCTTCTCTGAGCAGTAGGGTCCCAGGGAAGATTTTCTTTTGAAAATATATTTTGGGCAAATCAAGTGAACTGTAAACCATTAAAAAAGAAGTAGGCTTCCACTGACAAAAAGTCTGCGAAATATGGTAAAGTTGAGGGTAAAGGAAGCTGAAGACATCTTGGTATAGAGATCTTTGCAGAGCCTTTTACACACCCATGTGCGTATGACGCTCCTAGAGGCCGGATACAGCATGCAATATCCACTAAAACTCTTTGACTATGAAATTTTTCAATGCTGCTATGCCCATTGTATAGTTTTTGCACTACGTAAAAGTCTGTACTGAAGGGAGGCAGTGGGAACAGAAATGCAGGTGCCCCCCACGCTACTGGCCAAGTCAAAGACCTGTGGGACTGTGTTCATCTAGGGGGTGCACATTTTTTTTTTAATAATTTGTCTTCTAAAAATGCTTTCTTTTTTCTAATTTTCACAAGGATACTTATATGAGGTAGATTCCCCAACCCATTTCCTGTGGAACGCTGGGGATAAATGCACTTACGTGTGCGAGGGAGGACATATAGAAGGAATGAGTGTTCTAGAGAGTTCTAGGCTTAGCCTATATGGGGCAAAGCTGCAGTCCTGGAATGAACTCTGTTACCAAGAGCAAGGGAACTTCTATAGACAGAGTGTTTGGATCCCTTATAAATTCATATATTGATGCCACTAGTCCTCAATATTATGGTATTCACAGTTGGGGCATTTAGGAGGTATTAAATCATGAGGTGGACCCTTATTAGTGGGATTAATACCCATATACAAGAGATGCTAGAGAGATCACTTCCCCCCAATGGAGGACATAGTGGGAAGAGTACAATGATGAACCAGGAAGTTGGTCTTGACCAGAGACACTAAATCTGCTAGTGCCTTGATCTTGGACTTCCCAGTTTCCAGAAACATGAAAAATAAATTTATTTCAAAGTCACTCAGTCTATGGCATTTTTCTTGTAGTAGCCTGAATGACCTATGAAAGGAAATTAAGGGTTGATTCCAGCAGTCAGTGCATCCTGGATTTCATTAGGGAAAGGGACTCTTGGGAAGCATGGCAGAACCCTACTGTTGCAATCAAGTGTCCATATCTGAGATTCTGGACTTGACTTAATACGACCTCCTAGAAGACTTAGCTTGAGGCTGTGCTTTCCTCCTTGGTTAGGATGCGGGGTTCTGGGGAATCCTGTATGAGATTCTGGGAGTTCAGAGGCAGGGAAAATTGATGACAAAATGCCAAAGGATGGGGCCACACAGTCTAAAAGCCCAAGAAGTTAGAGAAGGAGTCATCAGTGGGATCAATGGGTCAGAGAGTCTTCAGGGAGAACCCGAGCTGGGCAATGAACTGGACACCTTTATTTACTCTCACCTCTATGCTTCCTTGTCTTAAAGGTCATTGATGCTCAAAATGAAAAGAATATTGGAGCACTAAGGGATTATGAGATTCTATCTGAATCAACTCAGAATGATTAAATTATTTTTGATATTGCCTAGTTTTATGTATTTATATTCAAATTCTCTGAAAACTGGTACTCCATATGGGATATTTCTAAGAAGATTTGACTAATCACAACAGCCCAACCCATGGCCATGATCATAATAGAAAACAGGGTTTACTAGATAAACATGCTTCTAGGATTACAAAATTGGTGGCATTAAAGTCAAATGACTCATAAATAAAAGCAATTCTTCATGTCAAATTGCTATCTGTGTCATCCCTTGTAATAAAATACATTTAAATATTTTGTTGTGAATCTTTTCTTTTTATAAAAGGTATACAGTCATTGTAGAAAATTTGAAAATACAAAACACAAAGAAGAAAATAAAGAGCATTGCAATATCTCTGCTTACAGTATGATTTTCTGGTATATCTCTTATATTCATTTATATATAAGAATGTATTTTTTTACATTATTTCTGTATGAGTGTGTATTTTCTTAAAGACGTGTATCTTTTTATAGATTTAGAAATACAAATGGAATCTTCTATCTATGCTATTGTATGACCTTTCTTTAAAAAATCCCTTTTTAATGTTTTCCATGTCTTTAAACATCACTTGACAATATGGTTTCATGATATATCATTTATGAGGAATTATACTTTATTTAACATATCTCCAAATGTTGGGTATTTAAGTTTTAAATTTTTCTCTATTATATACAACTCAGTAGTGAAACTTAATTATTTCACAACTATGACTGTTTCCTAAAAGCCTTCATACCTAAAACCACAGACCCTGAAGTTATCTCTACTATTTTCTCTACTGTTTAGAACGATTTCCCAAAGGTGAACAAGAGATTTAATAGGTGTGAATAATCTACCTTCAGATGAGTATCATATACTAAGATGGATAAAGAAAAATGGTAGGTTTAACATATTTGGCTTTAAAGTATTACCTTTCCTTCTGACAGAAGAAAACACAAAATAAAAGTAGCTCTATACAATTTGCATATAAAATACTCTGAAATTTTTCTTGTTCAAATTAGCCTAGCCAGGCATTGAGCTTTTAGACTATTTCTCTGTGGCTGTGTCTATTTTCTTGACATGGAATATTCCAAGGACAGCATCACAGAGAGCAACTGATCTCACTGACCCAAGATGAATCAAATCAAGCAAATATTCTTCATGTGTTTCTCAGTCCCAGGAACTGTGTCTCTAGGTGTGGCCTGTGAAAAAGAGTTTTTGTAGAATGGAAGGCCACAGAATTTTATTTGTAAATTTATTTTATTTGTGGGCAGGCTGAGGAAAGGCTACACCAACCACCTAGAGCTGTTTGCTGAAAAGGGGTCTCCTGGGTTTCTTTTAAAAATGCATGTGAGTAGAAGCTCAAATGTTTCAACAAATGTCTATGAAATCATGAGACTGCATGGGTATACTTTTTATACACATGAAGACGAAGGCAATAAAGCACAGAATAATTGGTACAAAGTCAAGAAGATGAGTTGCTTCAGATGAACAGACTATCTGTGACTTCTAGAATCTTCTCCTTGAAAAGTCTAAAGGATGGAGTGATGGGTTGGTAGACTACAGCTCTTTCTCAATTTACAATGGGTTATATTCCAATAATCCCATTCTGAGATGAAAATATCCTAAATTGAAATGCATTGAGTACACCGAACCCACAGAACACCTTAGCTTAGCTACTCTACCTTAAACATAATCAGAACACCTCCATTAGACTACAACTGGGTCACTTCACCTAATGCAAACCTTCCCTCGTAACCAAGTGTTGAACGTTTCGTATAATTTCGTGAGTACTGTACTAGGAGTGAAAGTCTGCAGAGTGTTTGTTTACTTTTGTGACCAGGTCGTTTCCTGAGAACTGCCTCTGGGCAGCCTCACCAGCGAGCACCATAGCCCATGTCACTGACCAGGGAAAAGATAAACACTCGGAGTGTGGTCTCCACTGAATTTGTATCATAGTCACAATACTGTAAGGCTGAAAAATCCTAAACTGAACTGTAACTAAGTTGGGGACATTTTTACTGAAACTTAGCGCTGTCTCTTCAGGTGTAAGCTGCTTTTCCTAAACTTCCTTCCCTTTCTATCGTCTTCACAGTGTACCACCTTTATTGTGACTTCATATTCTTCTTTTTCAAGGGACTCCGAATTTGACTTGAACAGATTTGGTCTCACCTCCAAAAGGAATATCTATGAAATCGTGAGACAGCCTGGTCACACTTTGGTATATACACATTCATGTGAAGATGGAAAGGACTGCTGTATCACCAAACAGAGCCTTTCCCAGCAGTGTGGCTATGAATTCCACACTTGAGAAAGTACTGGTTTCAAGAAAACTCTTATGGGACAAATAGGACTGTTTAGGATGGAGAGCACACATCCAAGACTTACTTTTTGGAATACTCTCAAAGAAGCCAGGCTTAAGAAGATTGGAATAACTGTCTGGAGGTCAGAGGTGCAACAAACTGCTTCATCAGGGGTATTGAAGATACTTACACCCTAATGTCAGTTGGGTTCATGACTGTGTCTTACATCTTACAATCCCAGCAAAGACTGAATGTATGGATCTTTGTTCGGTTCTAACGTTGCATTTTTTGGGTCTCTGTTCTTACCTCTCCTGCACGGCGTAGAAACTCCTTCAGCAACAGCTGCTGCACTAATTGGACAAACTACTCCCTTCGGATCGATACCCACGACACTCCCTGTGGGCCCAGAAAACAGCCGACGCCCTGGAGCACCTGAGCAGTCCTGGCCCCAGCAGCTAAGCTGTATCCTTCCCAAGAGTCCCTCGTATTTGCACTCAGACCTCTTTATGGAAGTCATTCATGACATTTGTAACAATTCCACGAAAGACAGACGAGAGAGAGCGCACACAGAGTTGTTTCTGTGACAGATACACTAATGGCGAAAATACTCAGGTGACCTGCTGAAAGTCACCCTGTGGGTAACACAACTGTAACGGAAGGATTCTATACCTGATGACTTCCTAGGGGCTTTAAATTCTCCCTGCACATCAAAGACTGAAAACCCCATTCAAGACGACACGGTGGTGGTTCATGCAGAAGGACCTACCTGGTTTTAAGGTTAAAATGCTTAAAGCACAGCCTGTTGCTACATTTTCATGGGCTTCTGCTCTAGTCAGCTTTTAAAATTAACTGACCAACTACGGGTCCATTAGAGCCTTCCTGTGGGCATTTGCTGTTTTCACCGCTGGGTCTGAAATACTATTCGTCATGGGTGTCTCAGCCTTGGCCTGTCTCGTGAGATGTGAGCTTCCCAAGGACAGGGTCTGCATTTTAGTCACTTCTACTGATCGCACAGAGCTAAGGCCTTGCAACTACTGATCGATAGTCTTAGAATTGAACTGTAATGTCTCTGTTCTCATTAATTTGAATTCCTTCATGTTGACTGTGTTACCCTGATCCCGGGTCATTTTTTTTCTGTATGACCAAATAACTCAGTGTGTCTGGGATGAAGAAATGTTTGTCATTGAACTGTCCATCCTACAGGGATTGGCTAGTTTGGGGGAAGGAGAGAAAGGAACTTTGGACGGCCTGAGCATGGCTCGGCCAATGACATACTTCACAGCAGAATATTCCACACATGCTATACGGTGGCGAAGTAATTCATCACCTATATTTAAAGTTGAATTTACCGATATTTTATGGTATTGGATATTATTTCTATTAACATTTTATGCTGAAATTACAGAATGATTCGTGAGTACTGAATTTTTGATTGCTTTTACACTTGCTGGGACACTATTAAACTTGATTTACGTTAATAGCACTGTAAGAAGATATTAACAATGAAATTTCCAAAAGCACTTAGCATCTCATAATTGGAGTTAAATGACAAAAAAAATGAGGGGATAATAAAGTAAAGAGAGAAAAGGAGAGAGAAAGTTTTGACAATATGCTTTTTAAACTGTGGTTCTTAGTATGATTATTTTTTTTGTGGAATTGTTTTAGGTTAGGAAAGAATCAAATCTCTGATCTGGAGAGATAGCTGATTTACTAGAGGAGTTTTATAGGACTAAACAGAGACCTTGCTTCAGATAAAGAATGCAGAATTTACTGCTTTGAGGAGAAGACTTTTTCTGATTTCCAGAGCGGGGAAAAAAGCTCAATGACCGCATTTTCCTCTGTTCATGGTAATGAGAAGATCATCTAATTTTTCTTAAATGAAAGGAATTGATTTAGCCAAAGATGCTGGATTACAGAGAGACAGACTTTTAAAGCAGGGACATCAAAGCTAAAACAGTACCCATAATAATGGTTGTTATAACCACCTTTCTCTTTTTTTTTTTAAAGGTAAGGTGCAGGCAGGAATGAAGGTGAGTAGGTACACAGGCAGGAAGAGAGGAGGAGGAAGCATCTTTGGTTTTCATTTAGTTGTTCATACTGATTGTTTCCTCCTGGACTCAGGACTCGAACCCAGGGGTCTGTGGTTTGCTCCTTCGGAGGTGACTGACCCAAACACTGTTCCACTAGGGCATGCTTTTAGCAACTTTTGTTGAGCCTCATGTATGCAGGTTCTATGCTAAGCAGTTTACAGGTATAATCTCATTTAATCTTCTCAACATCCCTCTGTATTAGGTACTATTACCACCATTTTCCAGCGAAGGAAAGTGACATTCAGAGAAGTTAAATGACTTTAGCTAGTGGGGGCACTGGGATTTGAACCTAGGCAGTCTGTCTCCTGAGCAGGGCCTCAATCACCATGCTCTTTTGAGCATATCATCTTAGTTATAACTAATCAGTTCATGTCTGAGCCACAGCATGCCTGGTGCTTAGTCTTCATGGCCCCTTCCTCTCCAGGAGATTCTTCAAACTCCTATTGCATGAGTGCTTTGACATAAAGACAGATATATGGATATAATATAGTCAAACATTTCTTTGATCAAAATGTGGACCTTTTCAATGATTTAAAAAGCACTGAAAACACTTTCAGAGGCCCCTAAGCATGGGCCCTAGGTTCTAGGTCTACTGTGCCTAATGGAGAGGTCAGCCCTGCTTCGTGTGACCTAACAGCCAGTTTGAGCACATGCTATTATGCAAGCCCATTTCTCTACAATTTAAACCAGAAAACTATGGTGATGAAACAAAGGGAAAAACTCAAGAAGAGGAGCAAGGTGGGTTCCATTTCTCTTGCATTTTGGGAAGACCTCTGGCTTGGGTCGTTTGCTCCTTGAGGATGGTGACACCAGAACTCATGAGGTCTTTCTGGGCGTTACCTTACTCAATAGACTGGTTTAGCTAAACAACTCACCAACCAAACCTGAATTCTTAGCTGATGATTATATCTACAAGCTAACAGAACGTTTGAGGTGGTCAGGATGGTCAAGAGACAAGGTCTATTGTTCGATTAGGATTCAGACAGTCTATTGCTCCTCAGTCTTATTCCGAGCAACACACTTAGTTTCTGCTCCAGTTAGAAATTAAATCCATCAACATTTCTCCCCAACCCAACAATGCTTTGACATTTTCCTTGGAGTTTACAATCTAGGGCTCACTCTGAGAAGATGTGGAATCTCAAGTTTTGGTCTGGACTAAAAATAGTGTGGAAAAAGATATCTGGTTTTAGTTCCCCAATTACAACTCAATCTCTAACCTGGATATTGAACAAATCCAAACACAAACACACATATAACTACATTGCTATGTTTGGTTTTAGTATCTGTTTACCTTTATGATAACTAACTCAAGCTATCTCTGGTTGAATTGAATGACTTGCATGAAGATCTCCTTGGGGTAGATCTAACAACTGGAACAAGACTTATGTGCAGATGTTATTTGAAATTCTCCTCTTCTCAGGCCATGGTTTAAAAGGGAATAGAAATAATACATACTTTTATTAAGTGAGGAACATGTTCCAGGAATCCAGGGCAAAAGGTTTTTCTTATAGTTTTCAACTCACTTAAAATACTTTGATTCTACCTATTGACTTCTTTAGCTTACAAGACTTTTTAAAACCAGAGAACAGGTAACCAAGTATATAGCATTTATAGACTTCACTTGTAAACTGGGCACTAGTTATCTTTAAAATGCTAGAGAATATGAATCTGGGATTCTGCGAAGATCATCACTAACAAAAGGAACCAAGTATAAGGGTAAGTGATAAGCAAATGATAGATGACTCAATGGATAGATACATGAATAGATTAATGAATAGACAGAATAACAGGTAGATGGATAATACAGACAAATGAATTAATAGAGACGCAAATGGATAGACAAGTAGATGACAGATAATAGAAAGATATTCATAGATCAATACATGGTTAGAAAATGGATGGCTAGATGCACAGGGATGAATAGATGACTGGGAAACAGAATAAATAGTTGATATATAAATGAATAAAGTTAGATGAATGGATGGATGGATGCTTGAGATTGATGAATGCAAGGATACATTTGGAATGAAATTATAGACAGATGTCAGGGTAAAAGAATCTCACTATTGTATCCAACTGGAATGGAATACCAATGAAGATAATGATATTTCTTTCCAGGGAGTTGTTTTTAAAAGTTTAACTATTTTAGGGGAGTTTAGGTTGGAGGCAGGAAATTAGCCTCTAACAGCCCGACGTGTCACAGTAAATGTCTCAAGGACAGAAAGAAAACACACAGGTGTGTCATGATTTGGCCACTTCCAAAACCTCTCCAAAATGCTCCATCCTGGTGCCCTGGGCCCAGAATTTGATACACACTAGAACAATGGGACAGGTTCAGGGCAGCCTTCAATGCATCCTGGGTGACACACACAAGTCATCTCTTTTTTGCCTCTTCCTTAACTCTGCTATTCGTTTGTACCTTCCCTGGTAGACCTACTTGGAAAGGTCTGATGCTGTAATTAATCCATGTCACAGGAAGATGTAGTATCGGCAGAATTTATGAGTGGGTTTGAGCTGCTGTGATGAGGAGGGGCCCCTTAGCCAGTGTGATATAAATTCCTCTGCTAATTGGATTGCTGGAGCTAATCAGAAGCCAGAAAGGGAATAAAAAAAAAAAAAAATCAGAGTTCCTCCTCCTCCTGCGGCGGCTGCTGCTGGCTGATATCACGGACAGCTCCTTTCAGCACAGGGGTGCAGGAATGGAATCCTCATGCAGAGTCTTACTCTCGATGCCAATCTCAAAGGGGATGCATGCCTTCTGCTGCCATGCCAGGAGACAGATAGAGCAAGGAGAGAAGAGAGTTGCATGATCCCCAAGAGACTTGACTTCCAAATCACCAAAACAGAGTGAGTGGGAGACAGACTTGCCAGGACAGGAAATCCGAAGGAGCAGAGGCATCTACTGGCCAGAGAGAGAGAGCTAGAAGCTTTTGCCGAAACAAGGTGCCACTCCCGAGGACACGTGCCTAGCCTCCACTTGGGGGCAGGAGAAAGTCCCCCAGAGTGTGTCTTGTAGCATAATTCACTCTTGTGCCCACTTCCCTGAAGATGAAAAAGCCCGGGGTGGGAGGGGTTGGGATCCAAAGTCCATCACATGAGGCCAAATCCAATTCAGAAAACTCAGTGGAGCCCAGCAGTTGGGCTGGGAAGGCAACCCAGAGAAAGAGGAGGCTGGCAACCTCCTGCCTGCTGGAAAACCATTGGGGATTAGCAGCGGCAAGGGAAGGCGCCATCTGCCTTCTTCTTTCTAGATCTGGGAGGAGGGGAGAGAAAGCAAGAGTGTGGTCAGTGGCCAGCATGCCTTTCCCACCAGGGCCAAAGAGTTCATCCCTAACCCAGAGCCCCCGCTAGACCTAGGTGGTCTTTCTCTCTTCCATGTCTGCCCACTCTCTGCCATTTCTGCACCGAGGAAAAAGCCTCCCTAACACTTGGTTCCACCAACTTGGGTTGCCCTGCACTTATCTTTAATTTCTCTCTCTTTTTTTTTTGGAGGGGTGTCTTCTGTATTTTTTCTCTCTACGATGACTTCTTTGCTCGTATTTCTCGACAGACTAAATCCTGAGTCACGATGAGTAGGCAGCGCGCGCCCTTCTTGAACACAACAAAGACTTCTATTTTTTTTTTTTTTCCTCTCTTTCGGGCGACACGATAAAAAATAACCCTGTATTTATGCAAATTGCAAAGTAGCGTGTGATAATGAAAACAAAACAGGGCTGGCCCGCAGCCAAGACATGGCCCTGACGGGGGCTCCCGACCATTTGGTTTGTGCTTCTTGGGTGGGGGTGTGTGTGTGTGAGCAGCTGTAGAGACAGGAGGTGACAGAACACCCTGGCCACACGCGCACTCCCACGCGCACACCCGGGTTCGCACGCATTCCGGTACCGTCGCCTCGGAGCCAGCCAGACTCGGGATCCGGTGAAGTTCTGTCGCCTGCCGCCGCGGCCACTTCAGCGCCGTCCCCCCATGCGTCTCCCTGCCCCCTGCTCCTGATTCCCTTTCAGGAATTTACAAACATTTCCCACAGATCAATATCTGTATTGATTATTCATTGTGAGGGAGCCGTGTGTCTTTGGTGTCCAGCCTGCAGAGGTAGCTGCTAAAGGCTGCTGCTGGGTGGTGGTGTGGGGGGTGGGTGGGAAGGAACTCACAGAGCCAGAGACACCCAGCTCGGGCTGGGTCTGCGGCTGTCGGGGACACAGAGAGGAAGAGGAAACGAGGCCAGCGCTGAGAAAGGAAGGCGTGGACCCGGGTGGACGAGAAAGAGGGAGCAATAGCAAGAAAAAGGAAGCGATGCCCAGACCCCTGGTGCCAGGGATGGATGCTGGTGGCTCGGAGGACATCCCCCCTCCCCAGCTTGGCTCTGCGGCTGGTCGAGGCAGCCGGGGTGGATGGACTCGGCTCTGCGTGAGAAGTGACTCACAGTCGTGGTATCTCCTACGTAAGAGCTTTGGGGGGATTCCTTGGCTGGCTGACAGCAAAGGAAGAAAGCAGCAGCAGTGAGGTAGAGACACGATCTCTTCCACCCGCCTTGTGGAGGGACCACGGAAACAGCTCGCGGCTGGCTGATGGCACGCGGAGGGGAATAATTAAAAAGGCCAGCATCACCTCCTCCGTGAGTAAACAAAAAGCCCTTCCCAACGTGCTCTCCTGCTAATGAGAAGCTGTAATTTCTTCTACTTCAAGGCAAAACCAGACAGGGATGGGGCTCAGTGGGATGTGGGTTTGCCGGGGTAGGGGGAGCTGGGAGGTGGGAGGTGATGGGGCGGGGAGAAATCGACTAATTGTTGGCCATGTTTAAAAAAGGGATTACTGGAAAAAGACAGTGAGATGACAGGAAAACAACTTGGACCAGAGCCAAAAAAAAAAAAAAAAAAAAAAAAAAATCGAGGTACAGCCAGTCTGCAGTTCGCAGGAAAAACCCTGGCTCCTGGCAGAGGTTCCTTCCCACAGGACTGGTCCTCGTGTCCCTCAGACAAATCCGGAATGGGGTCTGGGCATCAGGGGACAGGAGCAGGGCCCCTGCCCATCAGAGGGGCCAGGGCACACAGTTCTGGTCCTACTTGGAGAAAACCGCACCAGAAACAGCAGTTCAGACCTACTCATCCTGTCCTCTTCATTGGAGCCTTCTGCTGGCTCGGAATTGCTTCAGTCTCTGCAGAGCAACCTCTGGTAACAGGAGGGGCTGCTTCTGTTTGTCTCCAGGAGGCTGCTGCCCCATGCCAGAAATACGCTGGGGGTGGAAGAAACCTTCCGTTTTCTGGGGACTGGGCTGCTGGCAAATGTCATTGGCCCAGGCACCGCCATGTGGGACGTGTTTGGGATTCCTCTTCTGTCGTCACCCAGCGGTGGCTCGGTGAGTCCGACACCAGTCAGGAATAGGACTCTTTTAACCCAGGCTCTCACACAGGCAGGACAAAGTGGGGGTCCCAATGAGCCAACTGAGCTGTAGCTTTCTTCTTTCTGGGTGCCCAGTGAACTGAGCTATTGGGGTCTCTCACCTGAGGGGGAGGTGGAGAGAGAGACAGAGAGAGTGTGTGCGTGTGTGTGTGCGTGTGTGTGTGTGTGTGTTCCCCCTCTTTTCAGGATTTCTGGGACTCGCATTTGGTCTATAGATAAGATGTCCTCCGTCTGACTGGGGTTTAACTCTTCAGGCATCTTCTTCCTTTTGGACCCCCTACTCTATGAAGGGTTTCTCAAGCAGGAGACATAGCTCCTGCAGAGGTGTGCCTTGGAGACCCAGAGCAGGAGGAATTAGCTGGCCGAGGGTGACCCCGGGAAGCTGCCCCTGCATCTCTTCCACAGTCCCTGACCTGTGTCTGTGCCTCGGCACGTGAGGGCGCCGTGTGGAGGACACGCCGGCATGTGTGTCTGTGCCTCTCTGAGAGGGAGGAAGCGAGTGAAGGCGGAGCAGATGGGGTGTTTGGGCATTTCTGTAACACACGCAGAGAACGACAGGGCTGTAAGGCAGACAGCCACCCATCCCTGGACTCTGCCGCTCTGGAGGGCCTGTACAGACCTGATCTGAATGTCAAATGCAGGAGACGGAATTAGCATACTAACCAGGGACGTCAACCCCTCCTTGCAATCAGTAAATGGCCGTCTCCTCTCTCGAAAGCCAGCACAGCGATGCGCGCCAGCCACTTAACTATGTCCTCTGTCAGGTTCCTTTTTGTGTTTGTTTTTTTGTTTTTGTTTTTTGATGAAAGCCTGGAAATTCATTAATGAGGAGGGAAGGAAGGGCTTCAAGGGGCTGTAATGAAAACAAATGATCCTTTTTAAACCGCATGACGGCCAAAGCCAGAAGGGCGGGGGTTGCTTTCTGCTCTGGGACTGGAGAATAGGAAATTCCACAGACAACAGACCACTTGACGAGTGCCCAAGAATGCACTGCTTGGGAAATTCTTCTATGTGGCAGGGACCAGCCCTGGCCAGTATGTCTGTGTTAATAAAACTTAGAAGGCGCTTTATCTTCCTCACGCTAAAGTGTGGTCTACCAGATGTCTTTCCATTCCGTCACAGGTTATCAAAGTTGCTTGACCTTGTGAGTAAGAGCCTTCTGGAATCCTCTGAGCAATGGCCTCAGCTTTTGAAGTAATACACATTTTTCTTTTGGGCTCTGCATTAGACTATTCTCAAAGGAAGTTGTTGCTTTTATTTTCATCTCAATTATACAAAGCAGCACACCAAAGAAAAGATTGGATTTTCATTTTTATAGCACCCCATGCTAATGTCTATGAGTTAAGAATCAGACACCCCACCCTGAGTCTCTCTGCTGGTCAAAGTTGGCTTTCTTTTTCTTTATTTTAGTCAACCTTTTCTCAGAAACAAATTTGTTCCTTTCCACTATCTCATACTTGTTTGGCTTCAAGCCAGGGGTCATCTGCTCTGAAATCTCTAGGGACCTGTGAGCACCAGCCTCAGAGGCAAGAGGGAGGAGTGGAGCTTGTGGTGAACTGGAGATAGAGCTACTCATTTTTATTCTGGGGAATAAAAGCCCTGTCGGAGGTTTCTCTTCTCCCAGTGTTCCAAGAGGTAACAGAAATCCATCTCTATAAATATATTTCAATTGTGAAATCTTGGCTCAAAGTGGTTGCTTTAAAAACAATCTTGGGGTCAAATAAAGCATATCTGACTTGGTCCAAGCATGCCAAGCTGCAATGTTTGTTTTAGGTGAAAATATCTGGCATGGGTGTTTTTGTTTTATTTTAGTTTTAATAAAAAAATATAGAGATATTAGTAACGGCATAGCAAACATCACCAGTGTGTATTTTGCTGAACCAAGAAGGAAGTGCTAATTTAAAAACAATAAAGAGAAGGAAATGGATGTCTGTGTACCCTGTCTGCCCTGTGGGCACTGGCATCTAAGCAGGCATTGTGTCATGCTTTCTTTATCTAAGGTGGCCACCTCCACAACAGTTTTATCAGAAGGTCATAACTGAGAAGACACATACCGTGGAAGAAATATGCTTGCATATTTTTCATGTGTGTCTCCATCCATTTTTGCATTTTAATTTTTTAAATGATTTCTATTTTAGTCATATATCTTGGTTGTTCCCCAGCCCAAGACTGGGCCCCAGGACACAGGATTGGGTCCTTGGGATGTATGTGAACTGTGCTTGGCCAGAGGTAGCAATTTTAACCACTATTCCACCAGGACACACCTATATCAGTTTTTAAAACAGTGAATGATTAGTCCTATTTAAACATTAAAAATATTAAAACAGTCTTCTTTTCTATCCACAGAACTCTACCTCTCAAGTGTGTAGGAAAAAAGAGAAATTCTGAGAAGAGACAGATCCTGTCTAGAGTCTAGAAGACAGGTTTTCCACGATATTGGAAATATTGTCAACAGGAAAAGGTACCTGGGCAGGTGGCAGAGGACCCACAATTGCAAAGGGCTTTCCAACCGTCAAGGTGCTCTTCACACACATTCCTCTTTTTAATTCTCACTACAACCAGTGACACAGGTAAGTTAGATAGTATGGAACTTAGTTTACAGATGAGGTGACGCAGACTGAGAGTTTAAGGTTAGAAGCCTAAGGTAATTGTCTAAGGTTAGAAGTTCATAAGAGGCATTCACAGGTCTTCTGAGTTTAAATCGGACGCCATTTTATTCCTCTCCATAGGCTCTCAGAAAAACCTCCTCTTCAGAACCTTGACCCAAGGCTTCCTCTATTCTTGGTCCTCTCTCATCCTCTCACCTCACTTCCTCACTCCGAGGTTTTCATCTGTATTCTGAGTAATTTGTAGTCTTGTGCTATTTGAAAATGCTCTCTGTATTTTTGCCAGGAATGAGAAACCATTGCTAAGTCCCAAACGGCAATGACTTAACTTTTCAGTCCCTGTTATTTGTTCCTCCCCTCCTTGGCCAGGGTCTACAGAGGCCCTCTCTTTGCTTCTTCACCCCATGTGCTTCTCTCCACAAAGTTCTCTGCTCTCTTTTCTCCCTTCTCATTAAAATGGCCCCCAGTCATTAAGCACATAAGCCGTGCTTTCCTTCCCTGGATTGCCAGGTTCCTTGTCCCCCAGGACACAGAGCACTCTCCTCTGTTGTACTTGATACTAACCTAGACCAGATTTCCCCATCGCTGATGACTGCGCCCTCTCAGACTTAACTTCCGTTTTTAATTTCTTAAATATTAGTGTTCCCCTGAGGGTTTCTGTGTCCCTTTTTTTGTTCTCCGCTATATACACTTCATTTAGTGTAAATGTAAACCCTCGACATGTTATGCATCAACTGACTATTACATTTTCACGGTATCTCCAGACCAAACCGCTCCACCTTCCATCCTGATTTGCTTTCCCAGGCTCCTCATGATTTGAGTCTTGGTTTTCCCAGCCTTCTCCCTTGAAACTCTTCCATTTCCCACTCTCCGTTTTCAGTCATAGAACACACCTGCAGCTGTCTCATTGCCTACAATGTCCCAGTCTCCTGGAATGTTCTACTATTTTTGTTTCATCAATTCCTTTTCTACCTTCAAGACTCTGTTCCAGTCAGAAGACTATCTCTCCTCAAGCCTCCCACTGTGAGATACCTGTGGCCACAGGCCCTACCCCTGCTTCTCTCTCTCATGGGCCACCCCCACTCCGACAATGATCAGCTTCTTCTTGACTGAGAAAGACCTGAGGTTAAAGGCCACACCTTTTATCCTAGCAATCCACACAGGTCCAGATATATACTCAATAAATTAATATTACTCTTTTTATTCTGAGTATCATAAATACAACATTTTAGCTGTAAGATTTCAGGTCCACCAAATAATCAGGATGAGGGAAATAGAGCCACCATCGCCCATAGTGAAAAAAGGGTTTCCTATGGTACATTTCTCACTTACATCAGTTTTTCAACTTCTGTCAGGTGAGAAATGAACACGAGGGTGGTCTTGAGGTGTTTGCTGATGTGGTAGAAACTTTAGAGCTAATTAGAAGCTCTGGCTAAAGCTGAACTTCCTTTTGCAGGAGTTCCTGGGAGGAAACAGTAAATTAACAGTTCAAGGTTACTATTAGAAAAATGGTCTATTTCCCTTAGGTTATGCCTCAGGGAGCTAGTTCTTCTCTCTGCCATTTCCAAGATGTTTCCATTTCCTCTGAGATATACATAGGTTACCTAAGCCCAGGTCTTCCCAGCAAAGGTGAAGTCTTTTAAGGTGGAGACTGCTCAGTGCTGCTTTTGCAACTCTTCCAGCAGCAGTAGATTTCTGGGGCACATGATTAACATGAGTGGAACTGAACAGGGAGAAGCTGCCCCACAGAGAAGAAACGAGAATGGTTTTGTAAGTTCTAGCAGAAGCAGAAATTGGCATGAGGTCAAGAGTACCATAGCCCCCTGGCAGTCCCCTGTGATTGTTCAAGACATCATTCAGAATTCCTACATTTGTAAATACAGCAAGTTCTCAATATTCATGGCAGTTATCGCAGGCACTAACTTAGCAAACACTGAATCATGGCTCCTAGGAGAAACACAGGGTTAGGTTCCTCCGGGTTTAAGGTCATGATATTTTTGCCCACTGATCAATATGTAACTTTGTTTCATGTGTGCTTCTGCTTAAAGACACCTAGTTTAATATACATTGTGAATTCATTCACGGTGACCTCATGACCAGCAGCACTAGAACTCATTGCTGCCTGAAGCTTCTCTAGCTTGTGTGTTCTCTCTATAAGGGACACAGTGTCTTCCTGTGCTTGGAAACAGTAGCCTGCACTTCAGCATGGTGCCTGGGGCCATTGTGAAAGAGTGATTCAAGAGCACAGAAGGTGAAAAGTGGCAGTAGGTAGAAGCGAAAAGAACACCAGTGTACTGGGTGAGAGTTGAAATAAGAAAGCAGAGTGTTGTCTTTTACAACCTCAGCTAGAAGGGTCTTCACTGTATGACTTAGAGGCTTTGCCTCTCTATACCTGTCCAAGATTGTCCCTGGAAATCCTGCAAGTACTGACTTGAGAGTTACAAGTAGATTTTAGTGAGTAGGTGGATTTGCCAAAATAATTGGTGGAGAATGAGGGTTGACTGCTCTACTAGAAGATACTGATGGAGTAGTAGAGCTCCTGCTTATTTCCAAAGAGACTCTGATGGCCAGGTTCACAGAACAGTTCTGATTCTGGAATCCACTCTAATTTGTATAAGACTTTGAATCAAAAGGTCACCTTTACGTTCTTTGAACTTTTCACATGAGTAACTGACTCACTAGTCATGAGTACTAAGTAATAAGTAGCTGTTTGTTTGTTCGGGGTGGGGTGGTACATCTTTCCTTAAAGAAACAAGGCTGGTTTGCTGTGAAGAGATGCAGAGCCCAGGTGATCAATGAAACTCCATCACCAGCTGGGTGACATCTCCCCTGTCTGCCCCCTCAATGTCTACGATTCAAAGGCGGTCTCAGCAGAATTACATGTGACTTGTGTTAGGAATCTTTGCCCACATGAAGAGAGTTTTACATGAGACAGTCTTAAAAAGTTATCCTTTGGGCCACATATTTCCATTTGGGGTCATAACCACCCATTTCATTTCCTAAGTGGTGACTCAGAAATTCACTTTTGCTGTTTTCTTATTAATTCTCATCGTGTGCCAAAGAATGGATGCAGAAATTTAACACAGTGTTTCCCTTTGTGCATGCTAGCAGTCAAGTAAAGAGGTACATCAGGAATTCAGAGTGGAAAGAAAGGACATGCAGAGTAGGATTTCAGACCGTGAGGAGAGGAGGCTCTGGAGCTTCTTACTGTCTCACTGCAGGCATGTTTGGAGTCATTCCAACAGGACTGGAATCTCTGCCCTGTTATGTTTTCAGGCTGTGATCCCATGAAAGTTGGGACACCCCTTTGAGAACCATTCCCTCTTCTGTGAAATGGGGACCCTGATATCAACTTCTAGGGACAGTTGAGAATGAATTGAGATGATCTATATAAAGTGCAGAGATCTAAGTTCAACAGACAATACCATGAAAATAGAGGCTGATAATTGTAGCTTTTATTTATATTTTCCAGATTCCCAACAGTCATATGCCTTGACTTCTGGATACTGCATATTCCTGGAAACACAGAAGACTAGAGTTCAAACAAGTGCTCTGGGTTCCCTTCTTCACCGTGTGGAGGAGAAAATGACTGAGTGTGTTTCAACCAGCACAAAGTCACGTGGTTAGGGCACACTCAAAAGGCAAGCCCAGTTCTCTGAAGCCCAGACTATAACTCTGCAGTGGAGTCCAGTGTGCACAGATTTCCCTTCCAGGTCTTCCTTCCACGACTGCCAACGTTCTCCCATCCCCTCCTCCCTATCCCAACAGCCTGGCGGCTGCTGCTCTGGACTCACCAGTCTTTGGCAGAAAGACTGTGCTAAAACATCACTGAGTAGAATATTTTCGAGCAGAAACCAGTGAACCGATTCCTTGATATTTTGACTGCACATCTAGCTATGAATGGATACCATTCATTGCATATTAATAAAACACAAAACAGAAAGGACCACAAAAGCTACAGAAGAAATGCTCTTTTCAAAAAAGAACAATTATTTCTGGAGTTCTTGCTAGAAATTTGGAAGACACTCTCTTGGAAAAGCTCACAGGGAGCAGACACCCTGGGCAGCCACCCGGAGGACACAAAATCTCTAATCAGTAAACATCTCTGCACCCTAGTGTTCATGGCAGCACAGTTCACCATAGCCAAGACCTGGAAACAACCTAAATACCCAAGAACAGATGACTGGATAAAGAAGCGGTGGTAGATACATTCAAGGGAATTCTACGCCACTAAAACAAAGATGAAATTATGCTCTTTACACAATCTGGATGGAACTGGAGGGGATCATGTTAAGCAAAAAAAGTCAGAAAGAAAAAGAGAAGTGAAGGATGGTTTCACGCATATGTGGACTAATAGAACACATGAACACACAAATGGCAATAAAAATAACAGGACACAGGATTATGGTTGGGGCTTGGGAAGTAAAGAGGGGAAAAGAAAAGGACACTGGGACTCTGGTGATGGGTGTGGTGTGAAAAATAGCCTGTGCTGCAACTTCAATATCCTAAAAATGAATATAGCTTTGTGGACAAAAGGAATAATAAATATGACTATTAAAAAAGCCCACAGAGAAATGCCACTGGATAGAAAGCCCAGCATTCAGAACTGATCATGCGATAATGGGACAAGAGGGCTGTGTTGGACAAATTGGAAAGATGCTGGTTGATTTCCACTAAGCATATCTTAGTGAGTGGAGGCTTAAGTGGGCTATTCTAGGAACCAGCAACCTTCCTACTGGTGTAGAGGTATGGGGTGGGTGTGAAAGGGTGGTTCTTGGGAAGCACTTACAGGAACTAGGTGATGCCATGAAATGATGGGTTATGACATGCAGGCAAGTTCTCCCACAGGGCAGTGGCAATAGAAAGACAAAGAATGATGTACACATAAGTCCTCAAGGTGAAGCCAAGGTCAGAGTTTAGTGTGCGGTCAAATGGAAGAGGGGTGTACTATTGTGGTGTTCAGCTCAGGGTACCCCAAATGGCTACAGAAGGCTCAAGGTAGAGTTCAGTATCACAGTTCAGCCTGGAAACCCCTCTGCTTGGTTGAGTTGAGGTACCCAAGCAAGTAGGAAGATTTGAAAGAGGCTATGACCCTCACCTATTTATCACATAAGAGATACATCTCTGCTATGAATTATTCATATTTACCCACAATGCAAATAACAATATTTCTAACTGGTATTAAAAGGTCAGTGAGGCAGACCCTACCAGACTGTGTTCCATTCACTCTTATTCTTCACTCATTGTGTCCTCATTCCACTCAGATCCAATTGAACTGATAAGCCACAAAAACTGATGTAGGACATAACTTCATCAGAATATCCTCCTTGCGAAGGATGAGGAACTGTACTTAATCTGCCAAGGTAATATGCTTAAGTGAGACACAGCGGACATGTCCAACCCACTAAGCTATTATATTTGCATTTTATATTGAACATGCCTATAATATTCTCCTTGGTGGATGGGGCTGACATTTCCATAGGGTGGTGAATGCTAAATTGTGAATAGCTTTAATCAGGGTTTGGCTTCAATGATTCCATCATTATATAGGCAAAGAAAAAGATCACAAATATGAATACGCAGAAGCATCCTGCAAGTGTGCTTTTGGGTCTCAGGATATTCTGTGGCTTAATTTGGATTTATGCAACACCTCACTTATCCAGAACTTATTTATTCAGCAACTATCATACTTATCTGGAATTTATTTTTTTAAGCCCTCTAAAAGTCAGAAAAGTTGTCACTGCCATGACATGCAAGAATGTTCAGGGATGTGAGAGAGACCTAAAGTATTTGGCCTCAGCTGGATGCGAGCCCCCTTCAAGTGACAATTTTTAATGGTACAAGGATGGCCAGGAGTTCCTGGAGGTCAGAGTACCAGCAAGGCTGCCCTCCCTCAAAAGATAGGGTTATGAAAGCTGGATGCAGACTCTCAGATCTTTTTTTCCACCATGGGATACTCATGAAAACTATGGTGGGTGCATTGGCTTCTATAGGGAATGGGAAGTGACACCACTGGTTCAATAAAAGTTGTCCTTCTCAATATACAATTTTTCTTCGTTTCTAGGGACAACTCCTTATTTGATTCAGCTGCCACTTCTTTAGAGGGTACCTGAGAATATCTGATGTGAGGAACAGAGGCCAGAGAGCTGAAGGAATTCAATGAATGCTAGGAATCATGGCCTACCACCCCAACAGAGATCTCAAACTTCATGACCGCTCTCTCAGAGACTCTCACACCCCTGCGTGTGGCTAGAGCAGTGTGGAAAGATCTAGTGGGAGTAATTTGGAGTATCAGATGAAAGAATCCTCCAGAAGAGTAGGCATATAAACTTGACTCAAGAAGAATGACATGGTCATCCAAGGGGTGGGCAGATTCGGGGCACAGGATGACTCCAGATCAAAGCCCAGATAACAGGTCTAAGCCTTGGTGACAAGTGAAAGCTGGAGCACTAGTTGCACACAGAGTCTCTTTGAATGACTGGAGATGGGATCCAGGAGCATTTTGGTATCAAAGTTAAGTGAGTGTTGGACAGAGGTCAAGGAAAGAGATTCCCCTCCCTCCCTGCAGGGCAGCAATTTCCAGGTGATGGTAATGAGAAAGTAGAAATTTGAGAAATTTCAATCTGCAGTAGACATGGGCGCTCCTATCAGACTCAGCTTCAACAGGCAACCCTTACTGACTGGAACAGTGACTTGGGATGTCTTCAGCTTTGGAAGCAGGGAGAAGCTGGCAGACAGCAATGCCAGCAGCTTTGGGAATGACAGAAGGCAGCACATTTGAATGGACAGTGGTCAAGCTTCCTTATAGCGGCTGTGACAGTGGCAGGATAAGGCACAATCACAAAGACTGATATGTGGTAGAGGACTCATGTCAGTGAGCACACATGACATCCCTTCCTTGGGTTACTTCCCAGAGCACCTGGGAGAGATGGGGAGTGAGAACAGAGGTCAAAGTCACTCACTTCAATATGATCCTGACTCAACAATTTTGTTGGTTACTTATCCCATCAACCTATACCTGGAAACCCTGTAAAGAAAGGATGGCTGTGAGGAACATAGCCTCATCAGTGGTTAAACCCTACTTGCATGCACGCAATAACTGAACTGGAAGTTTCTGGCTTCGTGTCCACCATAGCTAATACCAGTTTCCACACTGCGTATTCTCAACTGGTGATTTTCTCATCTGTCTCCTTTGTGAGCTGTAAGTTCCTTGTTAAAAGGAACTATATTTAATTCATCTTTAAGTTCTTCCTCCTCAACACTGTGTCAGGTAAATAGCAGACACTCAACCCACATTGGATGAGTAGATAAATACATGAATAAATCAAGAGATGCTACAAATGAGTAGGCCATAGAAGATGAGGTTATGTAAATAAATGATCTTGTCTAAGGAGAGTGTCCAGAAAGAGGCAGAAGATCCCATTTAGGGTTCTGCAAGGTCTGAAGGGATTTGGGGGGAATTTGTGCAGTACAAAGCTGACACTCTGGAACCTCAGTAGACTGTAATCGTAGGTGTTTCCTAACACGTCCCAATAACTGCAATGGGCAGAGAAGGTAGCAAGCCTACACCTCAAATACTCTAAGATCTTGATAATCGAAGACCTGAAAGGTAAGTAGGGCCCTACAAGGTGAGAAGAAATAACAGATGAACTTGTGCTGCCTCTTGAGGTCCGTGGGCTTTGAGAGGTAGCTTGTTGGGCTTAGACCATGATAGGATTCTTCAGTAGCATATGGGCCTCAGACAGCTGTGGTTGACAGACACTTGTCACAGCATGGAGGCCACTCCTATCTCCTCCAAGGATGTCCTGAGAAGGTCCACCCCTCTGTGGGCACTGCCAGGCTTCCTAGTCAAGGTTCTTAGATCCAGTCCTGGTAGTGGTGGCACCATGGGTACGGGAGTTCACTGGCTGACAGATGATCATTTGTTTCTTGATTCCAAGCTTCATGCTTATGATATCATAGGAGAGAACTGGTTCATGGAGAACCATCCTCCATGATGGTCCATGATGGTCCCTGATGGTCCATGATATTCCATGGAGGCCCAGAAGCAAAATATCCTGAATACTAAGCTCTATTGCGCAGCATTAAGTGATCTCTGGGGACTGGATTCCCTCTTGTGACCAGGTGCTCAGAAGGATGAAGCTTGGTCAATGAAAGGCTCCTAAGTCACAGATTTATAAGGTCTGTGGGTACCAAGCAGGACCTCCCCATCCAAATCTGGAGTTTGCGTGGACAGGGCTGGGAACAAGAAGCCTGGAAGAAAACGGATTTGGTTCTATATTCTGACTGGGTGCATATGTAATTACTGGGGACAATGAGCCCTGAGAAAGGATGGAGAGTATTTAGGAAGCAGTGAATTATGCCTCCTATAAGAGAGGGTCTTTTCTAGCTGAATGGATCTCTTTCTTTTTAGAATGGATCTCCTGTGATACAGATCTCTATACTTACTGATAATACCACCCACCTTATTAAAGAGACTAAGAGTGAGTTATAATAGCACCTTTTTCTGTTAGATGGTTGCATCATAAAACAAGTCTATAATCCTTTATATATGGCTTTCTTACAATAAGCAATGATTTGAGGGATACTTTTCCACTTTTAAATCTTGCAACCGACTTTAGTTCCTAGATAATTAAGTTTTACCAAGCCAGTCATTCTAAAATAGTCCTCCGTTCTTGGCTGCTTGAGAAATAGGCTCCATAGACATGTTCGGGATATACTATTGAGTGTTTTAAGATGCATCTTTTTATATTAAGCTGATGTACATTCATATTTACCTCAAGTTTCCCAGGTACAAACTGTGAGTCGGGTATACACATGTATTTATCGTGTGTCTGTGTGCACGTGTGTTTGTGTACACCTGTGTGTATGTGTGTCTGTATGGACACTTACATGATGGTGTGTGTGTGTGTGTGTGTGTGTGTGTGTGTGTGTGTGTGTTGGGAGGCTATAATAGGTGTCTGTACTTCCTGCTGAGGAGGCACTAGAATGAAGTATCTACTTTAATGGCACACCTAAGGACAAAGATGTCACATTCCATCCTCAAGTGGAAATGAAGCATTTTTTTTTTTTTTGTCAAATACCACATTTTTACACTCCAAAAGACTGAATTGGATGGCATTTTAAAGATAATACTAGTCATTTAAATTTACCGCCCTGAAAAATGTCCTATCCGTGGTCCAAATCTATATTCTCTGGCCCAGAGCCCAAAGCGTTTCCATTAGGTTGAGAATTAGATACAATTTCATTCAATTTAAGCTTTTGCTACTCAGAATTTTGTTCTTCAGAGACAGGCTAACAAGCATCGATGATCATGCTGGCCTCAATAATAGATTTCCTTTCCTTGGAACAATCTATTTCAGTTGTATTATTATCATTTAAAGATGGCCTTGTGCTTACAGACATGTATCTAATGAACATATAAAGAATGCTGGTATTTCTTGTACATGCTTCTGCCTTTATGGTCAGTAATTTGTTTGTAGAAAAAGTCTTTCTTGGTGTGCCCTGGTGGCCTAGTGGTTTCATATACCGGGCGTAGTTCATGCATCCCAAGGTCCCTGGTTCAAGACTGGGCCCAGGGAAACAACCGGGATGAACAACTAAATATACTAAATGAAGCACTGCTTCTCCCTGACTGCCTGCTCACCTTCATTCCTGCCTACAGCTTTCCTTTGAAAAAAATAGAAGTCCTTATTTTCTGTGAAGTCATTTATAAGAGACATTTGCAAGAAAGGCTAAAGAATTTTCTTCTGCACCTTATCTTTGATAACACAAAAAGATATTTTGACCAAGATGCAAGTTCTAAAAATTAATTAACAAAAGTTTTATTGTGATAGTAACGTAAGAGCTGAAACAGTGATGAACGTAATGTACCACAGAGAGATGTGAATTTACTACGGGGCACACCATAAACTTTTATCATGTTATGACTCAGTGTTCCTTCAATAAAATTAATTAAAAACCCCAAAACAAAACAGAATAATATTGTGATCTTTTGAATAAAGAGTACCAATACACCAGTAAGACAAAGGCAGAGAACTCACACAGCACGGACAAAAGACTTCACAAAGTGCTTCCCAAAGGAAGAAACCCAAATAGCTAACCAGCACTCAAATTAAATGGAATCCAGGAAGCGCAGGGAACACCACAATGACAGACCCTTCCAAACCCCTCAGCTCAGTGAAGGTTGACGTCTGACAATCATGGGCATTGACAAGGCTATCAGAGAACAGAAGGAACACCCAGACCCTGCTGGCAGGAGAGTACTACTTTTCCGAAGGCACTACTTTGGAAACCTGGTTTTGCATTAATTAGCAAGATTTTTTAAAAGACACAGACGTCCTTGACCAGTCACTCTCTTCCTATCACTTAAAGCAGCAGTTCTCAAACGTGGTCCCCACTGTTGGCTGGCAGCATCCGCGTCACCTGGGAACGTGTTATAAATAGTAATGATCAGATTCTACCCCAGTTCCACCAACTCAGATGCTCTGAGGGTGGGGGCCTGGGGCCTGGGAACCCTCTGGGTGATGGTAATGAATTCTTAAGAAGAAGGACCACATGAGAGAAATCCGTCAAAACCTACACAGGATACATGATGAGAAGGCTCACTGCAGCCACGCATCCATCGAGAGCATTTGGCATTCTGTTTGACAATGGAATACAACGATGGAATGAAAAGTAATGTATTCCATGGAGGATATGAATAGTCATCATGTTGAGGAAAAGAAGCAAGACAAAATGGGGGGGCGGGGAACACTGAAGAAAAGCAACTATTACCACAAAATACAGGAAAATGGCTACCTGTACTGAAGAAGGTTATGATGAAGAAGGAATCACAATGGTGCATGGTGTTTCTGAGAGACTGTCAATGGTCTATGCTTCCACCTGGGAGGTGATTATAGACATTATGATTATACTTTCAATTGTATACACGCACACTTCCCAAGATATAGTACATTTTACAATGAAGGGAAACTATTGTCTCTACTGAAAATTTTCAATACTGCCGCACAAACCAAGTTTAAAGGAATTATTTTAAGTTTAACCTACGTACCTTTACAAACTGGCTTCATCCTCCTTTCCATGAGAAGACACCGCCCTGTGAGAGCACCTTCTCTTTTTAGGTTTACTTGGGGCAAAAAAAAAAAGAGTGACAATATTGTCACTTGGCTTATACTTTAGTTATCTATGTCTAAAGGAGAAGGTGCTTTCAAACCACTTTGACACCAGGTTTTATTTGCCTTTTCTTTCACAGTCTATGATGATTACATTAACAGCCATTTGCCCTTCCATGTATGACAGCATTCTTTCATCAAGAGTAATGAACACTTCACTCCTTCATCAACAGAAATAAACACAGGGATACTAACACATAAAACACAGAGTTACGACTCAAAGTACCAAGCAGTGCTGTACACAGTAGGTACTCAATAAAGGCTAAGTGTCATGATCATTTGTCACATAAAAACATTTTGGAAACAAAAATAGAAATTCATGTACATTCTAGCCGTCCATTTTTTTGGTGTATGTACTTATCACACTTCAGACTGTGGGAAAAATGTATATAACAAGATTTGCCACTTTAGTTTCAAGCAGACAATGCAATGGCATTAATTAGACCCAGAATATTGTACAACCGTATAGCTGAGCTAAAGTTTTAATCCTCATTTTCATGTCTTTGTTAAGTCAACTTTTATGTTCCTGCTTTCTTTTCTGAAAACTTCCTCTATGATAGTCCCTTTTGCTTCCAACATTTTGTCTTCTGCCTTTGCCAAAGCTTTGGGCTCCTTTACAATCTGAGTCTCGTCTATTAGCTCATGTGTGGGGGGACCAGAGATTTCTAACACCAAGGGAATTTCTTTTCTTCTTCCGTTCAGCTTCCTGTTGTCTGGCAGTGGAAGCTGCCACATTAGACCATGGACTGTTAAAAATTTAAAAAAGAAAATGACCATTCTTCCAAGGAAAAATGGAGACTCTTGGCTTCAGAGTCCTTGGGGACCCATCATGGGTTATCTAAAGTACCAAAAACTATTAGCCTGATGTCTTAGTGGAAGTACTCAGGATATTAATTTACCAGTTGTGTATAATTCCCAAGTTAGTCTCTTGTGCCAAACAGTGAATAATCAAGCTGTGCATAATGTCGTACTGCAGGCGTGATAGAACAAAAACAATGGCGATGACGATAATCGCTAACCAGGCGCACAGATCTAAGCCCGTTATGTGCATTTCCACATGTGGTCATCACAACTGGTCCTCTGGCCTAGCTCCAATTGTTAGGTTATTTTCTAGATGAGAAAACCAAGGCTCAGAGGGTTATGTAAATTCCAAGTCCAAGTTTACAGGATCTGAATCTCACTAGGACACTCTAACCTCACTAAGAGTAGAACCCAACAGAAGGATCTACTTTCATCCCTTCTGGGAGGCTGGCTACTCCCAGTGAAAGCATATAAGGAAGGTTAGACACACACACACACACACACACATCTTTGTTTTTTTTTTGGAGTTTAGTGAGGGATGGAGGGAGCTGGGAGAACTAGCCAGTTAGTGATCAGTTAGTAAGAAGTGCTAAAATAAAGATATTTAGGGAAAAAAAACCCATGGTTGTTTAGTTGGAAGGAGATTATTTTTAGCTACCAGGCGGGATGGAGTTGAGTATGTAATGCAGAACCATCAAAGGGTTTTCAGCACAAAAGGGACATAATGAAAACTCTGCTTTTAGGGAAATAAAACTGCCATCGTTGACTATTTATGGGCTGGTAGGAGAAAAGACTCATGTAGGAAGGCGAATGTGGAGGTGTCTACAGGAACCCCTGGGGCAGGGAGTGTGGGCGAGAGCCAGAGTGGCGGCCATGAACAGGGAGGTGGGGAGAGACTCTGCAGAGAAAGATGGGCAGAGCGATGTATCCAAGGGTCAACTTGACTGCAGGACTCCAGCCTGGTGAGTGACAGAATGGGGTCTCATTAGGAGGGATAGGAAAGTCAGGAGGAGCAGGGAGCTGGGTAGGAACATGCAGGCACAGAATATGAAGCTCTGGAAAGATGCGCAGGACATTATGGGGAATGAACTGGTGAGCAAGAAGTCAGTGCAGGTGATGTCGAGCTTCTGCAGCACTTCTGCAGAAAGCTGAACTCCTGACAGTGGAAGAAAATGAGAAAGGAGAAACTGAAAAGTGAATCAAGAGTGATGAAGACACAACCTTGGGGGCACATTTATGTTTAAGGGCAATATGAAGCTACGTCAGGAAAGATAAGGACAGAGAGAGCTGAGGTAACCCAGTGGAGAACACCTGGAGAAGGAGGGGGTGACTGACAAGATGAAAAGTCATGGAAGGTGAGACCCAAGATGAGGTACGGAGTTGGGCAATACGGGCCCATGAGGAAGCAGCTTGATTCAGTGGTGGTGAAGGATGTTTGGTGTGCAGGGGGAGGACGCAGCAAGTGTAGACCCGTCTCTCAAGAGGTCTGATGACGAGGAAAGGAGAGAAACATAAGAATAGCTCAGATGGCACAAGGACCTGGGAGACTTTAGTTTGGGATAAAGGAGACCAATGTTCACAGACCCAAGGAAGAAGCCAGTGGAACATAGAGAAGGAAAATGCAGGAGAGAGGGCTAACTAATGTGACAAACATGGGTGGGTGGAAAGCAAGGAGGATTCAAAGAGAGGGGGATATTGGAGAGAAGACCCTTTCTCCAACACTGAAGGATGAAGACAGCTCTAGGTGTGAAGAGGCAGACAGGAGGAGTACTTAGGGTGCTTTTGTAGGAAGGCCATCCAGAAAGTGATGTGGGCAGCACAGAAGCAGTGATGACAGCTGCACAAGGCTGCCATGAACATGGCGAGAAGTGGGACATGGAATCAGCAGGCAAAGGAAGGTGAAAGACACTGAGGGTCAGTGAGTGCCCCTGATGTCGGATGACACACATACAGTAATTGCTTGGCTTGCTTCTATGACGTTCTTGAAACTACACTGGGCAGACAGGTCGTAGAAATATCGAAGAAGCAGAGCGGGGAATTCACTCTGATTTGGGCATTAGGAGATGAGTCCCAGAGAGGAACAAGGGGTCAGGGTCCTTGACAAGTTGGATAGGAAGGCATGAGGAAGAGAGAAAAGCATCATTGCCTTGGATGGTGGCCTTGGAGATATCCTGGTTAACTCATTTTACAGCAACCCGCACAGCCGGTTGACAATTCCAGTTGTCTTTTGCACCCTTGAATTCATTCAGTATTTGTCCCAGGCAAGGCTGCTTCTGGGCTGCTGCATGGATATCAGAATGTCATGGGAATACTAGACCCGGTTCATTCTGTCCCATGTGGGATTCCTCCGACAGGCAGTTTACTCAGGGATTCCTCACTGGCTTGCTTGAGATTTTATTCTGAATTTTGTGCAGTCTGAGATGCTTCCTACTCCTTCCTTCCCTCTCTCCTTTCACAGCTGTGAGAACTGCCTGGCAGTCTGAAGGCTCTCCCTGTCTGCTTCTCTCTCATTTTGTGCTTCCGGGCACTTTTCCTGGGATCAATCTCTTGCCTATTAACTCTGTTTTGACATCTGCTTTTCTGGAAGTCCTGAAATGACATACTTGGAATTGCTAGTATTAGTGTAGGGTCTACTGACTAGAAGATGTGGGCAGCGAGGTGTGACTACAAAGATGTGAAAACTGAAGTTCATGTGGTTCTCTGCTGAAATAATTGCAGACTCACAGGAGGTTGTAAGAAAATAGTGCAGAGTCCCTAGATCCTTAACATCATTTCCTCTAGTGGCAACATCTCACATGATTAAAGCCCAGAAATTAACACTGACGTTATATTGTTTATAAGATCATAAGACTTTTTGTAATTAGTTTTTTATGTTTCTGTTCACCTCATAGATGTATTGATCTTATCTTCATTGCAGATACCCACTTAAGTAACAGTTCACTTCCAAGATGCATAAATAGAAATGTGGGTAGACACACAAATTTCTAATGCCACGTCCACTGAGGAGAGATCTATCCAGATATCCAAACAAATATGTATCCATCTATCTATTCATCCATCATGTATCCATCTATCCATCCACCCATCCATCCATCCATCCATCCATCCAAACATCCATCCATCTTTTTCACCTATCCTTGTTTGCTAAGCTTTTCCTTAGTGTCAGGAATTAGGCACCGAATCTATTACATTAGAATACTGACATCAAAATCATAGTAGTAGCTACCATACCTCTGTTCAGGTTCAGATGCAACAACGAACCCAGAACACGTCATTCTTCAGGGGGCACAGGACATCCAGATGTGCCCTGTGATTGTTTCCACACACAGGCAGTCATTCAACCGGCAGCAGCCTTGTGCTCAACAGGCAGAATCACACCTTTTTATGAGTCACTGTAAAGCGTCAGGTGCATTGACATATACTTCATAAACGCTAAATAACAACAAGCCAGTGAACCTAGAAGTATTGGATTCAGTATTCGCGACATTAAATCCGAGTGATGCTGTTCAAGAAGCCAGGCAAACAAATAAATCAACCCCAAATCAAACAAAGCCCACGTCTGTGCCAGACCAGCAGTGAGTATTGAGTGGAAGGATCTTTATGGGCGAGTGGCTCTCTCACGAAGGGGTACTTGTTAGTCCTTTTCCTGACACAGCACACACAGTGCCCTGCCTGTGATTTGGGAGGAGAGTTTTATACCTGACCCACAGTAGACAACAGCGACATGACATTCTTAGAGCTCTAATTCCCTTTATTGGATGCCAGAAAAGAATATCTGCTGAAGCTTCCAGAGAAGAGCAACAGTTCCCCCACTGAGCAATTAGACTGATCCTGGCAGGAGTCTCTGCAGGCAGCTCTGGGAGACCCCTGCTTGTATTGCAAAGCTGGGGTTTTGTTTTCCTTTAAGATGTGAGTCTCTTTAGAGGTGCCTGTGACTCCTTGAGGGTGTAGGCGCACAACCAATCTGACTGTCACATATCATCTTAGATTGGCAACAGAATCTGACTACAGCACAGTCCTAATGTTTCATTGATTTGGGATTTCATTTCATTGAGTCCCATCTGGAGCTGGCTGACTTGGAATCTCGGGCACAGTCCCTTCTCTCTTGGAATCTTGGTTCCATATGCAGACATGCTATGTCTTCACCCTTAGCTCCTTTGTCACATCATAACATTGACAACTCGGGAGCAAAGCCCAACCCTCCACAGTGAAAGATGGACAGTAAGACCTATTTCCAATAGGAGATGGCACAGAGAGACAGACCATATGAGGAGGAGGTTCTATTCTTCGATGGTTATTTCCAAAAGGATTTGATTCTCATTCAGTGGCAGCCAAGAGGAGGAAAGCCAAGGCACATTTGCAAGACACCCAGATCTGGCCAATGAAGTGTTGACTGGTCGGCTGTGCCAAAGAGGACAGCATGGAGCCAAGACACAAGGTAAAACAGTCATCATCGCCAAGCTGGTTCATGCCACTATGAATTCAAGATGATTCTGCCCATTTCTGCCTGGCCCAGACCTAGTTCACTGCCTCCCACAGAACTGAATGTGTATGAGAACATTTGGATACATTCGATGCTTAGGGCACTGGTCTCCAAATGTCCCTGCGCCTGCAATTCACTTGGGGAACTGGTTTTTAAAAAAGACAGATTTCTGTTCATTAGCCTCAGAGATTCTGACTCAGTAGATGGGGAAGGGGTTTGGGAAGATATGTTTGCCGCAAGCACTTCTGTGCAGAAACAAACGGGTTTCCCACACCCTGTGGAAGTCATCACTTTAAGTTAATGTTTTCCAGTCTTCATGAGGGTGCAAGATGAAAGAGTTTAGGGAAGCCCCTTCGAAATAATCCAGTCCACTTTTCCCTTGTAGCAACTGAAGAAATTGGAGGGTGAAATAAGTTTCTCTAGGTCATCCAGCCAATTCTAAGCACAAAGTTAGGATGAGAAACAGGCTAGTCATAGGGACTTCTTCTGGTTCTCATTGTACTGTTTGGTGTGGTGAATCTCCGCTCCATCAAGTTCTGTTGGACAGCTCTGCAAATAAGTAGAAACTAGAAAATACCTAGATTAGCTTAGAAATTTTCATATTCTTTGAAATAACTATTGAGAGTGTCAGTGTGGTCAAAGCGAACGCAGGGAACAGACGAGTTCACAAAGACGTGGCACCTACCCTCTCTAAAGCTGATGGCGAAGAAGGCGATGGCAGAGACTCCACGCTGTCCGAGCTGTGGTTCAGACAAGCACAGGGCCTCTGTTCCCCACATCAGTGCCTGCAATAAAGCACATGCAAAAAGCTGTAAGAAGCTGTATGCGTTCCTGATGCTGCATTAAAGGAATAATAGGTGCTTTTCACAAGCTGGACGTTTAGTCTGTCTTCATTTTTCACTATCAGAAATTGCACAGCTGGGAACACTGATCTGTGTGTGTGTTTGCACACACATGTGCAAGCATTTTTCTAGGCTATCCAGCTAGAAGTGGGACTGCTGGGCTGCAGATGGTGCATATCTTCAAGTGTATTAAATATTGCCAAATCGCTCTCCAAAAAGCTTGTACTAAATTACACTCCCTCCAACAGATTATAAGAGTTTTCATTTCTTTCACATCCCTGCCAGCGCTCGGTATTTTCAAACTTTATAATGTTTGGCAGTCTGATTGGGGTGAAATAGCATATAATTATTGTTTCAAAATCCTGTGTTCTTAACCACCACTCTTATTGTCGACACTTCTAGAAGGTTCAGTTATGTAAAATGGAGAAAATACCTTTGTCTCTTTCTGGAGTAGTAACACATTCTTCTAGTGAAATGTGTGACTATATCTTGTAAATATCAAGTACTACTTTTGTAGGGAGCTGGTGGTAGGAGGGAATATTTGCAGGGTTTCTTTCATGGGCAATTTGACAAAAATCGATGGCAATTTCAAATGCATGCGTATTGTCTTTTAACTTAAAAATCATCTCAGAATAACAGAAAAGTTGTGAAAACAGTGAAAAGAATTCTAGTGACCCATATTGTTGAAATGTTAACATTTGACCACATTTGCATTATAGTTCTCAATCTTTCTCTCCCCTCCCCTTCCCTTTCTGTAAATATCTATTTTTCATTTCTATGTTTTTTGTACACGTTATTTTTCCAATGACTTTACCACTGAAAATTCTCTAAAAGCTAAAGATATTGCTATTGAACCATAGGAAAGTTGTGAAAATTAGGGAATTAAGATCAACATAGAATCTACCTATTCTATTCAAATTTTATCCACTGTTATGCTCATGTCCTTCATAGTAAAACAAAATACTTTTTTCTCTTCTAGGATTCTATCTAAAACCACGTGTCACATTTAGCTGCTCCCTCTCCTTTAACAGAGAATAATTTCTTAGTTCTTTTTGCCTTTCAGTACTTTTTGAAAAGTACTGGTTAGTTTTTTTTTTAGACTAGCCCTCATTTTTGGTTTTGCTGACGTTTCCTTAGGATTAGATTCAGAGTATGCACTTTTGGCAAAAGACAAAACAGGAAAACCCAACCAAAAATGAACACAGAAGAGGTGTTGTGTCCTCGGGCCACCACAGAACCTGAGTGTTGGGGTGACCGCTGTGGCAGGTTGTAGAAGACCATGAAAACCTTGAGGCTCCACTCATCAAGAGGATGAGTCTTCTCTCTCTCCTCAGATGCGGTGAAAGGAGACTGTATGAGATCTGCTCACTGGCTTCCCGGAGTCCTGTGGCCTCAGCTCTCACTCTCTTGGATGCTGCTTCCCTGTGAATAGTCTCGGGCCCTACCTGTGGAAGGTTGGGAGACCTCTTGGAGTGGAGATGAGAAATCCTAGAGGAGATCCTTTGAGATCAACCAATTGATCAACCACCAGACATGTGAGTGAGAACCCCCTAGGCCATCCAACAGCAGTCAAGCCACCACCTGGACCATAGAACTCAACCAAGTTGAATCAGAAGAGCTGCCTCAGCTGTCCAGACATCCTAGCCATCCCGTGGAACCATGAGCTAAATAACAAATGCTTGAGACGTTTTAACCCACTAAGTTTTTGAGTGGTTTATGAATCATCACTGATTCACACTGAATTCCAAGATGGCCGCTCTTCAATAAGAACAACGCATCTATGGTCTGGGGTGACCAGTTCTCCACCTGATGGATGATCTTGCACTGTGTTGCCTGATCCACATTGTTCAGCTCCTGGGAATACCTCTGCCTCTGCCTGGGATCCTATCAAAGGAGAGAACCACCGGCACCCTCCGGAGTCACAGACCATAGTTCTGCAGCAGCAGCAAGAGAGATGACACAGAGGTTCAGCAGCCTTCTGTCCCATCTCATACTTTACAGACTCCAGACATTATGGCTGGCTATGCAAATATGCTGCTGGCAAGTTATTCCGTAGGATTAAAAGGGAGGGGGCTGAGCTGGCAATGACTGGAAAATGTGAGGCAACAGGGGAAAACATTCTATAAAACTGAAATTTAGGGAATGATTTTCTTGAGTTATATGATGCCAACCTCTCAGTCGTCATCCTCTTTGCCCCTCTCTTCCCATTTACTTGGCTTTGGCTGATAGTCCCCCACTCCACCCGCCGGCCCTGTTCCCACTTTCATTTCCAGAAATAAATTATGGGCTTATGGGTTCCTGGTAAATTGAATGCCTGCATCTTCCATCATTCCCCTTCCCTCTAAGTTGAGACAGTTTTTCATTTTTCTCTTTTTCAACTGTCCTAACTGCCCTTAAACAGGCAATTCTAGAAATACCAGGCTCCTGATGAAAGTCCCAAGTTCTTTAAGTCATATTCTTAGGATGTTTGGGTACTGCTTTATTACCAGGGGGCCAAGTGCACAAGGAAAAGGAAGAGCCAGGTTTTGGAGGCAAGGATTCAACCAGGTGGGGACCAGGACATCCTGAGGGGACCTGAGGCTGTGGGGAGAAAGTGAGCTGAATTGGCTTCTTTCCAGGACTAGTCCCTCCCTCCTAGTCCAGTGCTGGTCACAGCTGTCAGAACCCCACCACTCTCCAGCACTACCCTGGGTTTCTGTGACGGCAAGTTTCTTTACCAGAATCTCCAAACAAACAGATGAACTCTGACCTTACAGGTTGGAGGAACCACTACTCTCCTCAGCCTGTGGGGTATTTGGTACTTTTGCAGAGGGATGAGGTGATCTCTCTCATCACACTAGAAACCTTGGTCCATGACCTCATCAGGTCCTTTTGGAATTTCTCAGGATGGCTCTCTGCCCCATGTGGAGAAGATTCACTTGAATGCGAGGTTCTCTACATTTGGGTAAAAACAGTTGCAATGATCTGCAGCAATCTGACTAGTGACAGAAGAAGGAAGTTCTGGCTCATAAGACCCTAGTCCTCATAGTTGTTCTTGCTGGCCAAAGCACCAAGGACTCTGAAGGGAAGAGAGTTCCCAAGGACAATCATGGAGGTGCCAACAGCACTGGGTGTGGATACTGAGCCATTTCATCTTCCCGCAGGCATTTTTCCCAAACCTGACCATGTTTCAACTGTTCAGGGAGACAGAGAGGAGGAATGAAGGTGAGGAAGCAGCCAAGTTGAAAATTTATCAAAATAGGGCAGTGATTACAAAGGCAAATGTGACCTTTCGGTCCTGGAAACACAGAGCATGCTCATAATTGACCTTGTTTTCTTATAGTCAATCTGTATCCAGTAGGCAATTTGGGCTGGGTTCATCACACATTCTGCTTTTTTATGATTTTGTTTGGGGGGAATGTAACTACTTATATTTTTAAAGAATAATGAAACAATACATGTCCCTTTTCGAAGCTATCTTCATCCAAGATATTACCCACACTATCTCCTTTGAGAATCAAGCAACATGAACAGGTATGAGGTGTGAGACGTCACAAGAAGTATTATACCAAAGAATTTTCACAAGGTTTCCATGGAGGAGGAATAGTCATAAACGTGTCTGCATTTTGCAGGTGCTAAGACAGGCTCCAAGAACCTGAGGGGCTTGGCCAGGACACCTTGGTCATTGAGAAGCAGAAAAGAGATATGAACCCATACATGTTGACTCCAACTCCAGTTTACTTCCAGGCTACCCCTGCAGTTGAACACTTGGTAATGAAAAGTAAATGCATGATTTGTAGCTTGATAATATTTTTTGTGAGAGACTCAGGAGCCTGGTGGAGACAAAGAGGGAAAATATTTATGGCAGAAGATCTTGACTGGGGAGAAGGGAAGGAGAAGAAGAAGATGGGGTTTAGATCTATTTTAGATTGCATCAAGCAAATCCTGTATTTAAAGGTCATCTGTTTCTCAGTTTCTTGTGGAATACACATTCCCTTGATGACACTATCTCCGTCTGTCTAGAGCTGGGGATTGTCACCTTGGGTCCAGGGCCATAGGATCTTGAGGGGGGCAGTCATCTTGCTTAACCAGGAACCACAGTAATTGCATAGCATCACCCCAAACTGTGATGGGCAGCTGGTTTGGAGTGGGGAGAGTGAATCTGACTTGGTTTGGAAGTAAAAGTTGGTGATGACTTGCCAGGCACAGTTCCATCTGAGCATCTCTGGGAGAGGGGTCACTCATGAAAATGGGGCATTCTCCTATAGAGGAGATAAGCCTAGTTGATGCCAGATGGCGGTCTCATTGTTACCGGGTGCCTTTTCTCTCCTGAGCCCTGTCCACCTGCCAGCTTGCCATGAGCCCTTTGCGTTTGGCATTCCTTCTGCCTGCCAAAGATCTCATCAGCAGGCCTGGTCCAGCCTGGGGTGGCCTGGAGGAGAAGCCAGGCCAGACTCTTTGGAGAAGACCCAGCTCACCCCAGTGGATTCTGAGAGACCCTGAGTTGCTGTTTCCATTCATTTGGAAAGTGACAAGCAAACTTGTATTCAGCAATTTTTCTTCACCTTATTTTTTTTTTTCCAGTTTTTTTTTTTTTTTTCTAACTAAGCAATAAGTCATTAACAATGACAAGGAAGGGTATTTGATTTTTGAAGCTCCCTCTGGGTGCACCTATTGATTAAAAAAAGGAGAGTGACTTTACCTTTGCATATTGACCTGCCACCCCCCCCACCCCATTATCACACTTAGATATCAGAAGACTTGGTTTACTGGATTTTTCCATCTATGTCGATGATGACTGTTGAGAAGACAAGAAGAAACATGAAGAAGTAGGATGTGGACACATGGTCCCCCCAATAAATGACTCTGAAATCCATAATTCTTCCTAGACTAGGATTTTGAGAGAAGCTCAGGGATATGAGCTAAACTCAGCCCACCGCTGGCTCTGCCTGAGAACAATCACTCCCTTAGAGAGGAAATCCATAGACTGCAGAGGCAGGGGGCTGGGGGGAGTGGCTTTCCAATGGGGCGCATAATTTCCCTGTCAGCTCTGTGAAAGTATAAAGCGCAGCACTGAATGCAAGTGCTGACAGCAGGACAGGGGAGAAAGCAGGGTGTGTGGTTGCCCAGCTTCCCATCCACAGTCACACAGGCTCCCAGGCTCCCTTCCCCATGCTCTTCCCACAGGAGACTGACATTTAGACAAACGCACTCGCCGCCACCAGCGCAGGGTAGGGCTCTGAATGCCTTTGGCATCTGTTTTGTCCTGCCTCGTGCCCACATACTGGGGCTGCTTGTTTTCCTCCAATGGCAATTAGCACCGTGGTGAATGCCTTGTGCCCTGTGCTCATTCAGAAGAATAAGCATGTCACACTCTGCCAAGAATTACAGCTAATCACAGAGGGCTCCGGGCACACCTGCCCTTTCATTAAGCTTTTGTTTTAAAATGAGGGGTTGGCGCAACTGGAAACATTGCATTTTTCCCTTAGTTAGGGATGACCGTGGAGACCCAGGGGAGGCCTGGAGTGTGGTCTGGTGGCCAGACCTGGAGACACGCTTCCTACAAATGAGAACAGATTACAGCAGGGAAACCAAACAGCCACGTACAGTGGGGTGACTGCAAACAGGGTGGGCCTGAGGAGCAGTGATGCACGTGCAGAAACACGGCCTTGAACAGTACCCGAGACTGGGGCCGGGCCAGAACCCACACAGCTATGGGAATAAAGACCTGGACTGACTATTTTAGGGGTAAAAAGCTTTTCAGTTGTTTCCTTTTAGGCTCATCACCCAGCCTGGCTCTGGCCTTTCTTCTCAGAAGGCCCTTTTTGTCCTAATTTGGTATATTTATCATTTATTTATTTTAGCTTTTTTGGTCAGGCATAATAACGTGTGACTTAAGAGTCAGAAAATTCATCTTTTCAAAGGACACATCTCTATGTGTTTTGACAAATGTAAAGTCACATAACCAAGATCACCATCAAGATCTAGAAAAGCTCCGATTCCTTCTTACCTCTTTCTTCTTGTCTAGCCTCCTTTCTGGTCCTGGATCAGGCAATCCCTGATGTGATTTCCGACTCTACTATTTTTCATTCTATTATTTTTCCAGAATGCCCTGTAAGTGGGATAATTGTTTTGTTCGTCTCTCTCTCTTTTTTTTTTTTTTAAAGGAAAATTGCAGGCAGGAATGAAGGTGAGTAGGCAGGCAGGAAGAGAGAGGAAGAAGAAGCATTTTATTTTTATTTAGTTGTTCATATTGGTTGTTCCCTGTGGGCCTGGGTCATGAACTTGGGTCCTTGGGATGTATGTGGACTGCACTCCTTTAGAAGTGGCTGGCTTAACCACTACTCCTCTAGGATGTCTCCATTAATGGCATCTTTCACTTGGCATAGTGCTTTTGGGATTCGGGTGTGTTGCATATATCTGTAGTTCAGTCCTATTTAATGTTCACTGCCATCCCATGGATGTGTCACAGTGTATTTATTTGCCTGTGTTTTAGCTTTTTTGGTCAGGCATAATAACGTGTGACTTAAGAGTCAGAAAATTCATCTTTTCAAAGGACACATCTCTATGTGTTTTGACAAATGTAAAGTCACATAACCAAGATCACCAGACTGTCTCCACCTTTTGGTGTGTGACCGACACTGCTGTGGACACGCATGCACACGTCTCTGTGTGGCCTCTGTTTTTGCTCCTCTCAGACACCTACCAGTGCTCTTGCTTGGTCCTTGGTCATATGCTGATCTCTATAAGATACTGCACAAATGTTTTCCAGAGTGGATGGATCATTTTGCACTCCCCTCGGCCATATGTGTCCTTGCCAGCTCTTTGTACAGCCATTAAAAAAAAATTCTAGTCATTCTAATAGGTCTCTACAAGTATCTTCTAGTGATTTCAAACTGCATTCTCTGAATGACTAGTGATGATGAAATTTTTTTATGTTATAACATCTTTACATTTTAAAATCTGCTCTGCCTAAGTTCCTGTTCAGTCATGTTCTTCTGTGACTTCTTTTACTTGGGATTTGTCAAATCCCTCCCAAGCGCTTAAAAGATGGGTAACTCAGGACAACCAAAAGAGAGCAAAGATCAGCTCTGTGTCTTGAAAACAGCAACTGCTCTCAGTTAACTTTTCCTGCCTGCTGAACTCCTCTCAGGGCCAGGGCTGGGTCTTTGCATCACCCAGAGCACCTGCCGGGGTCAAGAACATGGTGGATGTTTCAATACATTTTTGATGATGAACTGAGGCAAGATGGTGGCTCATGTCCCAAGTGGACATGACCAGGGTAGGTGCATATGGGGCTGGAGATGTTAAAGTCACAGAGAGCTTGTTACCACTTAGTAAGAGATTCTGTTCTAGGGAGGACATTAATTCTGCATAGAGATGAGAGGTTCTTGCTCAGGCTATTCATTAGAATCTGGCAGGGATTTAAAATAAAACCACCCAGATTCCGGGGGCCAGGCATGGATTTTCCTTGAGGCTAATGACTCCTAAGCTTCAGGCACCTCCCTTGCAGGGTGCCCTTGGAGGGGGGAGGTACTACGAGTTATACAGGGAACTAGGTGGAGAGAGGAAGAAAGCTGGTTGCATTCAGGACTTGCGAAGACAAGGAACCCGAATCTCAGTCATTTGTATGTTTCTGTCCTCATTTCAAAGAAACACTAGGCAGGAGATTTTACTGATGGATGGTTTTGTGGGTTTTGTGAAATTCTCATAAAATCTGGCTCTGTCCCTCTGCACTTCATCCCTGAGTCTGGGATTTAATTTTTCTGGGGTGTGGCCAGGCAAAGGCATGCTTTAGCGTGGAACATGTCCCCGTACCTAGTCAGGTAGTAACAGAGTGTCCACTAGTGACCTGAGTGGGTTATACGCCACGAGAAGATCGTGGCATGGGTGTCATTCTCGGAAGCAAGCACTCCAACCAGATGGGCCCCTTTTGTCCCTCCCCACCTGTCATCTCAGTATTGCCCCCTATGTGTCCTTGTGTCCCAGATTCCGTCTCCCTCTGCACCGTCACTCCTCTTTGGTGGCATTTGCTGGCTGCTGGCTAAAGTCTACTTAACTCGACAGAGACAGAATGGGGATTCAATCTCACTGAATGGGGATGAAATGAGCTAATTGCAAACGTCGATACAGGCCTGGTACACGTCTGATAAAGGATGGGGTTCCATCTGGGCTGCCTCAGACCTCCGCATCTGCTGGCCCACCCTCTCCATGCCTCCCTCCTCTGACAATACCTCTGTGTCTCTCATCCTACACGTGGGTCTTGGGGCATGATCTCATCAACTGCTTCTCTGCTCAGTCTGATGCTGAGACTCAGATGGTAGAAATAAGGTCTAATGCTCCCTCTTGGTGTCTTTAGTGGCGGTTGCAACACAGAAATAATATCACCATCCACAACAGTAATACCAGCAGCCCTGTTTTCAATGTTTGCCATGTGCCTGGCACTGCTAAGTGATTTACATGCAAGATTTCATTTAACCCTCAAAATAACCCCAGAGCTGGTACTATTACTGTCTGTTTTGTAGATAAGCAACTTGAATCTTTGAAAAGCTGGATAATTGGACAAGGTCACAAGCCCATGGGATAACATTCATCCCTAATGGATTTTTCACTAATCTGAGGCAAAAAGGGGGAAAAAGGAGGGCTAGCTATGTATTTTTAAAGGACTAGCTTTAATTCTGAGAGAACAACCTTCCTGATCGGAGACCTGTTACTGTGAAGAAGAGTTATGCATCCAAAGAGGTGGGTTACATCCATGTACATGACGCTTGTCTTGTATACAGACATGCCGTCAATGGAAGAAAGGAAGAGAATGTCCTTTAGTTTCTAATTTAACTTCTTCCACCAAGAGCTATTCAGCATCTAATTTGTGCTAAGTCCTGTGCTGGAGTCTGAGGAAGAACGAAAGCAAAACACAATCGCTGCCCTCAGTGAGCTTACTGTTATTGCCAGCAGTTAGAGAGAAATAAAATAAAATGTCTACTTGAAATATCAATATAATCCGCGTAGTGCCAAAATAGTCCATCAATATCTGTTACTCTTCTGAATCCCTGGGGCAGGGGGTGGGAATCCCACTAGAAAACATGCAATATTCCTGCTCTGTACTAGCTCTTCTGACCCTCATGAGACTAAGATTAGAAGGGTGTTATAAGGTCACATTCTTTGGGTTCCCATGCTATAAGGATAGTGCAGAGACCAATAGTTACTAGGGCTCTGGGTCACTTGAAAAACTTCTATTAAAATATGAAGAATGTGAATGCCTTACAAACCTACACTTGAATCCCTATTGAATATAAAAGTAAAAAGTATTTTATCACATGGTCTGAAAAGTTAACTTAAAAGTAGGAAGACATAAAATAAAGTTCTGTATGCCTCTCAGCAGGCCGCCTTAATGTATCTGTTTAAAAACGTTTTCCAGGTGTGTAAATCATTTTCCAGATGATAAAAATGTATTCACAATATGGCAGAAATAATCCATCTATCATTTTCTTTTTCTTCTCAAGGGACTCATGACTCAACCACATTCTTCTGCATCTTGCGCTTTTCACCTGACAATCTATATTATTAGTTCATTGCAGTTCTAGACCCTTCTTTTTCAAAGCCATATAGTACTTCATCAGAGATTGTCTTACTTCTTGTAACCAGTTGCCTCTTTGCCAGTTATTTCATTATTTTCCCTTTTAAAATAGTTTTTTTCAAAGAGAGCCTCTGCAGGTGTTTTTAGTATACTTTTAAGACATATCTGCAAATTCTTGTATATGGAAATACATGTAGTTAATGTCTTTATACTTGTTAGCAAATTACCCTCTAAATAGTCGCACACATTTATATTCCTACAAAGAAAGTTGGTATAATCCCTTGTCAGGGATTTGTATTCCTGAATGTTCACATTTGCCAGTTGACCGTTGTCTCAATGTCACGTGAATGTATTACATTGCTTATTTTGGTATAGGGTTGTTTAGCTTTTCTTGACTGGTTTGTGCATGGTTAAATCGATCAATATTTGTCTTGACAGTTTCTAGTCTATGTCTTCTTCTTAGAAAGTGGTTCCACTCTAGAACACTCAGTTTACCTCTCTACCTTCTTCTATTACTTTCATGTTTTTATTTGTTAAATGAAAATCTTGATTCCCATCTAGAATTGATTGGGTTTATTGTTGTCATTTGATTTTTTTTCCCAGATGATTAGCCTGGTATTCCACACTATTCATTAATAATCTATCACTGACTGTTACTATCTCTCTTCCATGGTTAGCTTTATTTCTAGATTCTATCTGGGTTCTACCACATGTCCATTTCTTTAGCAACACCTACTTGTTTTAACTATTATTGATTTTTAATCTGTTTGATAATACGATAGGATAATTATCTCTATTACTATTCCCTACCTCTCTGAAATATCCCAATATATCCCTATTTTCATGTTCAATTATTCACAATGATTACTAGTATCATTTTCTTACTATTTTCCTATGTTCTCCAAAAAAAATGACTCATAGAAATGTTGTAAAGTATGTTTCCTGTATATTTTTTATAGATATCTAGTATCAGATTAAGAAACTTTTATGCCTAGGTTGCTAAGAATTTTTATATTGAACATTTATAATTAGATGTTTATTCTCTGTAAGTTGAAATGATTGCATGGTATTATTTTACCTGTTAACATGGTAACCTATAGGACTTGATTTTTGAGTTTAAACTTCTTTTGTACTCCTGAAATTAACTCTTCTCGCTTAATATGAATTTCTATATTTGATATACAGCTGAATTCAGTTTGATGGTTTTTGTTTGTTTGATCATTTAGGACTCTTGCATCTAGGTTGGCAAATGAGTTTGGTTTCTAATTTTCTTTTCTTGTGTGTTCTTGCCAGATTTGGGGATTGTAGTCTCATAATAAAAATTAGGCTACATTACTTTATATTATTCTCTGAAATAGGCTTAAATTAGGGATTTATTTTGTCCCATTTTTTGGGTAAAAATTTGGAAATCATTCCAAGTTCAGTGTTTTCTTTGTGAGATATTTGATTATACATTAATTTTTAAAATTGTCCTCACTTGTTTTCTCTCGAGACAATGCATTTACATTTTCTCTAGATAACTACAAATTTCTTCTGAATTTCCAATTTATCAGCATAAAATTGTGACCATTAAAATTTTTAATTTGTCTATAGTGAAGTCCCTTTTCTACTCCTAATATTTGGTTCTTAGATTTTCTTTTATTTTCAGTTTTGCTATGTAAAAATTTATCTGTTTTCTTAACTTTTCAGAGGCTCACATTTGATCATGCTGATCTGCACTGGTTTGAACTGTATATTACACATCTATTTTTGAAGAAATTACCCTTATTAGTTTAAACATGCAAACTAAATGTAGATTTTTATAACCAAATCTATTTGTCATTCTCCCAAATATGGCTCAATACTTTAAACATGACATCCTTTAAGATAACCCTACTCCAGCTTGTCATTGTTGTCCAGCATTTTAATTTTTAAAATACAAAATTGCTTAACATGCAAACAATTAAATTCATTGATATATTTATTTTCTCTTGCTTACTGGGTGAAAATATTCCCTCTAGGTTCTAGTAATAATTCTGTTAGTGACTCTGAGAGTGTTTAAGCCCTAGATAACTTAAAATAAATCTTTTTTCTTAGTATTAAATAGCTTAGCTGGGTATTAAAATATATATCGACAGCACATTTTTAAAAGTGTTGAAGACAGGCAGGAATGAAGTTAGGCAGGCAGCAGGCAGGAAGGAAGTCATAAGGAAAAGAAACATTCTATTTATTTAGTTGTTCATTTTTTAGTCATGTCTATTGCCACCCCAGGCCTGGGCCATGAACCTGAGTCCCTGGGCTTTCGTGGTCCAAGTCCCAGCTGCCAGCTTAGTGCCTGAGTCACCAGGGAGCTCCAGATATTCTTTTCATAATTTTTATTATAACAATTATTCTACACATTAAAATAACCTACTATGTGTAGGTTGCAATTATTTTTATTTAGCTTCCTTTAAACTTTGAGTGCATTGACAAATAAATTATATTTTAAATTCTGTACAACTCACCATCATTATTCTCTTTTCCTGAAATTATTATTAGACATATGTTGGTGTCTTACAATCTTTCTTTAGGAATTATTGTGTGTGTGTGTGTGTGTGTGTGTGTGTGTGTGTGTATGCACGTGCGTTGTGTGCATAAACTATGGAGGTCATTTTGACACTGACTTTGAACTTTTGGATTCTCAAGATTACAAATTGGTTCTCTTTTGCTTTATTTCTAAGTGCCATAGTATCTTATTCATTAAAAATATATTCTCCCTTGCTCATTTTTAATGGATGTGAGTCATTATTCATCTTTAAAACTCTTAACCACAGTAAATTCTTTTTCATACTATTTTAGAAATATTCACTTCACCTGATCATGTATTCTGCTTGTTAACCTTATTAACATTAGATTTTTTCATGTGGTTTGGAATTTTGGTAAGTAGTTTCATTCTGAATAAAAGATTTTTCTCTCTTTCTTTTTAAGCTCACTGTTGAAGAGTTTTATAACTTTCCTCCTAGCCTTTGGGCTATCAAGCCAAAACCAAGACATTATAATAACATTTTCAGACTTTACCCTCAGTGTGATATTGAGACTATCAGAGGTCTAGTTTCTTCAGCTATAGATGGCTCACTTCCATTTCTATGGAAGCCATGTCTTTGTCTTTCTACTTTCCCACATTTATAGTTCTAGACAAAGCTCTATTTCTGATTAGCAAGCTGATATTATTTTTGTTTTTAAATTGTCCTCTTTTTAACACTGCCTGAGCCTTTCAATCCTAACACAGAGACTGTTAGTTTCTATCTTCATGAAACACATTTAGTTTCTGTTATTCCACAGGAGCTACTGCCTAGGTCCAGACATAAAGTGGTGGATACATGACTTTAGCCAATTTAGGTCCATGGAGAAATCCATTATGCTTTTGAATATAGCTATGTATTAAGTTTTCTCTTCCTATATTTAATATGTTGGGGCAAATGAGTTGGGTCAATCTATGAGTTTACCATATCTTTGCTAGAAGAAATCACATATACATACATATGTGTGTATACACACATACATACCACACATACACACACATGCCTATTACTCCACCCATTCTTGGCTTTTTACAAGAAGATATTTAGAATCTGAAATTATGATTATTTGACAAAGCGTCGGGTAGTTATCACTGATGGAATCTCAGGAACAATTTCACATGGTCCTCTTTCACTGAGGGATCTTTTATGGAGCTCTTTCTACATCTAGAAAGTCAATTTGTTTAACTTCCCTTGCATAATCCAAGTTTCTACAATATGCTTTTGCTTAGCAAAAGTAAGACTTTTGGTGGATTTAATCTATAGGTAACATCCTTTGCACTTCACCTAACCCTAAAGTCAACAGTAGTAGGGAGTGATGAGTGGGGACAGGGGAAAAACAGGATTGAGAGCTCATCAGATAATGGAATGTCCATGCTCCATTTATTTACACTCTTTGTTTTCTAACATGGAAAATTACATGATTTGCATTCTCTGATCTAGTTAGTTGTGCTGTTTGATTTAGGAAACCAGCTACTCGAATGGTAATTATTATTCAATGGCTGTGTTTTTTTCAACATATTGTTACTAATTTGGTATTGTGTGCATAATATTGAAATCAGTAAAATATAAGGAAACTTTATTTTCCCCTCATTTCTATGATTCTTAAATGTGAAAGTGCCTTGTCATATTTCTTGATGTGGTTATTTTATTATTTTTTTTAAGTAGGCAATACTCTGAGACTCTCACAGGGGAACCACTTAGACAAAGACCAAAATTTTCAGGACTGTTGGAAACTTTTGTTTCAACAAAAGGGGAAGCATGTTTGGGGATAAACAAATATTTCATCAAGCAGGCAAAATCAAAGTTCTTTCTGAAACTGAGCTATTTTTAGGACTATTCTGTGTCATTCTCCTTTTCATCTTCCTAGGGTTACAAGTAATTTCCGATCACTGGGACTGGTTGGAAGGAAGGATTATGTAGAAACTGAGAAGTTGGTGGTGACATGACATAACATATGTGGGGTATCGCGAATTGTTTTCATTAAACACACTGGTACGATCCTTAAGTGAGTGATTGTGCCTCATGCTTTTCTAAGGGACTCCTGCTAAGGACCTGACACACACTTGTGACATGGACTTAGGAAACACCATTGGCCCAGCCTCAGCATTTTAATCGTGACAAATCTCAGGGCTGACAAACTGCATGCTGATGTCCTTGTTTTCTAATGAAAATATTTAATTTTCAGAATGAACTGAAAGTCACCCCAGATTTACATAACACCAACCTTGCTTACGATGACTAATCATTCTCAAGGGCACCACTGTGGTCCCTGAGCAAGGCTACTCTCTGGCTTTTTATTTCTCTGTGACATCCTATTTGTCTTTCTTATCGGGTACATGAAATCTTTATTAAAATCCAAAGTATGATACCATTCCCCCGAGGGCCCGCCATTTATAGAAGAGAATAACTTCCGAAACTGTTGGATGGATTAAAATTTCATGATGCTATTCGCTTTGCTGTTCCTGCCCAATGAAAACACACTGTCTGTCGGACACCCCTAAAAAAGCTAGGAGGGTAAATGGCTGGAGAATTTCAGATTCACTCTACTTTAAATTCATCTTATTTGCTGATGGCAGAACGAGAGGTGTCTTTCAATTTTTCCAAAAGGTGCCTTTCCATTAATTGCATAAATGATCACTGAAATTCAAGGAAGAATTGTGCCTCTTAATATTGTACTCAGTTAAAATATTTACTGTAGTTATTGTTGGAAATTTTCTGATAAGCAGCTCCTTCATTATCATGTTGTAAATATAGTCTCAGAAAGTCATGACAGTGAGTCATTCCCAGCAAGCTTGCTTCTGACAGTCTTCATAACCATGAGGGAAGAAAGTTGTATTGCTGGCTCAGGATTTTTACCTCTTTTCTAATTTTTCTTACCACGAAGGGTAAGAATGATTATAATACAACTTCCTTGTAATCTTAACTGCCCCATCTCACATCTCATTCATAACCTTTACAAATTAAGACGCCATGTTATAGACGATTATTTTACAGCTCTTTTCGGCCCACCTTAGAGTTAATTCATTTTGCACGAATTTTAAACTAGGACAGAAGTTGTGACCTCAGTGAAGTAGTCAAAGATATTGGTTTTTCCTTTCAAGGAGTTTTCACGGAACTTAGTCCCAGAGAGTAATCAAGTTCTTGTTATCAGGCATCAGAAAGACGCCTACATCTGTCATAAATAAGCCGAGTGGGTATTTTATTTTACTCGGAGTCAGCAGTAGACAAAGTATTTATAGTTCATCACCTATTAGTGACTTGAAAGTGATGGACTAGACTATGGTTTTAAGGAAGAAAAAGTTCAGTCAACGAAACCTTGTGTCTTTTACACTGAGGAACTAATTTTAAGACAAAGGTAATGACAAGTCCTGTGGAAGTTGTAATTGGACTCTCTAAGGTATTAGGACCCAGGAATTCCTGAGTTGTTCACAGCTCTTCAGGTCTTCCAGGGCAGAGGCAAGGCAGGCAGATCTTTCCATTCACATGATGTTTGGATCTTCTCATCAATGGCATTATTCCTTGTAGTTAGCAGCTCAGCAGGTACTGCAAGCCATCTCCCCAGCAGACCAGACTCCAGACGTGAGGATCCAGAGCTACAACTCGATGGGGTTTGCAAGTAATTAAACCTGGATCCTCCTCCTCATAGAAATGCCACAAATAAGATACTGCCACAAATTAAAAAGCATCTAAGATGTATCTGTAAATGCTGGTATCTGCAACACACATGAGAAAGGATGGTAGAACACACCAACGATAGTGGGGCCTGGGGGACTTGGAGAGACAGCCTGCCTGGGTACCTGGCCTGATCTAGGGACAGACTTGTGGAAAAGTCAGTTGTAGAGACCATCAAAGGAGAATCCATGGAATTTCCCAACACCACACCTTAGAGGAATTCAGTAGCGATGCCAACATGAAACAACATGGAAAATCTGCACTGAGGTGCGAACGAGAATTTCTCAGAGTCTTACATGTGTGGCCACATGCGTGCGTCTTTTCTTTTTCTAGTTGTATGTTTGCCAACCAGATCGTCTTTTCGTCCCTCTTCAAGTCACATTCCAGACCCCCATGCCCAAGTGCTGGGTAGGTTATCAGGACCTCTGTCTTGTGCTCCGTCAATGGCAAAGTTAAAAGGCTGGATTCCCATGCCATCCCTTTTGCTGTGTGATGTGCATTTCAGGTTTTAGAAAAATTCAAACCATTTTCTTTGTTTTCAAGGTGAAGATTTTTAACCAGAATGTAGACCAGGGTTCATATTTTTTCACTAGCCTAGAATTCATAGTGCTGTTATTTCTTGTTTTTTAGGGAATCCTTTGGCTCCTCTTTTAAAAACATTTGTGGACTCTATACTTCAATTATCTTTATGTTGGATCACTTAGGGTCTGCTGTCCACACCGATTACATTTTACTCTCATTTGCCTTTTTGATTCCTCTGCACTCACCATGATTGATCCAAACTTTTGTTTATAGTAGCATTTTATTTTAGCTAGTCATATTTTGCATTTGCCATTCTGACATATCTATGAGCTCTGTGATAGTGTTTTGTCCTTAATTTCTTTAACTTTGTTGTCTCCCTTCTTTTCTTCTTCCAATATTCTATAATCTTAGCACTCCTGTAAAAATGTTTTAAATGTCATTCTTTAACATGATACCTAGATAGTATCATCATCATCTTCATCTTGGCTTATGTGTTCCTCCAGATTAAGTTCTCCATCTGTCATTTTCATGCTCAGTTTCATTCATTTCATGTCGATTTACTGAGTCTTTACTGTGTGCCCAGCACTATTCTTGATGCCAAGTGGAGAACAACCGAGGAAATCCAAGTTCTCTGCCCTTATGGATATTACCTCCCAGACAAAGAGGTCAGACAAAAATAGCCAATACATCACAAAACATGGAGCAAAGTGTCCTTATTCAAGGAACAGATAGTAAATACTGGTGGGACATGTGGTTAGTGTCTCTTCCACTCAGCTCTGCCACTGCAGCTCAAAAGTAGCCATTATGCATACTGATGAGCATTGTTCTGTCCACATAAAACTCCACGGACACCTGGCGTAAAGCCGCTGTTTTCCCATGTCATTCTCATCCTCTGTTCGGTATTGTATAGGGCATTCTATATCTTGATGACAATGAGTATAGGATCCTGGGTAGGGCAAGTAAAGAGATGAGAGATGAGAGATGATGAGAAGAGTGGTTGAGGGGTGGACATAAACTGAGCTCTATCTGCTTCGCTTGAAGTCAACACCAATGGCAGAGGGTCACTAATATTACTTCATGGCCATTTTCAGTTGCCAAAGTGAAAAGTTTGGAACCTGATACTGGTTTCTCCTTGTATCTTGTCCGAGGTCCTGGGGTGATTACCAACTAATGGGGGGGCCAGAGAATAAGAGAACACGGGCATCTACCAAGGCAAGTTTCCTGAAGTGATACCACCACTGATGGAGCATTTCTTCTACTGCCTGACTTCTATTTTACATACCGTGGACTTTAAACATTTAACTGTTGGCTTCTTTTCCTAGGCTCCTAAAATCTTTAAAAATTCTAGGCTCCTAAAATCTTTAAAAATTCTTATTAAAAACAGCTCTTACTCATTGCAGAAACAAATGCGTATAGGCAAAAAGAAGAAAAGAAAAATGATCTCAAATTCCTCTTCTGGAAAGAACCAATGCTACCATTATAAGGTCATATCTTTCAATCAATATAAATCTATTTGACTACACATTAAATGTCTTATAGATGTAAAAACGTCAGCATGGGTTCATACTGAATATCCAGTACTTTGCAGTTTTCAATAAATAACACGTGCTGGGAATAACACATGTAACAGAATACGGGAGACTTTTAAATGGACCTGTTTTGTAAACCTGCTTTTTTTGCCTTTGCTAATATTATCACGAATATTTCCCCAAGACTTTAAATATTCTTTTGTAATGGCTGCATATTATTCCATTGCACAGATGTCTCATCATTTCGAAATCCCTCATTGTTGCACATTTATTTTGGTTCTATTTTGTCCAATATTATAAAAGCCCTAGAATGAATATCCATTCATCTAAGTGTATGCATATATTCCTTTCCCCTTCCCTGGTATGCACTTTGCAATAAAATTCTTCTTTATATGCATTACCTTGTCTAGGAAGTTGTCTTACTTTGGTGTTGAGATTTTGGCTACAGCAGTTGAGAATTCTTGTCTCTGTTTTGAGTTTTGCTGGGGTGAGAAGAGATGGAGGCAGGATAGAACAGGGAGGGTCACTGTTTACCCACTGGCCCTGGATTGGGACTAGGATATTGAGGCACGGTGTGGCAGTAGCCACAAGGAGCTACTTGGAGATTAAGGGATCCAGTAGAGAGTAATGGCGAGAGCTCGAAATTCCATTGTGACCATTACTACCTCACATCAAGAGAGCTCTATCAAACCATGAAATGCTAAAAATCGACCTGAAAAAAAAAAAAATCCAGTGGGTGTCTCCAGCTGACAAAGGGTGCAAAATTCATAGTGTGGGTTGACATTTCGTCCTTAATACACCATGTCAATAGCAGGCTCCACTGGGCATGTCAGAATGGGGGATCCGACGGAACTCTCTTTTCTCGCCCTCTATGACTCTGCCCCACGTAATAATATTACAGAAACCTTTGCATGAAGACCATAAAATGCATATTTTTTGACTTATGAAGCCTGAGCTGGTCAAGTTCATCGGGGAAATATATCCTGAGGTGGGTGGAGCTTTCCCATCTTATTCATATTTATACTTTTTATTTAAGCCCCCTGCTATTTTCCGGAGAGTCTCGGATACAGCAGCCTCCTGGGAAATAAGTATTATAGAGTTGGCAGGTAGAGCGGTTTTTGGCTGTTGTTTTTCAGACATATTACACATATTTTTACATTATTAAAAACACACGCACATGCGCCATTTCCCCAGAAGCCTCTTCGGCTGACTAGTGTCAAACCTAGTGATTTATACGATTGTTTGCATATATTTTAAAACACATATTGCTTTTGTAAAATGTGTATTTATTATACATTTTGGAATTCATAATATGTGCAGGAAAAGCTGTCTGTGCCTCGCTGGATCTGAGACATCTGTCACGCGCACACATTTCTGGAAGGGGCTATTAGACAAATGCTTCAGAGGGAGCCAACCATTCTTCCCACTGCAGATTCATTCCCCACCCCCTTACACGCGCATGCACACACACATACACACACACACTTTTTTCCCTCCTCCTGAATTGCACACACATACAAATAAATAATAAAAACAGAACAGAATGACAGCCCCAGAGGAATGCTCTGTTAGAAATAAACCTGGTTTTCAAAGCCACACAGACATCATCAGGTGAAGCAACCTTATGAAAAGCGGCAACTCAGCTCTACAGACCAGCAGCCAGGGAGGGAAGCGGCTTTGGAAACCCTGGGGAAGTGTGTCCCTCAAATTTACTAGGCTGGGACTCTGAGGACAAAAGCTGAATGTGAAATCAAATCATGGGCTTGGTGCATAGGAGGAGTGGTCCAGACCTTGATCACCTCGTGAAGTCTGTGTGTGCGAGTGTGTGAGTGTGCAGACGTGAGTCTATCTGTGGATGTGTGTGGGTGTATGGCTGTGTATGTATGAATGTGTGTGATTATGGGAGTGTGTGTGTGTGAATATGCAGATGTGTGGGGCTACACGTGGGTATGGATGGGTGTCTGGGTACGTGTGTAAGTGGATGTATGTGTAGTTTTTAGGGCTGTATGTGGATGTGTGTGGGTGTGTGAGTGTGTGGATTGTAGGCATGTGCTTCAGTGTGTACATGTGTGTGCACAAGTGTGTGTGGGTGTGACTATATGTGACTGCACATAGGTGTGTGGGTTGCAGGGGTGGGGCTGCTTTGGGTGTGTGTGAGTGTGTGGGTGTGAATGCGTGTGCATGCCTGTATGTGTGTAGGTGTGTGAGCGGCACCATGCTCTGCCATCCCGTTCACGAGTCTCACCCCGGGCAGCCGGCTGCCCGCTCCTGCGCTCTCGCCCAGAGGACTGAGAGCCGCCAGGGAGCCTCCGGGAGGCGCAGAGAAGGGCTGCCTGTGGCCCAGACCCCGTGGCCACATGAATGCTCAGACCTTGCAAGTTCGCCCTGAGACATTCGATCTCAGCGGGACTCACGCAGGAAAGGGACCTGGCTCTTGGCCAGCGGGACCGCCAGCATCTCCCGCCTGCCTCCCACTGCGGGGAGGCGGAGAGGGGTCACCAGACGGGGGTGGGGAGGCCAAAGGAGACAGACAAGTGCCCTTGAGGGCACGCAGAATCCTTTCCTACACAGGAATCTGAGCAGGGGACTGAATCCAGGGCTGCAGCCCCCGACAGAAGTCGGACTCAGCATCGCTGCCCCTGATTCCCTTGGTCGGGTCTGTCCTGTTAGTGTCGAAAGAACAAATGAGGCCGGCGGAGACCTTGCTGATGCGCGCTGCCAGCTCTCTAATGACAAAAGGGCAGGGACCGAATCCCTGAGACCTGCCGCTTCTCTGACCACCGAGGATGCTTTTCTCCACCCAGGGACGATGGAGCCGGGCTGCAGCGCACAGAGGCGCGGGCTCTGGGGCTCTGCAAGCTGCTGTCCAGATGCGCCCCCGGCGCCACGGCGCCCGCCCCCCGCAGCAGAGATGGACTTTTCTAGCCTGCGCGTTGTCCACCCCTGGGCTGCGTCACCCCGTAACTCAGCTTCCCCACAGACGCCCCTTCATCCGAGATTCGGGGAGCCGCCGCCACTAAAGGCGGCTTCCAGAGCCAGGATGACGTCTTCACTGTGTTACGGGCACACGCGGCGTGTCCGTCTTCGGTAAATAACCGCCCGTTTTCACATGGATTATTTAGAATTTCTGATGAAACTGCAGAAATGTCAATGCGGGCTGGGAGCCACCAATCAGAGAGCGGCTCCGCGACCCCTCTGTTCTCCAGTCCGGCTGCTATTATCTTCAAGGGGGAAAAAAACCCTCCCTGTCTCTTGTTATACCTTTTTTATGATCTAGGATGCTGTTAATAATGACTCTGTGTTACATAAAACAGATCCATTAATGTCACCAAGTCCCGAATGTACTGAATCAACCCTGCTCCTTCCCCGAGGAAGATGTAGGGTGGTGGTGGGGAGACTCGCGAGGGTGGCGGGGGCTTCTGGGCTAAGTGGGCAGAGGGGCTGGGCTGGCCCTGGCCTGTGTGAAATGGACTATTTAAGGTCCACGTAGGAGGAGGAAGATGCCTGCGTCTGGCCCAACGCCCCCCAAAAGGGAACAGAGGAAGCATGTGGTTTTAGTTGGTGATTTAAAGATCCTCTAGCCGTGTTATATTCGGGTTCCTGTGCAGCACTCACAGTGGAGGGGAGCCCCAGGCTCGGGGCTCCCTCTCCAGCAGACATGCCATGGAAATGTAAGGGGGTGATTCAACACACATCTTCAAGGACACCCAGTTGTTTTCAACGCAGAGGAGCCACCCTCTCCGGCTGGCACCCATGTGATGCAGCCTGGATCCTCACCTCTGACAAGCAGAAGAGGGGCACATAAAGATTTCTCTAGCTCAGATGAGGTACTTTCTAATCCACAGTTGAGGTGCCAGGCTGGCCAGCCACACCCCACCTCTGTAAGCACTGTCTCCAGGCTGTCCTCACACACACAGTGACACACCTTATTCCTTCACCCTCTGCAGTTACCCAGCAAAGCCAGGGGTGGGGTAGGGGGCAGGGGTCTCAGTCCTTCTGGTTTCTGGGGCTTTAAAGACAATCGGCCTCTCACTCCCTGTCCTGGGGAGGGTCAGGGGGAGTGAAAAAGCCTAGCAGGCAAAGCCAGATATTAACATAAACAGGAGTAAAGGAGGGAATGTGCTAGAGAAAGGGGCTGCAGAAAGCCTGACGGGGTGGAAAGGCCACACCAGACCCCTTGTGCAAAATCACTCTGGTTGCTTTGGGATGCTGCCTTCTTTGGATGAGGAGTGCTGAGGAGAGAGAGCTTCTCAGGTTCAAGTACAGTATGAAGATTATAAAGTAGAAGCCAAGGGTATGAATGAGAATAGAAACCACACACACACATATACACATTGAAATTAATATATAAAGTAAGCGTATAAGCTCATTCCTGTAGACTACAAGGGTTCAATGAGGTTTGTTTTGTTTTTAAAAAGGAAGGTGGAGGCAAGAATGAAGGTGAGGCAGGCAGAGGAAGAGGGAGGAGAAAGAGGAAGCATTATTTATTTATTTTACTGTTCATCTTCACTGCTTCCCCCGGCCCTGGGACATGAACCCAGGTGCTTAGGATGTGTATGGACTGCACCCAACTGCTGCCCCACTAGGGTGCACTCAGCCAGCACTGATGGAGTGCCTACTGTGGACCAGGCACTGAGCTAGGCACAGGAGAATCAAGGAGCCACACAGAACCTGCACCTGCCCTCATGAAGATTACCATTCAGTGAAGGAGACAGTCTCTAGCCAAACAATGAAGTGAGTATAAAATGACTGGGTGCTCAGCACTGTGACAACCCAGTATAGAGAGAGGACATCACCTGAGCTGTCGGGAAAGGCTTCTCTAAAGAAGGTAGTCAAGTGGAGATATAAAAGATGAGTCAGCAGGAACCAGGTGAAAATGGCTTTTCCAGGAAGAGCCTGTGCAAAGGCCCTGGGATGACAGGAAAGAGATGCATACAAGGGAACGAAGGGGCCACCAAGCTCCATGTCAGCTAAAAATGTTCCAAACTGAAACTAAATGGAGAACCGAGGCCCAGAGGGAATCCTCTGATGCCAATAAAAACCATCAAGGAGGTTTTAGAAGGGACAGAAGTCGACAGGGAAGAAGGGCTCTGTGAGGGGAGACTGGGTTTCTCTGGCATCTGACTCTTCCCAACGATGGTGCCCTGTCCTTCACAGACCACCTTCCTGGTGAGCCATGCAGTGCCCCCGTCTCTGTGCTGCACAGGTTTCAGGGCAGGTAGAAGAGGGAGAAGAAACAAAGAGCCTCAAAGAGCCTCTAACCTCTTGGTCTGCTTTCCCAAGTCCCCAGAGAACGTCGTGACTTGGCTGAGTGCTTAGGCAGACAGTTAAGGAACCTAAGTTTATGGAAGAAAATCCTGTTCAGCACACCCAGTAGCATCGGACAGGAGCGGATCAGAAACCCAGAACTTGAAGAGAAATCACGGCATTTGGGAACAGCCCCAGGAGAACCTTCTGACCAGGGCTGAATGACTCCCACAGCAGACTGGGAGAATCTGCAAGATGTGAAACCACAGGAAGGTACTCCGGCGATCAGAAGACCTCTTCTGCCATGATGAACCTAATCCAAACTCATTGCCCAAAGTCCAGTTCACTAAGCGGTCATTCAACTGCCCTCTGAGCCATGTAGTGCCATCCCATTCTCCTTCTGAGGGTGCCACGCCTTATGTACCTCCACATTCAGACCCCACATGCCCTCTACGTACAAGTGTCTCATGTTTCCCCCACTGATTCCCCGGGTTGCCAAGTGCAAACTTGACTCATGACCATCATCCAAAGGACAGGCAGGAAACAGTGGGTTGGACCGAGAGACACACACACTTCAAAATGGGGGAGGGCTCCCCCATGTGGGCTGGAGGAGTCTGGGCAACTGTTAACAAAAGCAAGCTTTCTGAGTTTTCCAGGGGTTGCATTTTCTCCTGAATAAAGGTTTGCTGGCTTTTTGCTGGTTAAGAGATTGTACCGTGACCCTTCAGGGATACGTATGAGGGATCATGTAAATCCTGCATTCTGGCAGAAAGAGAAAAACGCTCATTTTTACATCAGTGATATCTCATCGTGGAGTTGCTCTGGAGAGCATCTGCTCGTCCCTCATTAGAAAACCTCGAATGAGGACAGCATCTGCCTTTCTCTCCAAGGGACAGTCACCTATGGGTGCTGAGCACTTGGGGAGCTGGAGTGTGGACCCTGAAGGAATTGGCAGGTACCTTTAATGACTTGTATTCGGGATGCCAGAATGTATCAAGAACCATCTGAATAATTTCAGGGAAGCTTTGCATGATTCCATGGCAGAGCTGTGCCTGACCCTGCCAAGAACTGGGCTGGCTTTGGAGCTGGCACTGAGCACTCCCCATTTTGGGGTGGGTGCAATCTATTTGTCAAACTAGTTTTGTTGGATGCTTTATCTACATGAGCAGAAATATCTTGTTAGTGTCCCCTGAACTTCCCTCTGATGAGCAGGGCCCACGCCCAGAACTGCAGGTTGAGGAGTAACAGAGGGAGGTTCTGAGATGCTGCTGCAAACTCATGTTTCAGTTCAATGTGTTGCCCCCAGAACAGACAGTTGTAGAGTTGGGAGAGAAAGTGAAAAACAAAAACAAAGCAAAACAAATGTAAACACCGCCCACTGCCATTTGTGAATCTAGAAGGAGAAGGACATTTATCATTAACAGCAGAAAGCAGTAGAATCAGGGCAGGGTCTTAACCTCAACTGGGATGAATACACTTTAGCGAGTACAGCACAGGATGTGATCTTTGCGCGCAGACTTGTCCCGAGGGAGATGGCCAAGATGTCTCAGACCTACAGACATGGGGTTCAGAGTGTGTGAAGAAGTTCGAGCCTTGTGCATGCCTGTGTCTGCAGCCTTCATTTCGAGCCCAAATCTAGAATGTTTCGACGTTTCTTAGTTACAGAGAGGCCAGGTTTTATTTTCATAGAAGACTTCTAAAAAGTTAAAAGAAGAAATCAAAATATGTGAAATCTGGAGGGAACAGTGCAATGATTTAGAAAGTGATCCCCTTTTATGCCCATCATCAACTTCCACATCTTCCTGGCTTGCCCGCCTCCGAATACCTTAGGGGGGGTGGGTGGTGGATGCCCGCTCGTGCGTGCATGTGTGCGTGCATGCGTGTGTGCGTGTGTGCGTGCGTGCGTGTGTGTGTACAAATAAGAAAGGGATGGCCCCTCATGAGTCACCAGGGGGAGCCTGAGGCTATGGGTGGGGCCAGTCACCTGAGTCCTGAGATTTTTACCCTAAGACATACCAGTCATCTTTGTTAGTATAACCCATCACAAACACAAGCTATTCCTCAGGGGTCTGCATTTTAAAGAGGCAGACAGAGTGGTCTGCTGGAGTTTTAGACGGAGAGGAGACAACATGGCTGGGATCTAGAACCGGCATCTACCACTGAAGATGTGACCCCCCACCCCGCCCCAGAGGAGGTCATCATAACAAACTTGGAGTAAAAGGAGAGTTGATGCCAAGTTTTTCCAAGAAGGTATAATCTGCCTGGAAAACCAACTGGTGCTGCTGTCCCCTGGTAGAGAAGTGGTTTGGTCAGTTGCCTTTGGCCAGCACAGTGCACATACCTCCCAAGGATCCTGGTTCACATGCCAAGGGTGGAGGAACAACCAAGATGTACAACTAAATAGAATGCTTCTTCCTCCTGCCCCCTCCTACCTGCCTCTGTTCACCTTCACCCCTGCCTGCCCCTTTCCTTATCAAACAAGCAAACCACCCCTCTGGTGCCTGTGTTGTGTGCTGTGCTGTGTGTGCTGACCACAGGTTTGCGGCACGGAGATGAGGACAGAAACGGGTGTCACAGTAGGGGTGACAAGCCATTGCAAGTTTAGAAATCCTTGAAGGAGAATTTAAATGAAAGCCAGGAATGACTATAAAGAGTACTTGTAAGATTTCGGTGCCATAATGTCCCTATAGTTTCATTAATTCTATTCTATTCTATTTTCTGCTATTGGTGCATGAAGGCAATACCGAGAGGATTCCCCCAAGGATTTGGGAATGAGGGAAATGAATGAGAGGAATGTGAAGTTGCATGTTTAACCCTCTGTGGGCAGTCACCTCAAAGAGACGGACACATAGGCCACCATGATTGTCTACTGGGTACTGGGAGAGAATGTTCCCTGAAAGCCACGTTAGCTGCAGCAGGGAAGTTCATGGAAACTTAACACTGGCAAAGCCTAGCAAAATGCCATCCACTGGCACGACTGGCGATTTATTGGCAAAGTCCAGGTGGAAAGAGATTGAGTGGGGGTGGGCCCACAGACTTCGAGTATTTGGGCTCCTTGGCGAGACCACAGTTGGACATTTGCTTAATCTGTCTTACTTTGATCAGATTCACTGTTCACTAGAAAACCACCCTGCAAAAAACCACCCTGGGTCATTATGCCTCATCGCAAATTCATACACTTACATTTTATTTATGACAAGGGTTGAAGAGCACCCTGATATTGGCGACAGGAAGGGAGAGTTGCTTTGGGATATTTATTACACAGGATTAAAGATTTTTAAATGTGAGTTTGTAAGCTGCCCTTGCTTTATTTCATGGATGTGTGGAAGGGAGTGTGCCCTGCTTGTTCTGGAATGCGGGCTGCATCTGTTCCCTAGCCTGCATGGTTGAGAACCACCTGGAAGGTGATCAAATTGCCCGGGGGGTTGGGTGCCAGACGAGAGTTTTCAAAGCCTTCCCCACACAATGCTGAATGTTGATCATACTTATGCTTTCTACAGATGTCAGCAAGAATTCTTCAAACTAGAAAGGAGGGGGTCGGCAATGAACTTATTTTGGAGACAGTGGAACGTGTGGAGAAGCCACTAGGTAGCAGCTGATTTGCATCAGGCCAGGGAGCAAGGAGACCAGGGGTGGCGTCCCGGGGGGGCCATGAGAGAGGCAGAGAGGCCCCTGCAGTTTCCCTTCATGGATGAATGTTGGTCTTGTAGGATCCACACTCTTCTGGAAGTCAACGCTCCACCATCCAGCAACCGGGCCAGGCAGGGACTGCTAGTAAAATGTAGCTTCTCTCTCTTCCTGTGTCCACGTGCTCTACTCTTTAGCACTGCAGTTAAAGAACCATGGAGGAATTGACAGAAGATGAAACTCTCCTACGTTTGGGCATGTGCTGTGAATCGGAAGGAGAAGTTTGGAGAAAGTATTTCCAGAAAGGTGTGAATTTTCTAAAGGCCTCATTTCTAAAGGCACGTTTTCTACCTTTCTTGGAGAATTAAGGTTGGGCTGCACAACTGGGTCGCAGCATATCTTCTGGATTTCTACCTCCTTTTTGGCACAAGGTCTGAAATTCTCTCCGAGCAATGTGCACCGTTCTTAGGGACACATTTGTAGAACTAGGTAACAACATTTAGGATGTCAGCATATCTGTTTGTTTTTCAGGGAATGGCATCAATGGGAAGTTGCTGTGAAGAGGCCAATGTGGGGGGTCCTGCGAAGGAGGGGAGGTAGATCTGGCCTGGGTTAAACAGAGGATTGGGTGAGCAGAGAGTAGCTGCCTTCTTACACCTCTGCCAAGAGACTGGGAGGGCAAGTGATTATTGACAAGGAGGAGACACATTGGCAGGAAGTGGTGGTTGGGCAGAGGGAGGCCAGTGGTGGACCTCATCCTCTGCAGACCTTCTTGGCAGGAAGTAGCTTTCTTCAACATGGTGCGGGCTAGCTGCTCCCTCCTGTCCATTCCCTACTGCAGGGACAGCTGGGCAGGAATGGGGTACCCTAGGCACCATTGTGATTTTCTGAAGGGGACCCTATGGTGCAGCTACCGTTCATGCACTGTTTTCAGAGAGGTTCATAGTGCCAGCCCTTTCACTATAATCCCCTGCAAGCCCGTGCAAGTGTATGTGTGTGTGTGTGTGTGTGTGTGTGTGTGTGTGTGTGTGTTTCAAACCACAGCATCCTGATCTCTGTGCATTGTTTGGAAGTGACTCAGGCATTGGTTCACATTACCAGCTAAATGCTTATGAAATTTCATTTTAAGAGACATAACTGAAAAAGCATAAAAATGTCCACATTCTCTCATTTAAAAACACCACTACAAGTTAAGACCTTGTATGATAATGTGTAAGGGCGATGTTACAACTGAATTAGGAAGACTGCGAAAATAAAGTCTGGGAAGAAAGGACCAGAGAACTGTAATGGGCCTTTCCAAACTCTCTCTCTGGAGGAAATCAGCACCAACCCACCACATTTCTAGGCCTGACTCTGAAAATAAAGTAGAGGACAGAGAGTACTATTCTAATGTGAAGATAATAGCTATGAGCACAATTAGAAAATTACTCTCTTTTAGCAAGTTCAAGACTAACATGGGCATTAGAATGGCTAACAAATTTACCAAACAGCCATTCTGTGAATGGTTACTGCCTTGCTTTGGATTCCCCTATCTCATAGTCTGTTATTCTGAGAGACATGTAAATAGAATCCATCGATCAGTTATCTGAGATACAGAATTGGATCATGGTTTGGGTAGATTCTTTACAGTGATTTGCCCAGGACCAAAATACTAATAATAATGATATTGATCAGCATAATAAAATATCTCTTTAGCCCCTACCATGGGACCACGCACAATTCCAAATACTTTATATGCATTATCTCATTCATTTTTTTAAAGAGCCAAGAGAAGTTAGAAAAGCCTGTTATCCATTTTTTAATGTAGGGAAACTGAGGTAAGAAAAGTTAAGTAAAGGCTCAAGGTTCCTGAGCTAGCAAGGGGTAAAGTTAGGGTGAAAATCAGTCAGATATCCAGTTCAAATGTTTACGGATGTCGGTACCAAATCTAGGGCATCAAGGAGTCATTCTCCAGACAGCTGGGTAACTGGTCTCCTTACGAAGATACAGCAAGAGTGCTACTGATATGTACACCTGCCACAGACATACAATCCCTTATTGATAATGTGACTTGAGTAGGCAAAATGAAGCACACAGAAGATAAATTACGATAGGCAAAAGAAAGTCTTATTCTTCCACGTGCAATTGTTTTGTAGTATGTTGGAGTCAAAAAGGACACATGAGGCTTTGCTACCAAGTGGACATTTCATTGTAAGGGAGAAACAAGCACTAGAGGCAGGAGGTGAACAGGCTTTGGAAACAAGCAGACAAAGTTCAATTCCTGGCTTGTTCTGATGTGACCTTGGTGAGTAAGTTCTAGAACCTCCCTGCACCTGCCTTCCTTCCTCTGAGAAGTATCTGCGTGACACCAACCTCACCTGGTAGGACCGTCTGGAAGAGTAAATGGGATTGCACTTAGCTCAATGCCTGGTATGTCACGAACACTTCATTGCTATTAGACTTCATTTATGTTGTTTTCTACTCCTTCCATCAATAGCTATAAGACAGACGATGGCTGATTGTTACAGAGGGCAATTAGGTAAGAAAGCTCACTGGGTCTATTTCAGACCTCTGGGCCTTCCCATATGATTAAGATGGCCAGTGGTGACGCTGGGAAGCACTGAGGTCAGTGAATAGCAGCTGGGTTACACAAAATCAGTCCACAAGTTTCTACTGTGGACCATCACTCTGAAAGCCATCGGTGGGCAAGGGACACAGAGCAAGAGGAGGAGAAGCGAACATTTCATGAGTCCCTACTATAAGCCAGTTATATTACTAAAATCCGTTTTATTAGTTTATGATGATGCCTGAAACGAGACAAGGCTTCTACGTGGCAGAGCCTCAAATGGCTGGGCCCCCTCCTCTTCAGTTTGTAAACACCAAAAATATGAAAGCGAGGTGTGTTTTTAATATCTCCAGCTACATCTGTACACTTCGGGAGAAGTATAAAGAGACAAAGATCCAGAAAAAGATGCTATTCTTTTGTCATGTCAGAATGTCTCAAAAGTGACTAATTTCTCCTCTATGTATAAGTCATGATGACGACTATTTTACCGATCCAGGTTCACAGAGCGCATCTGGAGCCAAGTACTCCAGTCCACAGCCAATCTGGTGTGATGTCTGTGCCTCTGAAATATATGTTCCTGAATGTATTATTCCAACCAGAAAATGAAGTAGGTTACATTATCAGAATGCGACTGCTCAGCCCCTTGAAGAGGAAACATGTTTCCCAGGGACATTTTGCTTGGTGTCCTCACAGGGAAAGGTAACAGTAGACTCTCCATCATCAGCCACCTCCTAACAAGGCATTTCTAGCTCCAGCATCAAAGCTGCTACATTAAAATTTAATTTGAATTTAAAATCCCTGACAGGGACCAACACTGGGGAAGCAGGGGTTAACCACAGAGATAATGAGGCTGCTGCTGCCACCGCTGATTCTGTTGACAGTATTGTATCACCTAATGAATGTGGTGATATAAATCTTGATGAGGGGCAGGGTGGAATCTTGGGAAGGTAATGAAGAGAGGGCCAGAGCCCATTTGCAGATGAAGGGGAGGACCACTAAAAAGCCTCTGCCCAGGAGGGCCAGTCAAGGCCTCCACCTGGAAAGGGGTGACCAGTTGGTCCTACTTTTGCTGGTTGCCCTATATCCTATCATGCACAGGGTAAGGTTTCCCAGGTTCCCAGGTGTTGAAGGAAGCAAAGGAAAGGTGATGGGAGGCTTTCTAAGTCAGCTTTCCCAGGTCCAGAAAAGCACAGAGCAATGCTAGTTCATTTTCATTCTCATATTTTCTCTCTCTCTGTCTGTGTCTCTGTGTCTGTCTGTCTGTCTGTCTGTCTCTCTCTCTCTCAGAAGAAACAGATTCTACAAATCTTAATTATCTATGTCATCATCTGAAGTCTCTGCTTTATTTTGACCCTGATTTATACTCCCACGTTATCTCTCTACCACTTTTCATTTAATGAGTCCTTTGTGTTGTCCCTTCCCAAATAGTTTCCTAGGGTCATTTAATAAGACAAAAGACTCCTCCCAACCTCCCCCCAACTGTAGAAAACAAAGGTTCCATGAGTCCTGAGGTGCTCCAAATAGCAGTCAGCACTTGAACTTGGCCCCCTGGACTCCACCTGGAGAGCATCAGGAGCAAGGTCAGCTTGTGTGGCCTGCATGGGGCTGGAGGCTCTAGGATACGGGGGCTCTAACGTGGGGCTTCTTCTCAGTTCAGGAGGCTGAGACGCTGGAAGGGTCCAGCGCATAGACGCTGGAGCAGGATCTGAAGCTTAGGTTAAGAACAGTGACAATGTGAGAGCATCTATCAGGTGGCAGTGCACTGCTCTGGGCTGTAAGATCAGTGGGCCTCCTTTTAGTTTAAGAACCCAGGAATTGATTTCTGAATGAAAAAGATCTGGTCATGTGCTTTAATCCAGGAGGGCATTTGAAGAGACCACCTGTCTTCTCTAGGAGTCTCAAATCTGCTTGTGTTTAAGAGTCTCGGGATAACTTTTCAAAACATAGGTTGTAGGACCCCATCCCCAGAGATTGGTCAAGGAGGACCTGGGTGAGTGTGGCCTGGGTGGAAAAGAGGCCTGGATGGAAAAACATCTTTCCCTCCCCTTCCCCAGCCTCCTCCCACCCAGCCCTTATCTAAGGCTCTAGAGGTGACGCTCATATACTTCTAGCTGCAGTGAAAGTGGGAAGGAAATAAGAGAAAATCACACTTTTCCACAGCACAGAGCAGGGATTCTCAACCTTGGCCTCACTGGCATTTCAGATCGGCTCGTCACTGTTCTGGGAGGCTGTCCTGCATTGCAGGATGTTGTGCAGTATTCCTGGCCTCTACCCACTTAATGCCAGAAGCAAGCCCCAGCCATGAAAATCAAAATGCCTGCGGACAGTGCCAAATGTCCTCTGGATGAGGGTAGGGGTGCAAAACTGCGCCCCGGTTGAGAACCACCATCTTAGACAGACCTAGAGGACTTGTAGCCTGGGATCTTACAGAGGTGCAGGTATTAACTGACAGAAAAATCATTGCCAAGTTCCGAGACGGCTTATTGCAACGAGCCCGTCTTTACTTTGGTTCTGTAATCTCTGGAAAGAAATTTTATTGCAGGTTTTTGCTGTTGTGACAAAGGACATTCTTTTAAAATAATTCTGCTTTTCTTCTGCATCAACCGTTCTCACGGCTGCGATTGGGTCCAGGGAAGAGCATCCTCGGCCATGCCCCTGCATTTGCATAGGGGCGGAGATAAAACCACCTGACTGGCTGCAAAACCACGCCCCTCGGGACTCCCACGGGTACAGCGGCCGGTGCACCGGCTACACCTATGGACACCTCTTCTCATTCCAGTCTCTGTTGGCTAGAAAATGAAAAATCTTTTCTTAACAAAGGGAGAGCGGAGACTCAAGGAGCAGACAGATGAAAAGTCTTCAGGATTTCTATTAATCGAAGAAAGTTCTTTTTACTTCCCTTTCTTTCCTGCCTCTTCTACTTCTCATTGCTCTCTCCCCTTTCTCTTTTTTCCTCTCCTCTCTCATCCACTTCATTCTCATTCTCTCTCTCTCTCTCTCTCTCTCTCTCTCTCTCTCTCTCTCTCTCTCTCTCATTTTATTCAATTGGCTTGCTGGGAAACCTTACAGAAACTTCTCTCAAGAGCAGTCCTATTGAGTCTCGCTCTCAAATTGCCCCTAGAGCCCACTGGATATTCCTTCAGATGTCTAACAAGCGTTGAACACAACTGAGGTTGAGAGAGACACAGAAATCAATACTGCGGCTTCCACCAGTCACGCTGAGGGATTAGTTGTCCCAAGGAAAAGCACAGACAGTTGAAAAAGAGAATCATGACTTCGAATACCCTAACAGGTTTATGAACTAGAAAGCAGCCTCTGGCCCCGATAACCTCCAGTTGGCCTGGAGAAAAAGGAGACTGTGAAAACATTCACTTAGCTTTCACCCCTTTTGTATTAATGAGGTCAAGCGTTGGACCTCAGAGGGTCAACAGTGGTTCTCAGAGGAACAACTGTTTGGGCCAATGGGCAAGGATGACCATCTGAGCAGTGACTCTGAGCCTCCACCCGGGCTTGGTGAAATCAGTGGTTACATCCCTCGGGATGCAGCTTGCGAGAAGGCGAGCGCTGGAAAACAAGTAGCAATAGAACAGCACCTGTCCTAGCTGCTGTGAGCAGGTGGCATTGAGCAGTGGCAGGGGCTTATGTTTAAAAAATATCTTGGACCAGGGAGATCAACAGAGTATGCAAATGAGCTCTGGGGGTCTGCTCGGGCAGGATGAGCACTGGGCAATCTTCAGAGTGTAACCTCTTTGATGCAAGGAGAAGAGGCTCATTTCAACAAATTTAAAAACTCTCATGCTCCCACCTCCAACAGTTCCCCTGCTACACTCCGACCTCACCACTAACCCAAAAGCGTCACACAGGCAGGACACCTGGTTGGGAGGAATATTTAAAACCAGGTGGCGCCAAGGGTCTGAATGTCAGTTTCTGATGTCAGTTTCAACAAGGGGAGAGAGTCACTTTTCAACTGGACCTACAGGCTTGAGTGAAGAATTAAGGCTATTATCTCTATCATTCAAACCCAAACCTACCTTTCTGTGAATTTATATGCCAATTTAGGTCCTAGCTGAATAATTCAGAAAAAGATAATCACCTCAATTATTTAGAGGGCCATCTCGTCCCCTTACATATTCCATCTCTCTACTCGGATGTGGAAGGTTGACAGCAATTAAGTCTCCAGCCCAAGCTGCCCACGGGAGGCCATGGACTGGGGCCATGGCCCCCCACCCCCCACACGGTGGTAGAAACGGACCAGGGCAGGTAAATTCTTGCGGAAGACATTCGCCCTGAATCGGTGCTGGTCACACCCCCTTGATGGAGGTTGTGAAACGCTAGACTCAGGACTCGGGAAAAGGCCCTGCGTGTATGTCACTGGTTCCAGAGAAGAACACGCACTGACAGCCTTCCATGAGTCTCAGCCCCACGCAGCCGACAGAAGTTGCAGAAGCTCATTTCTGGGTGGGGTCTGGGTGTGGGGGGGGGGGCGTGTCAGGTGGGGACATGCGCACTGGCGCCTGGGAAGCCAGCAGCGAGGGGAACGATCCCATTTCTACAGGGCTGGTGGAGAGCCATGCGACACCTGGCCATGTTGGCAGGGGTCATGGGAAAAGCAATCCTTCCCCCAGGATGACTCCAGGACACTGGGAAGGTCACAGTAGCTGACCTGGCTTTGGCTGTTTCTGTCTGGGTGGCACCGCCAGGTCGCAGACACTTCTGTGTTCACGTGCACGTGGCTTTATGTGTACACACGCAGGGTGATGGCAGTGTCCAGCCTGGTGGGTTCGGCTTTCCTTTGTGCGAATGTTAATCCGCCTGCTCCCATCCCCCACGCTCGGCCAGCCGCTGCAGCGCACATTAACCTAAAATATGAGCGCATGCTCCAGCTCGCCTGGGCTGGCCACTCCCGAGCCCCCGGCATCCCTGCTCCCTTCCTCCAGCCCTCTTATCTCAAGCCGCGTGTCACTGCGATTTTACGGTCAACATTACAAACTCAAGCCCTCCTTTGAACCAATCAAACCGCACTGAATATGTTAAGGGAATCCAGGCTTTCTGTAAGGAGTCTGCATGCTGGCTTGCACCGCCTGACCCCTCCAAGAGCAGCCCCCATAAATCTGCCTCACGTGATGGGAGATGGGCTTTTCAGGATCTCTCAGGGTGCTTTGAGGTAGCACTTCTATGAACTCCTTGCCACAATAAATAATGCTACCTGCAATATGTCTTTGGGAGTGTGTCAGCTGCTGCAGTCCTGCCATGAATTTTTATTCTTCTGCCGTCTGGAAGACAGATCCCAGATTCAGCATTTCCCCGCACTTAGTGTCAGATCTCTTTACCCCCTTGCCCCGGCGGAATGACAGAGACCACAAATAAAATTTTTAAAAAAGGCAGCCTAGGAAAAATGGTCCAAGACCAGAACAAGGAGGGAGGAATCAGCAATTCTGGAACCTCCAGATGGAAGCAATTCACTGGGGGGGACTGGAGGAAGGGGGTTTCTACCAGGGAAAGCTGCTGGAAGAGAGGAAAGCCCATTTTGTGTCAATGGCCTATTAGAAGGTCAATGGCCTATTAGAACACATAAATCTGTTTTCAACCCTCAGTTAAATGATCACTGCACTGATCAGATTCTGGGCAACTGGTTCATGAAAAGTGGACAATGGATTCCCAAGCAGTCTATAGATGACATGCAAGATGTGTGGTTGTGTCTGAAAGCTTGAGATGAGGAAGAAAGACACATGGTACTTTTGGAAAAACAATCGGTTGAGTCCCAAATTTCACCGACTAGCCTGTTGCTGCCCACCTAGAAATGAGCATCCACGTGGCGGGGTATGTTTTACTAGTTATCATCTCTGCAACTTGAGACTGCTCAGCAGGACTGAAGTCCAAACTCACCACCTCCAAGCCCGAGCATTTCCGCCTCTTTGAACCGTCCCAAGTCCCAGGAAGCTCCTGCATCACTAATGTGCCAGCTCTATCTATTAAGGTGGGAGGGTGGGAGAGAGCACAGGAAAGGGAGAAAGAAAATAGGGCCTTTGATATGTTAACATCTCACAACGGTGGACTATCTCATTTTGTATGCTGCTTCCTTTTTAGAGAGGATAAAATTCCCATAGCATTCTGGCAGGAACAACACTTAGGCCTAATTTCTATGTGTGGGGAGAGCCATGTGATGCCAGTCCCACATCTGAACGCCAAATTTGGTAGCCTTCTTGATCAAAGTTTTGCCAGCTGTGGAGTGCATCAGAGGACTCACCAGGGATGTTAAAATGCAAATCTGGGTTCAGCAAGTCCTGGGCAGAACCTGAGAGCCTGCAGTTCTAAGTAGTTCTCAGGGGCTGAACCACGTTGTGGGGAAAACAGCTGTAGGGTCTGTCATTTGTCCATGTGCATAGTACTTTTCTCCTTCTACAGGGTACATGTGGGCACCAAACCTGGGACAGAGCCCCTCTGTTGCTTCATTGCTGTCTATTTTGTGTGCGTTCTCCCTATATCTTTTTAAAATCAATAAATACCCAAATCCAGGTTCAAAAATGGTGACAGTTTGAATATTCACATTTAACCTCTTACTATTCCTAATCCCCCGCAAAGGGAATGCCTCATCGCATTTGAAGATACTTGTAAGTGTCCACCTTTGAGGTGCTCTGTGAGTGTCAGGTCTGGCTCATTTATATTCCAGGCCCAGCAGTGACAGGCCTCTAGGCCCCACCCAAAGGGCATATGTTTATGCAAAATTTTGGTGTTAGGTGGTGGTTTCCTAAATAAAGTCCTACCCAGTCAGTCACTGCCACATTATCACCTCTTACCTCCCAAGACTGTGATCAATGTCCCAGACTGGACAATACTTAGAGAAAGGTCTGGAGTTAGTTGGAGATTTAATGGTCACCTTTGCTGATTAAGTCACCAATGACCAAGCGATAAGGAGTCCACGTTCTGGGGTCACCCAACACGTCCCAGCATCTCTCCAACACAAGAACAGCAAGATCACAAAACTGGCATCCTAAAATGGAGATGGCCAATGAGCTTATTGACAAATGCATTTTTTTTTTTTTTCTGATGGGCAGTTAAAGTTTCTTGTGGGTCATAAAGTCTTTAAAGCAGTCATGCCCAAAGTTTCTCGAATACCTCAACACGTAGCTGAGAAGATAGCTGAGGCCAAACATGATCACTCATTTGTAAACTGGGCTTTCTGCCTGCTGAATACCTTTCAAAAACAGAGGCTTGCTCCTAATTGCCCGGGTTGGCCTATATTTAGAAAACTGAAATGTGCTGCTGCAGTGGAGAAGCCAGGCAAACGTGGGAGTTAATCACTAAATCAATGTGGGTTGACCCCCAGAGGACAGAGAGCGCTGAAGGTCGCTGGTCAAGTTGCTTTTGGAGGCTGGACTTAAAAGAGCTCTCCTGTTTCTCTGAAACAGGAAAATCTGCTTCTTTCTGCAAAAAACCAGATTCTTCCAGTAGCATTTGTTCTTTTCCAGGACAGCCCGTGGACTCTCTCAGGCTAATGACCAAGTCAGGAGGAGCTCACGGGGTTCTGGGGTACTTTTTGGACTCCCCTTGATTTCCACCAGCCGTGGATACCTCAGAGGCACAGAGGACCTCAATATGCTGATTCTCCAGAGGAATCCAGCTGCAACAGCTTTCTTTTCTACCTCCTCTTCCTTTAGCTACCTTTCCTCCTCTTACATCATCTTTTCTGATTTCTTAGTATTCTGGGTTATTAAAACTCAAGAGTTTAAACTTCCTTAAAATATTATTTTTTACCCATACCCTAATGATGATAATTTCCTGAAATTTCAGAGTTTCAATGATTGAGGAAAATGACAAAAGAATTAAGTATTATTTTCAGTTAAAATGAACTGTTGGGTGACCTTTGGAAACGGGTACCAGGTACCTAGAAGGTTAGTAATGAGCTATACAGGAACACTGAACGAAAAGTTCAGGAAGTTCCTTGATTCTGTAGAGCCAGCATTTGCCTTCAATTTTACTAGCTACCATGGTTTCTGAAAATTATGCTAACTGATGGCTTGGCTTTAAATACTGAAGGATAGAAACAGTGAAAGTATTGGTGGGGGTACCTAGAAAGATTACAGATAAGCTATTGATCATTTGACTCCTACAGAAAATACTTATCAGCTCCTCAACTTCCTCATGAAGGATGGAAAATTCTGGTACTTAGGTTTGGATATCTAGCAAGTTTAAGGTTATTCAAGAGGTCTGGAGATCTCGTTAAGTTTAAGGTTAAATGAAGATATCTATGTGATGTGCACATATTTTTAATTCCTGCACTGAGTATGGTAGAGTTAAGCTAGGTACTTAGGAAGTCATGTTGAAACAGAACAAATTACACCTCAGTAATTTCTTGAATATTACAGCTACATTTTTGAGAAGATTTCCTGTAGAAGACAGCTATGGCTTCAGGAAATTTATATTCTAATTGTCAGGATTGGGACGAAGTTACTAAAACTATGAGAAATACAAAGAATACAAGTAAGTTAAGTGCCCGATGAGAACACAGGAGAGGATAGAGATCACATCATAAAGATGAGTACAGAGGAGCAGGAGATGAATGAAGGATTTAGAACAGCAGGTGGCTTCCTGTGGGTGGAGTTTGGGTAGGAAATAGGAAGTGTGTTCCAGGGGGGTGGAACAGCATATGTGAAATCATGAAGTCTAGGGCTTGCTAACAGGAAGACAAGGAGATGGGTCTCATGCAGCAGAAGCAACCTGTCCGGGGGGAATCAAGTCTAATGGTCTAAGTACATGTGAGTGTTCACACTTAATTAACAGGGAATGAAGATGCTGAGTTATTTTTTAAACAAAAGAGTATTATAATGAGAACGTACTTTGGAAAACTAGGAAAGGTGTCCCAGACCCTTGAGAAGGAGGCGTTAGACTCTTTGAACTTGAGTTGGCGAGAAATTAGTACTTTGAAAGAGGGACAAAGTAATTGCGAATATAGCAAAAATCCCCAGGCCTCATTCCTATCAGGTCTGACACTTGGGAGGATCAGGAAAGCTGTAAGCAAAAAAAAAAAAAAGAGAGAAAACTCATCAAGACAGCTGTTTTGTTGAGATTCTATAAAAGTTTTTTTTTTGGGGGGGGATGCATAGACAGAGACAAGGTTGAACGCACTGGGGGGCAGGTATGGGGTGTGGGGGAGTGAGAACATTTGACCCTGAACACCAAGGACACATTTTATTATGGACATTATTGGCACATGGAGATAATATAAAGCGGATCTCATTTAGATGGGTCTGTGGCTGTTTTAATGTTCTAGTGACAATTCCTCCATTCTCTGCAGTTGGGGGAAAACCCTCCCATTGCCCTCTTTCCCCATAAGCAACTGAAGGGACAAAGCTCCATTTCTCAGTGGGGACCGTTTTCAGCCCATGGCCCAAGGGCAAGTCAGTGATGGCTACAGATATTTTTGGTTGTTTTTGCCAGGGGATGAGTGAGTGCGCCTGACATCTAGTAGGTAGAGACCAGGGAGGCTGCCAAACATCCTGCAATGCACAGGAAGGACCCCCAAACAAAACACATTCTAGCTCCGAATGTCAGGTGTGCTGAGGTTAGGACCCCTGCTACAGACAAGCGCACTGAAGCATTCCTGGTAACATCTTAGAAGTGATTTTCATTTCTAACGACAGATGGATGGTTAAATGAAACAAACACAGGGGGTCTCTTGTGTCCAGTCGGGATACTTTGCCATCCAGTATAATTTAGTGATGCAGGGAAATCGCTCATAATAGAAAATTAATCGAAAGAGAATCCCAATTTTGTAAAATGATAAATGCATATGCTCACACCCCCGTTACACAGGCCACTTAAGAACCAGACTGGGAAGAAGTGAACCACAGCGGTGACAATGGTCATCTCTGGGTGGTGAGCATAAGTGATATTTAATCTCTGTGAACTCATCTGTACTTCCCAAATGCCTCACAATAAGTATGAATTCATTTTCTAATAAAAATATGCTAATTGCGCTTTTAAACTATCTCAGTTGTTTGAAAGAGAAGCCAAAGTTAACAGAAGGAACTATAACTGGGTTGTGAGAAAGTTACAGATGATTTCAAAGTTTTAATTACCAAAGGCCAGAGGCGGCTGGTCTTGCTTATAACCATGTACAAAGTATGTGAGCCAAGCAAAGCTCAAAATAAAACAGGAGAGGCCAGATGGATTGCTAAAAGAGCTACTGCAAACCTAGGAGAACTTAACACACGCAGACTGCATCAGAGTGGGGTGGGTTGCAGTTCTTCGCACGGGCAAGCTGAAGGCAGTGCCACTGACATCTTTCTGAGTGGCCCGTGAAAACCTGGAGGAGGTCCAGATGAGAGCACTCACTACAGCGAGGGTCTGGGAACCGTGTGATGTGTCACAAGGGTGAAAGAGATGGAGATGTTTAGTCTGATGACAAAAATGCTTAGGAGAGAAGTGAGTGCTGTCTTCAAATAGCTGGCAGACTGTCAGCAGGAAGAGGGACACACGTGCTCAGACAGACCACGCATATCCAAGCCCAGATCACAGAGCCAGCACTCATCGCTGATAATAACTGATAACTTATCTGCTGCCACATAATTTTCAGACAAGAACAAAAAAAGAAAGCTCTTTGAAGTCTGCCAGTCATCCAAAAATGGGTAACTGACCTGGGACATCCTCTGGCCCCCATCAGTGTGTCAGGTTGCTCCAGAGAGGATGGAGAACTGAGGAAAGAGGGAGAACTAACGCAGTGCTTCCCAGGGCCAGTGCTCGGGGCATGAATAACCACCGAGCAGCCGACACTGGTAGACGTGTTCTGTGGTCCATGCGTCAGGAATGGCGTCAAGGGCACTGCTGGCTCTAACTGGTTCCTTACAACCACTTTATAAAAGAAGGAATTATTATATGTGAGCCCCATTTCCCAGATGCAGACTAGGGATGTCGAGGACCTTGTCCAAGCCAACAGCTGGTAAATACATCTGATTCAGTAGTCATGACTGAGGATGATAGAAGACTCATCACCACCGTGACCGAAGTGGTGTGAACACTTGTAGATGCTTACTTGGCCTCAACCACAGTTCAAAATTCCACACCTTTATCTGCATTTTATGGATGAGCTTTGGGGACACTGAGGATCTCATCCAAGGCCAGACAGGTGTCAGGTTCTGCAGTAAAGGTGATTTTCATGGTCATCGTCATCGGTTACTTGCAGCTTCCAGCGTGGTGTCTTGTTGACTATGTGTTATAGTTCCAAATACAACCCTTACACTCAAAAGCCCTAGATGGTCTCACTCCCTTTGATCCTCGTTTTACAGATGAGGACGTGCCAGCTTGGGCGGTTAAGGACCCCGCTCAAGGTCACCCAGCTGATGGGAGGTGGAGCTGGGTTTTGAAGCGCAGTGTGTCGGACTTCATCGTGGTATCGGCAACCCTGGTGCGAATAATTCTCTTTGTCGTCATGGCCACGCTCATCCCAATCACGAGAGCACAGTTACTTTCGGAACACATATTTTGTGTCTGGCAAACACAAGAGTCGTGCGAGATAGTGTGGTGACTTGTATGAGTCAACTTGGAGTGTGCTGGTGGAGGAGAGTCACATGTAAATCAGGGGAATCGGAGGCAGCAGATTCCCCCGCCCCAGTGTGGGGGGGCCTCACCCAACCAGTTGCAGGCCTGAAGAAAACACAAAGACTGGCCTCTCCAAGGAAGAGAGAATTCTGCAGGGAAATGCCTTCGAACATCATCTGCACCGTAAGCGCTCCGGGACCTCAACCTGTCAGCCTTTGGATGGTAACTGCTCCCTCAACTCTCCCGAGCGTCAGATCTGCTGGCCATGCTGCAGATGTTATACTCACCAGCTTCCACTGTCCTATGAGCAACTTCCTCATCATAAACCTGTGTGTATTCATATATACATATGTATACATGCACACACAATACATGTATCCACATATGTACATACACTCACACACATATATACACATACACACATTCTCATCCGGGGAAGTATATTTCCAGGCATGGGTCTGGTTCTGAGAACGCTAACATCAGTTGGTACACTTATCATTTCACACAAGAGAAAACTGAGGACCAGCAATAGCAAGTGACTTGCTCCCAGCCCCGCGACTAATAAGTGGCCAAGCAAGGTCGGGAACTGAGACCGTCTGGCTACTCGGTCAGAGCTCCCACGCAAAGTCCTTGGGAACTGGCTGTCTCCACCGCCGCACAATTTCCCACGAGATGACATGAAATGGAGAGTCTAACAGAGGTCGCCTCTCAAAGTAGGAAAAGGAACTTGCTGGAGAGAAAGAATGACACTTGGGGCTCCCATCTCCCCCCAACAAATGGACACTTTGCTCCTTCTAGAGGGTCCCTGTCACTCGGGGATGTTCCTCAGTATTTGCGAAATTAAAGGTGAGAGGGCCCAGTCCCTTTCATCTCTCCTGCTCTCATTCAAGTCAGTGGAGACAGAAGTCACCAAACATGCACATCTCAGTTGGCTAAAGGACATTGACTGCCACACACACCTTCTCATTGGATAGTTTGCTTCAAATACAGAATATTGAAAAGAATTCAATCCCATGTCATTTCTCCTCAGCTTCTCCTACCTGGTGAAACAGCAAAAGCGCCTATAATGTTGTTTTTCCAAAGGTTTTTTTTTTTTTTTAAAAGTCTTCCCTGATTTCAGCAATTCCTCTGATACGGTCTCTACTTTTTTAGTTTCTAAACCCTTGACTGCAAGAAAAAGAAAACCGTCTTGATAATTTCAGCTTAAATCTCACTTTTTGCCACTCTCTGTTCCTACCAGTTTCTCTTTGGACCCTCCAAAGTGTATTCTCTTTGGGGTGGCTCGTCTTTCACATAATTTCCAAACAAAAAGACAATACAAAGCAGCACAAAACAAGCCATGGGACCAGGTACTAGGAAAAAAAAAAAAAAAAAGCCCCACTAAAAAGGCATTGAAATAGACCCAAACAGAAATACAATGGTTTTATTATATGAGGCTTCAGCAGTAAAGCAGAAAGAAAAAAGCAAGGTTAGCAAAAGAGGGAAGGGAAACAAAATGATGAACACAGGCAAAGCGCCTAAGGAAATGCTATTTTCTTTGTGAGCATCAACACAGGCTCAAAGAAGATTTCCCGATGAGGATGTCAATGCCTGCTCCTTTCCCATGTACCGTGATGTGTCAGAGAAGCTTTTAAAGCCATTTGCAGCCTCCTGGGAGTTGCCAAGAGGAAGGGGTTGTTGCTGATGTCAGAGACGAGAACCTGAAAGTCAAAAGATAGGCCAGACCCGGCCTCACCCACTGCCCAGGCCCCTTCCCAGACGGTCCCAGCCTGGGCCCCCCAGAAACAGTTGCCAGTCCATGCTGAGAGACTCAGAGGACAGGCCCTTCTTTCCTTGGCTGAGTCGGTCAAAGAAGGTAGAGACCCCGAGGAAAACAAGTTCCAGAGTGTCTTCTCTAACCCAGCCCCGAGGTGTGCTCACTCACGCAGCAGGGTCAGGGCTCTCACACTCCCGGGAGACTTCCCTACAGGAAACCTAGTTCCCACGGCAGCGTGGGCCTGGCTGGCTGTGGCCGGCATTGAAGAAAGCTGACCTAATATGGACAAGGCGACAGCAGCCTGGGCTGTTTAGATGGGTGCACGTTGTTTCTCTTTCTGGTAGTCTCAGCCCCTCCAGGTCTGCCTCTCTCTCTCGCCCCGAGACCCCAACACCTTGTCCACCTGCCCTGAGGGTCAGCATCTGTACAGGGAATTCCACGTGTCCCGACCTCAGAGGGCATACGGCATCTTTACCATCCCCCCATGTGTCTAGTCGATCATCTCTGGTGGCCTTCTCAGATGATTCCGTGTATACAGGGCTTTTCTACCAAACAATGCTCTAGAACATGTCTGGAAGAAAGGCCCTGATGACATGCCCTGGTGGAGTAGTGGTTAGGTTTGACTCCTCTGGCCATGTGTAGTCCACATACATCCCAAGGACGCAGGTTTGTGTCCCAGGTGGGAGTGCGGGGTGGGAGGGGGGCAAACAACCAATGTGGATAATAACAGAATTTAAAAAAATAAATGCGTCTTCCTTCCCTCTCTCCCTGCCTATTCACCTTCATTCCTGCCTGCAGCTTTCCTTTAAAAAAAAAAAAAAGTACCTTGTCATATATGTTTGTGGCTACCCCACTCACGAGACATTGTATTTCGGTGACTTCGATAAATTCCTGTTTCCTTCCAGAAACTGCTTAATTTGTCTCAGCGCCCTGTCAGTGTTCCCAAACTGGACCTCCACACTCAAGCTGCAGCTCAGCTATCCGTGCAAACCCCCGAAGGTGTAATCTTATATAAAAACGACGCTATATGGGGGTGCAGAAAGGACTCGCCATTGCAAGAGAGTCTCACCTGGGTTTTGGGGGCTAACAAGGAGGGGAAAGTTTGCAAGGTTTCTGGCCAATTGCAGTATCAGGCTGTGGACCCTTTCCTAAGAAAAGTGCGGATATTTTGCTCCGTCTGTGAGATCTTGGACATACAAAGAGGAACCTTGAGACGAGCCAGGCCTCTTTTTAATAAACACAGGAGTTGTGAGATCAGCCGGCCCAGGGTGATGGGAAGAGGTGATATTGAATTTCATTTCTCAGTTCTCTGCTAGGGAATGAAGATTATTCTTAAGGGGCGGGCACTGGAAACAAGAGTGCAGCCTGATATTGAAGGGGGTCAGAATGTTTAACGGCTGCTGAGGTTCCCAATATCTCAAGGCGGTATTGCCCAGATTCAGGGTGGCTTTTCCTTTAAACAGAGGCAGGCGGTTGTGGGGGATATTGTTCTGGCTTTGGGGATAATCTTGCTGGCTTTCTAGTGGTACCTGCTTGTGCTAACCTGGCAGAGCCCCCCGACCCCCCACCAAGTTTATTTATTGTGGCTATTTTACCAGCTATTGACGCAACACTCCACTCAAATATTCATCATTTAGCTCTCTGGATAAATTGTATTTAATCAGCACAGGAGAGAAAATAGCATAATTATAGATGCTAGATGCCATTATACTCAGAAGAAAATTAAACCCTGTCTCAAGCCGACCAGCAGCTGCTGTGGTTACATCGCCACTGGGGTTACGGAGGGGTTAGTGGCCATCGGGGGTCAGCAGTCCCTTGCAGGCTGGTGGACACAGATGTACCATCGGGAGACACGCCAGGCGCATGCATGCTGTCGGCATCACCGTTCGTCACATGGCGGCCAGGAGGACGGAGCCTTCATTGTTTAGTGAATGTGACCAGTGAGAGGGATCATGCCGGGTTCAGATGTGGAGAGGCAGGGGTGGTTCAGACGAGGCCCCAGAGGATGGCCATCTGAAGCACGGGTCAAGGGAATCCCCTTCCCCCTATTCTCCAGACACTTCCTGCCAAGCCAGAGTGATATTGGCCATTAAAGAGAAGCAGGAAGAAAGCCCTTTCAGGGAAGCAAACGTATCCATTGGGGGCACTGCGTCCTTCCTTCCAGGAAATCCTCCCATCTTGGGAGGAGGAGAGCAAAGAAAAGGCCAACCTAGAGGCCCCCAGGACCCTGGTCCTTATCATAACTAGATCTGACTTTTGGGTGTCACGGAGGAGGCATTCAGTTTGCAAGAAAGTTGTTAAAGGAAAAAAAAAAAAGAACAAAATCATGAAAGCCAACAAGGATATAACACCAGAGTCCTACCTGCTTTCTGCCTGCTGAAACAGGCTTCTGGAACAGGCCAGGACCTCCAGGTTAGCTTCCTCACAGCCACTCGAGCCTGGCCTCTTGCCCCCACACATCCAGGGCCACCTGCACTTGTCTAAGTGGCAAAGTCCGAGTCACCTATAATCTTATGACAAGGCTTTCTCTCTCCTGGTCTTGCGTAAACCCTGGGTCAGCAGCCCCAGCCACCAAGGAGCACTGTTTGTAAAATTTCCAAACTGTCCTAAGATGCAATTAGGCTTTCCTTATTACTATTGGATGATTTGTTGTTGCTTTTCTTCGCCCCCTCCCTGACTCCTTTTTTCTTTTGGCTAATAATGCTTCTGAGGTTTGGATAAGTAACTAAGAGGAAGGAGATCTCCTTCTAGTCCATCCTGCTGCCGACAATTAAGAAACCTCAAAGTAATTTTTGAAAATGTCAGCGTCTCATTTAGCAAAAGGATAAATAATAAATGAAGCGTAATCAGTGTCCTGTGCTGGTGTACAGCTTCGCGGTGTCATTAGTAAACTAACGGTATAATATCTTTGTGTCACAGTTTAATTATATCTTGTAATTAGTTTCAGCAATGGATTGCATAGAGTCAGGCCCCCTGAGCTAAACAAAAGGTAATAGAACTTTCAGCGCCCCTGCATAAATCAATTATGAAAGTGTCCTGCGTTATTTGAGGCTTGTTTGCTGTAATTTTATGCACAAAGCTTGAGCCGGTCCTTCTGGACTGGGGAGGGCTGTTCGCCCAGCTTGCCTGCAGCTGAGCCTGCGGTCGGGCCCACACGCAGCCCGGCACACAGCACATTTGTCACTACATTCTCACCAGTCCATGCCTTGGAAGGGCGAGGAGTAAAAGGGGAGGGGAGCTGCCGAGGGCAGCGGGGGCAGGGGACGCATGACGACCGGAGCAGGTAAGACAGACGCCCTGTGCAAGAGAGTCAGGGGTAAAACGGGCAGAGATGTGAGGGCCTGGAAGAACGATTCCTGACGCTTCCGCCAACAAAGATGAGAAGGCGAGGTGCTTCAAAGTCCAGGCGACGTTGATGAATATGGGTAGGCGGACACGACACCTGTCCCTTTATCATTTGTCCTTTTAACATCCCTGCTCTCTCTCTGCAAGCGGTTGGAATCGGAACCAGCACAGCTTACTTGACAATGGGAAATGGGGAAGGAGAATCCACATCTTTAACTGGATCTAATTCGGGTCCTACAGAGCTCAGACATGGTAAAGGGCTTTCCAGCAAAGTTGAAGACTGAATTCTGGTCACAGCCCGGGCAGAAGGGGCTCAGAGTCCCTGCTGAGGGCAGCTAAGAAGAAACTCAGAGGCAGGAGGGGGCCTGGGGAAGTCTCAATGCTACCAATACATGTGATCGTCCCTTGTTTGATCAAACTGTAAGGCACAGCAGAGAGGGGGGGTGGGGTCCACATTCAAAGTCTTCAACAAGTTGTCTTTGAAAGGCAGTCTAGTGACACGTGGGCCTCTCTGTTTATACAACAATTTACAGGTTTAAACGAAACCCCGCTTGAAAAAGCAGACTGAATCTTCCTATTGTGAGCACTTCAGCAAATTTAACAAAAGAGCCAGCCCAGGCGAGGAAGAGAGAGAGGGGAAGGGGGGTGGGGGGGACTGAAAAAGGTCCAGTCCTCAGACTGGTAGCTGCAATCTGGCTGGTTGCTATGGCGACGTGATGGCTTGTTCACATGGCAACATACCTTCGGTCCACTATTAAAATGATGAGAGTGAACTCGGTTGCATTAAGGAGAGCGCGCTCTATGCTAAAGCGAGTCTTTATCTCTAGAGAGTGCTGGACACAGACTAGCAACCAGTACAAATGAGGGAGAAAAGGGGGAGGAGGCAAAGGTTGGAGGTCTGGAAGTGGGGAACCACCACAGGGTTACGATAGCTATGAAATGACAGATCCTTAGCTCGGGGTCTGCAGGGAGGGCCTTGAGATTCAGAAGAGGGACCACAAGTTTTGTTTGATAGGGAATTCATTAACCAAATGGGCCCAGCAGGCTAAGGCTCCCTTATTTAAGACACATTCTAAAGGAACCTTCTATGTACCTGGGCTCCAGAAAACAGCCCCAGTGAACTAAATCGAACCCATGGGCTGCTGTGCTCATGAATAGCCCAGCTACTGCCACTTCAAGAAAATATGCGAATCACAAGGAAGGTGGTAAATGAGAGAGCATTTATTTACTGAATATTAAAGTCCATCGACAGTCACAGGGACGCATCAGATCACATCAGAGTTGGTGGAGGCATTTCCTTTGAAAATCTGGTTCCACATTCCCTTTAACATTGTGACAACGATTTCCCCCTGCTGGCGTGGAAAAGGTGGCGATAATCCTGTGGATATTATCTCAACATCCCTTCCTACCTCTGAGAGCTTGATTTCTCTCTGCCTTTAGCAAGCACCGCTGTGGCATACCTGAGACAGCCAGGAATTACAGGCCCATATACTCCGACTGTGGGCTCCGGGCGACATCATAAACCAGCCGTGGGATGCTGAACCCAGGAAATTCCCTGTTCCCCTCCCTCATTCTGCCCCGCTTCCCACTGCTCCATGGCTGGCTGTTCTTTATTTGAAAATCTCATTACCAAGAAGTGAAGTGAAGGCCTCCGAAGCTCCTAGAAACGTCTTCTGCTTTGGAGACATGACACAATATGGCAGATAATAATGAGTTTGGTCTAGTCCCATTTTTGGTTGGAAGCTGTCCTATAGTCAGAGAGTTCAGTCACTGACTATGTACCTGCTTTAGATGCCTGGGGAATAGCAGGGGGACCTGGGCCCCAGGAACTCCTGTCCTGGCAGAACAATGGGGACATGGAGCTGTGACTTCGAGTACTAGGGCAGAGAGCCAGGCCAGACATCATTCATCGTTTTCCTCTCTGTATGCCCCTCCCCGCCATTTCTCCTGAGTCTTAGGCCTCAGAACATTGAGCCTTAGTATTTCCCAGGGTTCTCTGATAAGCTTTGGGTTCATTATATAACAAACCCAGTGTGGGAAGGCAGGGTTGCTCAGTGGGGTGAGACCTTGAATTTGGCAGTCAAGACTCGCTTTGCCATTGCGTAGCTAGGTGACCTCTCTGAGCCTCAGTTTACTGGTCTGAAAAGTGGGGACATAATCATCTCTGATCTCTTTGGATTGCGGGGGGAGTTAAATGAGGTAACAGCTGTAAATGAATATGTTCAGCCCAGACCATTTACCTTCTGTTCATTATTGTGACTCCCAATAATTGCTGGTTAGTAACTGCTATTGAGTCAGTCCATGTCAGACAGTGCTGTTTCCATTGCTACTTTAGCAACAGAGAGAAGCATACTTTTCATGTGATAAGCTCTAGTACAATAAGCCAATAACTTTTTTGCCTGCTTTGGGATGAATCCGGCTGAGAATATAGCTTGGATGTATTTGTTCTAGAACCTTCTTCTTCCCTAGATGCCCCCAGAGAGGCAGGCCTGCAGGCAGCTCAACTTGCCTTTTTTTTTTTTTTTCAAACTAGTGCTTTTCCTTTTGTTTTATATTTTCACTCCTAACAAAATACCAGCTTTGTCCCTCTCCCCCAAATGGGGGTGGGGGTGGAGGTTGGTGAGTGCTTCCTTCTAAGCATGGCAAAATGGTCAATGGATTCCGAAAAAGACAGAGAAAGGGAAGCCTTCTGGTGTCTATCAACTTTCCATGATAGCTGCATTCATGTTCCCTCCTGAGGACCAAAATAACTACAAAGTGTACGAAATCGTTAAGCACATAAAAATCCCGGAGGTAGCGGCTGGGAATAAAACTCATGATTTCCTAGCCACAGACATCAAAGCCCAGCCCTCACAGTTCATTTGCTTCCCTCCCCTCGGCACAGGGCCACCTGACTTTGCACAGCAAGCTGGCGCTCTGGCCTTGCGCACAGCTCAGAGAGGGAGGGAGGCTGGTGACGACCGTGATGGCTGCTGGCCCAGCCGGCAGGCTGGGTGTGAGGCGTCCAGGCACAGAGGAAATCAGTCAGCAAGTGAAGACAAGAGAAGGCATCTGCATCCTCATGGCTGTTATTTGTAGCCGATGATACACTTTTCACATACGTGACAGGAAGGCAGTTAGGTGTAGAGCAACTTTCCCACCTAAAGGTGCCATGACAGACTCATAAGGTTATACAGCAAGTCGCCACGTAGGATCCCATCAGGGAGACTGGTAACGAGGAAGATGTGGCCATACTGAAACCTGAATCGGAAACTTAGAAACGATGCCTGACGGCAGCCACAGTGCCCACCCACTAGTGTCATGTGGTGTCTTGTCCTGTGTCTCTTGCTCTTGTTGACAGAGTTGCTCATGGTTCCTAACCTTCTCCAACAATCCTCGAGTTGGGAAGTGTTTTTTAGAAAGAATTACAACAGATTGAACTTCTAATGCATTCTGGGAACCCTACTGGGGGAACCCAGTACACCCCGTCCAGCTATGCAGACCTTTATGAGGTTTGTCTTCACACCGTCATTCTCCACTGAACTTATAAATCTCATAGCATTTCACTGAATGCATTTGAAAGTTCTAAGAAGTGTGAAAAAGAGTTTCTACCTCCAAGGAGTTGATATTTCACTGGAAAATAAGACATTTGGCTGTGAAAACTGTTAAGATGTTATTTAAAAGACAAAGGCTAAATAAATATGGCCATGATTAGACCTGCGCTTGCAAATATGGTTTTATTGGCTTATAGTCACCCCCCTTCTTTTATACCTCCTCTACAGATGCTTTCTCCAATGACAGAGACAAGTAGTTGAGAGAGAGACTACATGACCCACCCGAGTTATTTACTATTAGGTTCTTTACCAAAAGAGTTTGCCAATCTCTGATCTAGATGTTCAGAAAGAGGGTGATCACAGTGGCTTGAATTAACCACGAAAAGATTATTGGAAATGATAGCCTGTCAGTCAGAGGACCTGGTGGAGGGGAGGAGGCACTTCTGAGGGGGTGGAGAAAGCATTTTTCAGGAGAGAACCAGCAAAGGTACAGAAGGAAAAAACAGCATTTTTGCTTGAGAGACAGAAGAACCACCACCTGTTTGGAGTGACCAACTTCATTCCAGGGATGCGGGAGCCCCAAATCAAGGAGGGAGTGGAATTGCAAGAAGCCAGGGAGTACGAGACATAAAGACAACCCAGGTTATCATTTGGCAGGATAAGAGTGTGGGAGGCAGAAGAGTAAAAGGAAAAGAAATGGAAGCTGTGAGCATAGACCACTTGTTCAGAAACGTTTAACAAATAAAGAAAGGAGGATGAGGTAGGTCACTGGGGTAAATGACTAAGCTAGGTGCAGATACTGCCATGTTAGGAGACACATATGTGTTCTATAATAAATGAGTAAGCAGCGTATAGGAAGGGACCTAGGAGCTAGGGAGCTGGGGTGTAAGGAGGAGAGAGTAGAAAAGGAGGGAGAAGGGTGACTAAATGGGGCAGTGATCCCCTTGTCTCATGAAGGACCCCAGCAGGTAGCTATGATGAATTGGTCTGGGGATAAGAGGATGGGAGAAGTGAATACAAGGGGCTAAAGGCCCACTAAAGTGTCACAGCATCTCTTGCGGGAAGCCGTTTCCACTTTCCTGACGGTTTCTTCAGCAGGGATCTGTGGCTTTGGGTCCCAGTGTGTGACAGAGGTGATTCAGGTTGATATCAGCTCAGGAGAAAGCTCAGTGGATGGGAACATGTGTAACACGAGTGACACGAGTGGAAAAGAACTGGAGGGACTGACAAGAGCATCTGGGTTGAGCAGGGAGCCAAGTATAGCCAATTGGATCAAGTGGAAAGAAGGCAACAGATACTCATGACAGCAATTCAGTCAGAGAGATTCTGAAATGCACTGAGGGATCAGGGCTTGATATTGCTGGATTGTTTTCTTCCTAAAGCATTAATGTCATTCTCGGACCCCCCTTTTTTTCCATGGATAAATTAACAGTGGTCTGATTTTTGCTGCAGGCTTGTGGAACTGGTCTTCGAGTATGGTAGGCATTACTATCAAATCACAATAGTCATTCTCCTCTACTTCTGGACATTTGAATGTTTGAACTTCCTATGTATCATAAAGTAAGGCATAACCAGTTGATATGATTTGGCCAGTGGAAAGAGAATACATGTGACTCAAATCACTTCTCGGCTGGATCACTTAATTTCCAGTATGGGATACTCTAGAACTTTCTAACTGCTATGGCAACCATGGAAGAGGCCTTCTGTTGAAATGGTAGAAGCACAGATTTCTAAGAAGGAAGGACAATGGCCCAGGAAAGTTGTCTGGACCCTCCACAGACTTTGAGTAAGGGAGATGTAATGAGCCAATGGTGTTATTGAAACTCCTAGGCTGAAGCCCCTAATCTCAGCCCCTGAATGTGTCTGTATTTGGTGTTTAAGGAGATAATTAGGTTAAAAGGTAGTCATTAGCGTAGACTCTAATCTAAAGTGATGGATGTCCTTCTAAGAAAAGAAGACTTGGACATACAAATAGAGACCGAGGATATGCATACACAGAGGACCATGTGAGGGCACAGGAGAATCCAAAGACAGAGGCCTTAGGAGAAACCCAAATTGCTGACATCTTCGTCTTTGACTTTTACAAAAGTAAAATAAATTTATGTTAAATCACTGAACCAGTGACATTATCTTAGAGAAGTTCTAGTAAATTAATAAAGGAGACAAACTTTTCTCTTTAGTTAACCACTGAGATGCGAAGATTTCTTGTTACCACAGCACAGCCTCACTCAGTCTGACTAACAAGGCGAGATGATTTCAGCTGGCGGCAGAAGGGGCTCTCTGAGGAGATGACATTTCATTTGAGAATGAAATGGCAAGCAGGAGATAACAACTGGACAGTCTGGAAGAACATTCCAGGCAGAAGGAAGAGTACAAAACCTTGGACTAATGCTGGCAAGGGGGAAAGAGGTAAAAGACGAGGGAGACACCGGTCACAGCCCGAGGGCGCTGAGATCATAATTTAGGTGAGGGAGTCTGGGATAATTTTACATGCTATAGAAAGACACTGTGTGATTGTACACAAGGGAACAATCTGATTCAATTCAGTTTTGAGAAGATCATTCAGAATCCTGTTTGGAGAATTTGCTTGTCGAGGGAAAACAGAAACGGAGAGCAGTTTGCAAGAATCTAGGCATGAGATAGGCTGGCACCTTCATCTGGGAAGCAGAGAAGCAGAATGCATTTGGGCATTTTGTTTCCAGTAGTTTCATCTTTGGAAAGCCACAGTGCATGACAATTCTATCGCTTTATTTACAGTGTTTATCATGAGAAATGCACAGAAGTTTGGGAGAGGAAAGAATAAGGTTAGTTTTCCTGGAAGATGATGGATGGAAGAAGTTAAAGGGTCGCTTTCAAAAAGGGAAATGAATAAGCAAAGAGGACCTAGGAGCTTTCTAT